>CAHIKZ030005506.1:5785000-5815000 GCA_903632075.3 Acanthosepion pharaonis
GTGTGTGTTCCGTTAAGTACATAGACAGAGCTCGGTAAAGCGGCAGGATATATCTTCTGTCGTCATAAATCCTGTTTAAAAATCGATTTTCACTAACTTGTACATCTATATATCCAACCGAAGTAAATACTCTAAAGTATAAAAAATTAAAACGCTATTAACCCTACACACACACACACACACACACATATATATATATATATATAAGAAAATGTACTTACAGATAAACTGATATGTAATATTTTGTCTCCGATATGGTAATTATTTTTGGAAAATCTACACAAAAGTAAAGAAGAGACATGAAACTACATGGATATGTGTCTACCAAAATGATACTGCAAATTCTATGAAAACCTCATCAGAATATTGATGAAGGATGAAGGTAAAAACAGCGACAAATATACTGCTGCAAACGATCATAAAAAAATACGCCGGTAATTTCTGGAACGGGTAATGAGGAAGGGACCAGGGAGACTTTTGATGCTTACAGGATAAACAGATGACAAGAGAAATGAGGGAAAAATTTAAGTAAACTACATTATGAGTTTAAGTGAATTGACTAAAGATCAATGATAATTCGTACATAATTAAGAAAAGAAATCTGTAAAAAACACACTGATTGATTACACGCCGATGGTACGTGGTATTACAAAAATATTTTGACACATTTGTCAGCAATATAAATGCACATTTTAGAAGGTGCAAAAGAAAAACTGTATTTAGATTGTTTAAAGAAAATCAAAATATTATGAAACAAAAACATTTTGGTAGAAACAAAGAAAATATTATTGAACTTTAAATGTAATACCAGTAACCCTCTCTGGTAGTAAATGCAGATGAAGTAGAGACTTGAAGCAGCAGAAATATGGTTCTACAGAGAGATGCAAAGAATAACATGGACTGAAGAAAAAATAATTCTTATGGAAGATAGAAACAAAAAATCACAAAAAGCAAGAGAGTTGAAATTTTAAGGTACATAATGAGGAAAGCGGACTTGGAGAATTTGACACACATGCATATTGAGCGCAAAGAGACAGGGCAAAGCAATGGGTAAACTACCTAACGAACATGGATAAATGCTTCGTAGAACAGAGATTTTAAGGCACAGCAAAAGGACAAAACTTACTAAGAATTACAAATGATAGGTAGTTGTGAAGAAGAGCCACGTAGAAGAAGAAAGACCGGGTTAATATCCTCATCTCTGATATATATATATATATATATATATATATATATATATATATATATATATAGCTAGCTATTTCAGTAGCCATGAGAAAATAATCTTTTATAAAATGCAAGCGGAAATCCCTGTCTTATCTTTGCGAAATATTTTCAAAGCGCCGGGAGAAGATTGATTTGAAGTCGACTGTAGAAAAAGAAAGTCCGATGTTACAACTAATTACTTTAAATAATGCACTGACTAATTTTTGCGTCACATGACAATAATTGTACGCAAAATGATGCACTAAAATAAGTAACCAAGTAAGCGTTTTACGTTCTCTGAAAATCGGTGCCTTATTAAGAATCTACACATAGCTTTTTAGAACAATGAATAATACCAACGGAATTAAGGATGTATACAGAAATAACGATGTCAAAAAAATAATCGTACTTTTGACACACCCTTTTCGACTCGTAGAAATCTTTTCAATTTGCTTTAGTTCTACGCAAAACGATTCAATAGCGATTGCTCAAGCGTAGTTTAGATGTGGCACAAGGCCGAATGTATGGGCACCCAGTTAGGAAAACGACTCAATATGTAGTAAAAAAAAAAAAAATAAACAAAAAGTTCTCCTAAAAGTTTCCTCCGTTTTATTTTACAATACCTTTTGCTTAGTTAGAATAAATAAGAAACATTGCTAGTGGTTAGAAAGTAAAACGTTCATAGAAAGAGTTATGGCTACGTATTTGATTCCGGATTCCTTATAGAAATTTCTAATACGATACCACAGCATGGAAAGTTCAGTAACTCGGAAATATTTTCTTACAATTTTAACACTAAAATCGTGGACGTTTTAACATTTAGTGTTCTCTGTTTTTATCAGTCTGGCGGATCCGCCTGGCTAAATATTTAATTACGGAGAAGATTTAGCTGCTTTTCAGGAAGATAAACACATCATAATTGTTTTCGAAAACGAATATCATAAGAAAAAAACAAATTTTTTCATCAGAAAAAAACAAACTGTGCCAGGTTTCTGTGTAAGTAGAAATTTTCAATGATTCCTTAATGTGCACAGATTAGAATAATCTTTCTAAAGAGAGATACGACGGTATGCAAAATTAAGGAAAATGTATTTTGAATAAACAAGCGCATACGCTGCTCATCGTTATATTGTCTGTTGAAAGTGTATGAAAATAACTGTTAATAGATTTGCGTTAAGCCGTTGAATAGTAATAATTATTTTGCAGAGAAAATGTACGTAAGTTATCTGAAGTAGTGAGATGAAGATGTTTCGTAATTCCATATATATTTTAAAATACCTGTGATCATAATTGATAATATTAGGAAATTGTTTGTCTCCAAAATTTCAAGTTTTCAGCAGCATACGATTTTCTGAATTATTTTTTCTCCTTTGCATCTATAAAATATACAAGCCGACATTCAGTAATGAATGCCAATCATTAATTTTGCTGTGTAAATGTTTAAATAAAAACAAAAAAATCGAAGGAGATTAAGGATTACCAGAGATAAGATAAAATTAAAATAATAAGAAAAACAAAAAAAAAAAAACAGAAGAATATTCCAATCGAAAAGTTGTATTCGAAAAAGACAATGAAAAATATCCATAAAATTGCTACATCAGTCATAAAAAAAAGTATTTCATCATATATAAATTATTTATGGTATCGACGTGGAGGAGAGGATCCCAGCTTACGGAACCTTTGTAAAATCCCTTAAAACTATACCACGGTTTGGCCCAAGCCCTGTTTTTCAAATTGGGTAGACAGAACCCTTGTTGGTTGTGCTAGCACGAAGTAACAAGTCATCGTGACCGAGGATTTGAGTGTGCTAGATTGTTCAGACTCTTGATCCCGCTATATAACGCGCTCTCTCTCAGAAACTGTATGGTCTGCTCAGCATAGATGCAGTATAAACCACAGATTGTCTCTGTGGGTGTTGAACGAACACACAATGCGCCCGAGCCGTCCTAGTAGATTGACATCTTCGGATTTGAGTGGCTGCACATTTATATATATATATATATATATATATATATATATATATATATATATATATATAATTCCATAGCATGAATAATTACTACAATATATATATATATATATATATAGATAGATAGATAGATAGATAGATAGATAGATAGATAACGGCCGGCCATTCCTATTCGAGGATACTCGTCTATTATGACGGTTAGGCAACCCCTATCGCAAATGATCGCTTAGGCACATTTGTGTTTACTCAAACCTACATAGCCCAGCTTTGGTTTATAATGCAACTATGCTGAGCAGACCTTAATTACTGTTTCTAAGTAAGAGCGTATCAACTAGCGTGATAAACAATTTCAACATGACCAGCACGCTCAACTCCTCAGCCATGATGATATGTGGCTTCGTGCAAGAGCAGCTCTTGACGGCGCTCAACATTTTCGTCTACCCAATTTCACTCAAATCTCTTGGGTCAACTCGTGTTATGTTTTTTCAGCAACTTTCCAAAGGTGCCGCACGCTAGGATCGACATCGATCCAGTCGGATAACGTTAGGAAATCTCCTTCCTGATAAATCGAAGACAATTAGATTCGAACCCGTGTTGTGTGTGTATATATATATATATGCAAAACGGTTTCGAATCTCACCATCTTCGATTTATTATATATATATATATATATATATATATATATATATATATATATATAACATTATGCGGGTGTTTTATGATTGCATGCAACTTTTAGCGGATTCCTGACAGTTACCTCAAAAATTTTCATTCTGATATGCATTGAGACAATGAAAATGTTTACATCAATAGATATATTTTGAGTAGCTCTGTCTTCAATTGATGTTAACTAGTGTCTTACTACTGTTTTTGAAATATTTTTTCCATATTAATTCAGGTTTTTATACGCTGTGTTAAAAATTACAAACCCCTTCCGAGGGTTTGAGTGTGCTAGATTGTTCAGACTCTTGATCCCGCTATATAACGCGCTCTCTCTCAGAAACTGTATGGTCTAGTCAGCATAGATGCAGTATAAACCACAAATTTTTAGAATTTACGATTATTACGCTGAATTTTTTCAAATTTGATTGTGAGTTAAATGTGCGCCATTAGAGATCTCCAGATTAGAACAAACTAGCATTGTTCCTGTCAGTTTTAGAAGAATTCATGCGCAAATAATAACGGAATTAATCTCATTTTTGAACGTTGTCTAATCATTTCTTCTTTTTATTTCTTTTCTTTATTCCATTTTCACTTGTTTTTTTATTGTTATATTACTGATGAGTACGATTTTGCCTATTGTATGTGATGCCAGTTTTGTGTTTGCAAATGTCCAAGCACCGACCGCATATAAAAACAGCATGTTTTGTGAAAGGGACCAATTATATGAGCATCTGTTACACTGGAAGCTGCGCTGAAAAACGAAAGAATAAATAAACGGAATACATATTTAGTATTTCAAACACAATGTTTCATTACGGCGTTCCGCATCCAATTAATGCATTTAGAATAACAAAAATTTATACAGGAAGGAAAAGTCAGAAAAAAGAATTTCGAGATTTCTTCATTCATACAAGATGTTTCTCTCTATCTAGCTACCTTGGCTGCGTCTGTATATATTCCGAGCGGGTCCTAGTTCTCTACGAACTCTACAACTCTTGGCTTGAAGTTTCCTGCTTTCCTGCTTCTTGGATTCCCTCCTTAATTCCTGATTTTTTAGAACTCTGGAGAACTTTCTCACTCCTCTAACTACCACTCTATTAGTCTCCTACCCGATTTCGGCAAAGTATTCGAGCCTTTAATCAATTCTGGTTAAGCATCTGATCTCTCACGACATACTCTCTGATAAGCAATATTGTCTACCTGAACTATATGTATAGCAAGCTCTTGATAATAACGGTGAAGCTCTGGCTCTGGCTCTAGATATTTCGAAGAGGTTTGGCAGGATTTATCACCCTGGTCTTCTACGTAATATCCAGGTCTGCGCTATTACTGGCCAATTGTTTGATTTAATCAAATCGGTTCGATCAACTCTTGAAATGAAGGTCGTTTTGATAGGGAGCCTCCCAAATCCTTTCACAAAAACGTGGGTGTCCCCAAGGCTATATCCTGTATCCTACGCTGATTCTGATCTTCATCAACGATCGTCCTGATGGCATTAGTTCTGAAGTAGTCATTTATGCTAATGACATTACCATTTACTCCTGTCTCAGTAGCAAATCCCTCAGAGTTAACAAATTTAACCTGATCGCTTCTCTTGAAAAGGACTTATATTGAAATGTTTGTTCTGTAAAAGAATAATCTTTAACTTCAACGAATAAAATTAAAAAGTCTAAAGTAACTATAACAGAGCACTTGTATAAATCATTATCACTGTTACAATGTGTCGTCTTTGTAATTTACCCCTGAAGATGATCTTAGATAAAGTTGAAAGTACTCGGGTTTAAAAGACCATGGCGCCTTCTTCAAGAAATAAATTAGACAACTGGAATGTAACTGCGTGAACATAAGTAGACACAATCAATAAACATTTATTTAATGGTAATTTTTTTATTAATAAAAATACAAATGTTTATAACGTTTAACCAAATCCTATATATAAAAAATAAATTATTTGCCAGGATGTTTAAGCGATTTAAATGCTGAGAAAATACACGAAATTTGGATTCTACTCTTCTGTATACAAGAGACTGCAAAATTGGTCTTACAGTAAGTGTTATTATTGATATGTTTATATGATATATACAATACACTTTGTGTGCACGTTTTATTGCTGTATAACTACTTTTGCATTCCCTTGTATAGGGTGGTGACGTTTTACATTCGACATGGTTGAATTCTATATCAATTTTCAGTATACGAAAATTTATTTTAAAATGTTGTTTCTGTAACGCGTTTTATTTAATATGCTTATTTAATATACTGATATATTAACTTAGTTTAGAAAAGCAGAAAATATTTTCAGTTTGCAAACATAGACTTATCGATTCCATTTTTATAAATGGGTCAAGATCTCCCAAATTTTACGCTAAGAGTACGCTTAAATGAGTGGATTAATTAATGTCTGGAAAAATTCTAGGTTCTACCCAACCATCCAGAAACAATTACTTTTATCTTTACATATATTGAGAATTGGGTCAAACAGATACATTTTCTCATCTTTTATTATCCTGATCGTCTTAACAAAGAAACGAAAAATACTCGCCCACACTATAAATAGGTTCTATTTAATTGTAGCCAACATAAGTGTTGTAGCAAATGAAGCATGACAATGGAAAATAAAGGGAAGTAAACGAAGAGAGACTAAATCATTTTTGGGCGAACTTACTTCACAAGTTCTTTAAAAAAATCATAAATTCCATATTATCATGTTTTTTTTTAAGTGCTTTTTTGTCGGACTGAATAGTTTTAAAACGCCATCGAATACACGGCTGGAACAAACAAAAATGGAATTGCGTCATTATTTTCCGTGTTTTAAATCCCTGACAAATGACATTAGGATATTTAGATATGATAAAATACTTATACCCTTAAATAAACAAGGAAATATATATATATGTACTTTCGCCGGGATCGAATATATACAAAATAATTAACCTTGTTTCTAACGTTAGAAACAAAGAAAGGAAAATGGACTTGCCATGCAATATAAACTTTGATATATAACAGGGAATGATAGACAATTTACCAAATGCAGAAGAAGAAACTTGTGGCAAAAGTAATGCGATTACGCTTTATGATATTGTAAATAAATTGGACAGAATATGCGAGCCAGAGGAAGATCTAAGAATAGAAAAATGTATTTATATTCAGTATCAGAAAGAGACAGTTTAAATTTCTGGGTGAGATAACAAGGAAAGAAGGCGTAGAGAATTTGATACTCACAGGACATCGACATGATAGACAGAGGGGGACAGCGGTTAAGCAGTCTAATAAGCTTTTATAAATGACTTGCATAACAGGGAGAGGAAGTGATAGTAAAGAGAAACTATTACTTAGAGCTACGAATGATCAAATATTTGGAGAATTAGGATTGTTCACGTGCTCAATAGACATGGCACAAAGGGTAGTAAGGTTACGGTCAGATTACGTTGAAACTGAAGTTAAGCAACTTTGAGCCTGGTCAGTACCTAGATGGTTGTCTGTTTGAGAATACCAGGAGCTGTAAGCTTGGATGTGCGGCAGGTGTAATGCATAGTGGCTCTGACATCTTAATCGGAGATTTGAATTCCAATCCCAGTTAGGTTGTTTACATTCGCTTACGCCCAAATACACTTGGGAATAGTAGGAATCCAACCTTCTCCCTCAGCTATGGGTTAATTTGTAAGGCTCGCATCACTAAAACCATTATTTTCTTTATAAAAAAAATCATTACAAAATATTTAATTTTTAACATTAAATAAGCCACAAATGTTGAGATGCCGATGAATAAAAACAAGTAACAAACCAACAAAAATATTAATTTTTCCTCAATTGAGTGGTCATGATCTACAGCCAAGAGCTCAATCATCATTCCTTTCAGCATTGATGTAAAAAAATACACAGGTTGATGTCCCCTAGGAACTTCATATATCACAAAATGTAATCAATATACTTGTTCCCATTCTTCAGATAAAAGTATCTGTCTGTGAAGCTGTCATGTTAACATATTCCACGGTCTACTGAGTATAATGATGATTCTTTTATATGACATTCACCTTGAGCCATCGCCATGCGACTGCAACCAGCACCAAATAGTGTTATTAGTTGTTAGGGTAACACATTATGCAATCACTCTGAAAGTATCCTTCTTCTATGCTTCGGATTATATGACAGGCGTCTGTGTCATGTGATGTCCCTAAAGAATACACATCGCCAAGCACGGCTACATTTTACGTGGACATTGCAACATTGTTTATTGATGTGTTCAGCATAACTTTTAAAACATGTGTTTATCCAAAGTCTATGATGTAGAAATATTCCTAACGTCACTGCTCACATGGTCTGTCTAATGAAATGTGTGAACCAATTGAATGATAAAGACTGAATCTTCATTACTTAAGATTTTATTCAATCCAAAATGTCGTCAATTACACTCGTCCAGTCCGTTGTAAGATCCGTCATCCCACTTCCGATTGATAAATGTTATGGTTGAAAGTGAATCAGAACAGCTCTCATTTTAACGGAGGTAGGCTTTGATGATTCGGTGAGAAGTTTGAGTGCAATGTTTATTTGTGGCATAATAACGTAGTCCTAAATAGTTTGGCATAATTTAATGAGAAGAGGTAAACATCAACAGGAAAGACGAACCACACTTGCATTTCCTACCAGTTAGATAATATTAATTAGATATTTAACATGTTTATCAACTCAAACATACACAATAAATATAACATTCATATTAATATTAGTAATAGAGCAATGTTATAAACTTTATTTTCATAATTTGGCGGCACAAAAATTGGTTTATTTTCATATTTATGTATAAAAATGCAACTCCTCACGTACAATGGTAAAAGTTGTTGTTTCTGTAACACATCGAGTGAACAAACATGTCAAGTGACCGTATAATATTTGAGGGACTAGTTATAATGCTTGTATTACTATATTATATATATATATAATACTATGTTTTAGTTGACGAGTTGATTTGAATATCACAAATCACTATTCAGCGACCGGTGGTTTATCAGGCGGAATTTTTTTTTAAGCACTCGTTTCTGGTATTTTTATAATGTCATGTTGCCTACAGCCGTTAATGCTGCATGTAATAAGCCAATATATTTATAGTCCAATACATTTAATTCCTTCTGGATAATAATTACATGGTACAAAACAAAATTGTTATACTGACGTTTTTCAGAGAAGTTATCAGTGATTGAACTATAAAATTCCAAAGGAGTCGATGTATTACGAGAAGAACTGTCGTTGTTGCATGACACAAAATCAATATTCGATCAGTATCGACTGGGTCACCGTGTCACAGTTAAAAGTGGATATTCTGTAAAAAGTCCAGAAACCCCTAATGATACTTGTCTTTTCTCTCTCTCTCTGTATATATATATACATATATATATATATATATATATATATATATATATATATATATATATATATACATATATATATATATATATATATATATATATATATATATATATATATATATATATATATATATATATATATATATATATATACATATATATATATATATACATATATATATATATATATATATATATATATATACATATATATATATATATATATATATATATATATATATATATATATATATATATATATATATATATATATATACATATATATATATACATATATATATATATATATATATATATATATATATATATATATATATATATATATATATATATATATATATATATATATATATATATATATATATATATATATATATATATATATATATATATATATATATATATATATATATATATATATATATATATATATATATATATATATATATATATATATATATATATATATATATATATATATATATATATATATATATATATATATATATATATATATATATATATATATATATATATATATATATATATATATATATATATATATAGTGTATTTAGGCAGCAATGCCCTTTTATACATATTTCATTAAATACGACTGACAACGCAATACGATTAAACTATTTTGTTTTGCGTTAGTAAAACTGTTTCTTTTTCTGGACACACAATATGTAAAAACTGTTAAAATATTCTGTATTCCCGTGCGCTTTCAATTATACTGTTCGCCATTATCAAGAACGGTTTTATTTATACTTTTTAACTTAATGTTAATGTATGGTTTCTGTATATCTATTCAGAGATATAGGCATGATTTATTTTCCAAAAACGGTCAGCACATTGTGTCAGTGTTCATACTTAATGTTACTGATTGTTGAAATTCTCTTTCATATTATTAGAGCTTTCATTTTTTTTTTTTTTTTTTACATACGTGTGAGTTTATTCTGCTTGTATTTTCTACTGGTGTGTATCGCCTGAGACTTGGTAGCGTGTGTGTGCATTTAAATGAGTTTTAATGGAGCGATGGTCTAATAGGTGTAACGTACTTCGTCTGCGTAGGCATGTAGTAGTGTTACTTATTTAAATATTTATGAGTTTGGTTTGATAAGGAAGAGGGTTTTTAAGGGGAATTTGAACTCTTAAATAATGTCGGTTATTTGTCGTTTTCATTTTGCAGGTATGCTGTTACTTTTGAGGATAAATTTAGCTGTTTAAATTTTTGTAATAGATAATTTAATTTCTATTTGTTCGGGTCAGCTGAGATAAAAATATCACAAATAAATACACTAAGTGAAGATTCATTTTGATTGTAGTTGACGTGCATTTGGCGTTTGTAGAAGATGTTTATGTTATTGTTTATGTCTGTGTGTTCAGTAACGTCATTATTTACTTTGGAAAGAAATAGTCTTTTTTGTTGGTCGACGAGGTAGTTAGGTAAACCATTGTTAACTAATGTCTGTACGGCATTGTTGATATCTCTAAGCAAAAGTAGATGGGAGCATAAATTCTCGTCTGCTCTCTTTAGGAAAATTTATATCACTGCCATTTTGCAACTAAGTAGGCATTAACTGTTAAAAATAAGGTGGGAAGTATTTCTGCTAGAGTTTTTTAGGCAATAAGGTGAACAAATATTTTTTTGCAGTCTACGTGAAGATCTAAGAATGGTAGTTAATTTCTTCGATAAAATTAAGGCTAGAGATTTTTTTTTTCAAATGTGATTTTGAGATTATGAATTTCCTGTATGTTTTTCGATGAAATAAAAAAATATCGTCTACGTAGCGGACATATATTTTGGGTTGGGTGACCAGTTTAAATTTGTCCAGTTGTACGGTTTTTTACACTCTTTGTGTCCAGACAAGAAACACATTTACGAACACAAGAAAAATTAAATAAAAAGTTTCATCGCAGTAAATTGTCAGTCGTCTTTAATGAAACACACACACACACACACACACACACACATATATATATATATATATATATATATATATATATATGTGTGTGTGTGTATTTAGACAGAAATCATTCTTTCATGCACATTTCATTGAAAACGGCAGACAAGTTGCTTTTATTTAGTTTTTTTATCCAATATCTCATGCGATTTAATAATTTCTTTTCTTTCCAGATGTTAAAATATATAAAAACTGTCGGAATGGTCTTTTTATCCGAGCACTTTCGGCTATACATTTAGCCATTTTCAAGGATTATATTTTAACTGCTACGATAAGAAATAGTTTGTTGTATGTATATTTTATAAAATGTTTTCATTTTTCAAAGGACCGTCAAGATATTATGTCTATGTTCAAAGTTAATGTTATTAAGTGTTAGTTTGTTTGTTTTTTATTAATAAGGCTTCAATTATTTTAAGCCTTTTTTGCATATATATATATATATATATATATATATATATATATATATATATATATATATATATATATATATAAGGTAAAAATCTATGGGTAAGTAATCCAAGTGAAACCTAATGTAAAATATGTAAAATATTAAAACTGATCCACAATTAAAGCTCAGTGTATTTATTACAGAATATATACAATTAAATAAAAATATCTAAAATTTACAATCTACAGAACATATATCAATAAATAAAAATATATATTAAATAAATTAAAGATTAACTTTTTAGTGGTGACAATATCCTGCGGACCGAAAAATATATTCAGATGAGGTATTTTCAAATTTCATTTATTTGTAATTCATATATATATATTTGTGTGTTTGTGTGTATATATGTATGTTCGTTTTAATCCAGATTCAATTAGCCTGATTTAGATATAAATCATTTTTTTAGCTATAGGCCCGGTTTGCAATCGCTTTTAAAACAGTTATATATATATATATATATATATATATATATATATATATATATATATATATATATATATATATATAATGCCAAGACGATAAAAAGTATTCCTACGCCTTTTTGACCTATGAGGGACTTTATCAAGAGTCATGTCTTGCACGGTGTATTTGACTTGATAACATTCCTGGTTGGATGTAACGCTTCGGTAATAATAGTATTTCCTCTTCTTATCTATCTATATATATATATATATATATATATATATATATGTGAGTGTGTGTGTTTACCGATATAAAAGTAATATCAATATGGTAGACATAAGTTCGATTTTTGCAAGAGTAAAACGGCTAGACGAACGTCCGATTTGCATGTGTGTTTTCGACGTAGCCTAGGTAAATTAAATAGGTATCTTACTTTGTACGTCTTCCATCCCCCCAGCTCGTGGACGGAAGTGGGGTATTCTTGACTATAAGTTAAAGTACGAACTAAAAGTGAGAATCTAAAAATGATCAACAAATATATACCCACATTATTAACATGTGTGTATTAAATGAAGTTATTTCATTCATTATGGTCTAGAAATTTTTCATCTGAATTTTGTATTCGAAATCTCGTTTCATATTTCTAGTGTCGTTACATGATGTTCATCATAGAATAGCGAGCTTCGTGTTATAAGAAACACAATATAAAGTACTTGAAAGAAATACTCAACAAACACAATAACGATAATAATATATAAAATAATAACAAATAATAATAAATAAGATCTCTCCGTCGATGCCTCTGTGTACTTGGCTGGTATGCACATATGTAATCTGCATGCGTATATCAGTGTTTTGCATAAGTGAATTACGTATGATTGTGTGATTTCATGTACATACAAGAGCACACACTTACTGACAAAAAATAAGATATTTGAGTAATACATTTCCCTCCAACTCAATATCTACAACCCATTTCCTTGTGTGAACAATAAAATCATAAATTTAGAGACATGAAAAAAAAGACAAATATGTAAACATATTAACAAATTAATTACCTGTCAAATTGTCTCGTCTTACACGTGTCGGTTTGCTTTGAAATGAAAAAAATAAATTAAAAATATTCAGGCTTTTCTTTCTCTTGCATATCTTGAGAGTGCTTTAATAACTTATCTATACTTATTTAATTCTGTTACTATCTCCTTGTATCAATCTTTCTATGCCTATCTATTGATCACAGTATATTTATATCTATCTATACCAACCTGTTTATAACTATCATCTACCGATATCAGTCTTTTCATATCTATTTATTAGTAGCCAAAACATGGCAGCATAGAGATGGCAACATAATAAATATAGAGTTAATTATGAGGATAAATTGAATTAAGGTTAAATTTTAAATGTCTAACAATAAAAATGAAACCAGGTAAAAATAGATAAGGAAATGCGGATTAGAATTAGCAGGACTCGTTTATCGGCGAAAAGAATTCTTAATTTTCATACCTTAAAACAAAACAAAAAGATTGAGGTTTTGTTGAATTATTTGTAAATTGCTCGACAATAAAATAAACTATATCTTTATAATTTTCAATTTTGGAGAATTATTTTTAGAACTATTATCTAATTAAAATATACACATGCACATTCAAACCTACATAATACTACCAATAATCTGAATGACATTCAAATATATCGCGATGTCTGATCATTGGGCAATAAGAAAAATATGCAGTCATTTGAAGACATATGACAGCTCTATTTAAACAGAATAGTAAATAGTAATTATTTATATGGACAAAAATTAAATTTGGAATTTGATCATATTACCATCAACGAATTGAAGGGTTTCATTATCATCTCCTCTATGTGCCGAGTCCTTTTTATATGTTTGATTACGTGTCTCCACAACTTCTGGTCTGCTATAGCTTTGCGTAAGTATTACCTATTTGCTATCCACCGTAGTCCCTATTCCTCCAAGAATTTACACAAATTGATTATGTAGGTTATTCGCTTATTTCCTTTGTCCCTCTTGCTTTCACAGTGCCACGTGAGTATCAAATTCTAAGCGCCCTTTTCCCGCGCAA
The DNA here is from genome assembly GCA_903632075.3 of Acanthosepion pharaonis. Lineage (NCBI taxonomy): Eukaryota > Metazoa > Mollusca > Cephalopoda > Sepiida > Sepiidae > Acanthosepion > Acanthosepion pharaonis. Next base: position 5,799,128 of record CAHIKZ030005506.1, read on the forward strand.
TATTTGTCCCCAATATTCCAATTGTCTCTTTTAAATTTTAGTTATTTCTCCTTTGTGTTTTCATTTCCCTGAAAAAGACATTCCTCTTTGCAAACATGTTCAGTTCATGGCATTCACAGTACGATTCTGTAGAAACACATTTCTTTTGTCTCATGTCATTTCTTTGACTGTTTGGAAAATTTCCAGCATTCACTGACAAATAGGAAGGACGACATTGCATGACAGTTCTCTTTGTTACTATGACACATTACCTTAGTGATCTCTACATGACTACATACTGAACAAATAATAATAGTCTTTATGTAGTGTTGGGTTAAAGATGAATGCCATGATGGTTATATTGAACTAGCTATATTTGCAATGCATCACTTTCTTGATATGTTACATTCTCACTCAGTAATAATAATATTTTAAAATGAGTGAAGAAATGTAAGTAAAGCATAATACATTGACTACAATTGCAAAATATTTAGAAATAAAACAAATGCAAATTCAACCAACCAAATACAGAATCGAAGGTAAGAAAAACCGCTTCACAGCCTTACCAAACAAGCTGATGTAGACACACCCCGTACCCATCAGTGGCTACCTAGTGCAGGGATAAAAGCTGAAACCGAAGGTCTTATTCTTGATGAACAGGACCAATCGTCGCTAACTATAAATGATCAAGCACACATACTGAATAATTGTGTTATCCCCAAATTCAGATTCTGTGATATATATCTAGAAACAATTAACCATCTTGTAGCAAACTGCACAACCTTAGCACCAACATAACATAAAGCTTGGTATGATAGAATGGGCCAATATCTGCCCCGGAAAATAGGCAACATTTACGGAAAGGAAACTTCAAAAACTAGTATGAACACCCCACAGGTCCGGTTGTAGATATAGGACCTGTAACAATTTAATTGAACTTTGCAATACACACTGACAGAAAAATCAAAAGTAGCCACATAGACATCGTGATCAAAGACAAAAAAACAGTGCGTTCTTATTGCCATGAGAGTCCCTGCATATGGTAACATATTTTTGAAGATCTGAAAAAAAAACCTCTCAAAATAAAAGTATCTTGGAGTGGAAAACTAAAAATTGTGGCACGTGAGGACATCAATAATTCCAGTTGGAGCTCTCGGATTAATTGGAAATGTTTCCGATATACTACTTGATGGAAATCCTGCTAGCCCATGCGTTAAAGAAATACAAAAATCGTATTCACAAGTGGAGCTCACACATTATGAAGAGCTTTATCTATTTAAACTATGCGTGATCTGTTTTTTTATAAAAAAAAAGAAGATTAGTGGAAGTTGTCATGAAGGCATTTATGTCTCTGGTTGTGACCCGAAAGGAAATGTGTATGCAAGGAAGGAGGACGAAAAACTACTACTACTATTACTACTACCAGTTTTCTTTCAACGTCATATATAATTTTATTGTTGGTATTCATCGGCAAATTTTCAGTTTGTATTAAGTACTGTTTAAAGCGTTTATCGATTCCACGATATCCACCTTGGCATGTATATTATTTTCATTGAGGAACTTTTTTTTTTCACATTGTACGAAAATGTTAGAAAATATCAGAGGATTTAGCATTTGCCATGTAAATCTTTCAACTATTTTCAGTCCATTAATTTATATCTTGTGAATGGAAATCTTTACTAAGGGAAAGTGTCTATGAATTCTAAAAAGCGAGTCATTTCTTTTTTCAAAACTATGCATATAATTTCTTTTTCAAGACACGGTCCATTCTTGATGTAGTTTATGTCATTTTTCTCAGAAATAGAGACAATGTAACTTAGGTCTATTTACTTGAAGGCAGCCGTGATGAGCAACGTGATGACACAAGCCGTACGTATTCCTACGGATCAATGCCCGTAATCATCAAACACCATGTTCGAGCAACATAATTATAAATGATGTCGTGACTATATTAAAAGTTTCCTTTTCTTTATCAGTTGCCATGACATTCTTTTGAAAGTCTACAGAAAGCTTTTCTTTTGCATTCTCCACACGTTTTAACTTTTTTTTGCAGAATGCTTGAGAATCAAGACAAAAAAGTTTTATTTACTTCATTGTTTTCACCAGAGCCTGATTGGAGAAGGTAAATAATTGTCCCTTTTACAGGAGCAGAGATAGAAAAATAAACATAACAAACAAAGTGATAGATAGGCTGATCTCGTCTCGCAGAATTCATTTTCCTTATCGATATGCTTGAATCCAAATGCATGTTCTACCAGATAAAATTTAAATATTTTTTTAAGTAAAACTTACATTGTGAAATTGTTGCGTTACATAGAATGTAGAAATGTTTGAAAAGATTAATAATTTTCCCTTCAATAACAACACCATTAAGAGAAAATGAAAGATAATAAACAGATATCTTATTCAACAAAAATATTGATTGAAATATCAGTAGTATTTCTGCACCTATCCATAAATTTACAGTGTAATCTTTAGTAAACGCTTTTTCAACCCTATGAGCAACATAATTTTATCTAAACAAATACATTATACTCAACTTTTATATACCAAAGCTATATTGAGTTTTTATAGGACTGAATATTCTTTTGTTTGCAGGCATACCAGCTATTTGTATTAGATAACGTAGATGACATGATGGAACGGATGCACAGAATAAAACATAGAAAGAAATTAGCTAATATGCGGTATACATTAAGCATTAGAAATGAAGATAGGAAAGAATTTTAAGGAATAATAGTTATATCGGCTGCAAATCTGATGTCGTGCAGAAGTCGGTTGTGATAGAGTAAATTAATTTAACACTATCTATGCAGTTTACATTATACTGCATATTCGAAAAACATCTATTTCATACTCTGTCCCAGTGCATGTTTGTATTTACTTTACTCTCAATATATATATATATATATATATATATATATATATATATATATATATATATATATATATAATTATTATATATTATATGCGCTATCAGAGATAGAGCTAAATATATTTGGTTGATTGATGTGAGTTTGTGACCCTGGGTTTCACGCTTTTGCGATCGTCAGACGATCGCAAAAGCGTAAAACCCAGGGTCACAAACGCACAAAAATCCAGACACACACATATATATATATATATATATATATATATATATATATATATATATAATGCTGGCTTTATATACAAAGGCAGAACTATTCTTTCAAATATGTTTCGTTAAATATGACAAATAAAGAAAAGTTGATGATGTCTTTATTGAGTTGTTCTTATATACTTAAATTATTGTTTTCGTTGCGAAGAACGAGTGTGTACAAACACCTTGGTGTCTATTGTCCCAAACGCATTCGGTCACTTCTTTTATATATATATATATATATATATATATATATATATATATATATAAATATATATATATATGGTTTACTCTTAGGTTTGCTTTATGGGATAAAGTGCTCAATATCAGAGATAGAACGTCTGTAAATATAAGGGTGAATATTTAAGTCAATACTTAGAGGCGACATCCTGTTTCATGCTCGATGCAATCGTCAGCACATCTAACGATTGCGTCTAGCATGAAACAGCTTGTCGATCTAAGTGCTGACTTCAGTATTCAGTTTTATATATATATATATGTTGCGATGGATGTATTGTCCTCCAAATTACGTCAAATCTTTGGAGTACTTGGGCTCTGTGGATGTTTAGCAAAAAAAAATATGTACCTGAGCAGGTGTCTTCAAATGGATTAACTAACAGCCCTATTAGACAGGCATACTCGGATAAAAGCAGGCAGCCATTATTACTTTACCTTAATAGTGGAAATATTTCAATGAAAACTTTCATTAGTTTTCTAATAATAAGGAAAATTAACAATGGCTGCAAATGTAAGTTACAACGAACACAGGATTTATGAAGAATGACTGATACATGAGGATAATGAATGATAGTTAGATAATGTTTCACAAATTATTTGTTATCAATAACATTTTGTAAAAAAGATATTCGAATTTCAAATTAATTCTTCTGTATTCATCGTATAACAATTATGTACGCAAATTGTGTATTGTCTCATAAAATGTTCACGTTTTTACTTCGATGTATTTATCTCAGAATTATTCTTTGTCAAGACACTAATTTTACAAATATTAATTTAACGCTACACATTTTGTATATGAGGTAAGGAAACTGAACGTAAATTAGTCTGCACTAGAAGCTGTTTTGTTCAAAACCGCAAATTGCTACAAAAAAAGGAAACAAAAAAAATAAAAAAATAATAAATAGAGTCATTTTCTTAAATAATCTCATCAGATCGATACCTGATGACAAGAGTGACAGCAGGGCTGTAGAGAAATATCTAAACGGTTAGCAATACAGGGTTCCAAGGTTAAACTGTTGCAATTTTAAATTTTTAATTTCACGCATGTGCGCTCTTTAATTTTGATTTTGTCGGCTACACAGTATAGTAGAGTCATATGAGCACCGTCTGTGAGAAAAAAGAGCACCCCAGCGCAAATTACTCCGCCAGAAACTTGGAAACGGCATGCTGTACACCTTGAAATTTTAGCCGGAACCTTCAATAATATTTCAGATTGTTTGTCTCTCAATGTTATGATAGTACAGAGGATTCGGAAAGTTTTGGATTAGTCTAATGATGATTACGAAGGTATTTAGCGTGACCACAAGTAATGGCGATGTTATGACTTCATTTCTTTTCCCACATAGCCTCAGATTCAACACGGAGTCTTACATTAAGTGACTTTAGAATGTAGTGTTGCCCTGGATCAAGAGGGTGGCCGCCGTAAGTACTCACGTTTGGCAACAAGACTCTGCATCCTGCCACGCAAGCATGAAGACCCAGTTATGGCTGTCAGACAGTTTCTGCGACCGCATCACACCTTATATCTTGATATGTAATCTCTAGACAACAACCACCTTGATTATTGTGTTATCAGTTGAGCGAGCAACCAAAAATTCATTCCAATACCAAAGATGAAGGCAATGATTACGGCAGATTTCACCAACTTAAAAATGGTAGCCGTCCAGAAAAGTGGAAGAAGATTCTGAAATGGCCGGTAGGCCTTGTTTAAAACCAATGGATATTTTATTGAATAAATTTACTCTTTAGTATTTAAAGGTTTTTTTGTGTAATTTTGGTAAATGTATCTGTTAAAATGTAATGTCAGTGTTATTTTCAATTTTATAGAATTTAGACCATTTTTCTATCGCACATTGAATACTACCGCTGTCTTAGATGAGATTAACATGACATTAACATTGAAACATGTAAATTCTATCGAGGAAAATAGTTCTACGCACCACGGATCACAAATTACTGTATGAAATAACAGAAACCCTGCAACTTTGAGGATATTCAACAGAAGCAACTCATAAAATATATACTACATGTAACTCAGTGAGACAATAATTACATAATCAAAGGTTTGACGCTCCACAAAACTTGAAAAAAGGTTAACAAGGAAATCTCAATCACTAATGAAAAGAACGATAACACTCTTTGGGGAAAAACCTATTTTGCGGAAAAAAATTTTTTAAAGAAAGTCTAAAAATTTCAACTCACACAAGAATGCCAAACAATTCTTTGAAATCAGCTATATAAAATATATAGTTTAACGAAGCAACAATTACAAAAGAAAGAGATCTCTGTGTTCCAAACCATGGAAATCATTTACAATCCATTCCACAATCTTTCAAAGGAACAATGGTAATTCATAGATTATAAATATAAGTCTGTAATGTACCATGATTGCCTACATCCTGAAAGGGGATGATATGCTTAAAAATACAAGCTTATATTTTTAAAAATATCATCCCCTTTTAAATTCTCTTTAATATTACATCGAGCACTATATCAACATGCTTAAAATAGAAGGATTTTCTAGAAAAGGAAATAAAATGTATGATTATATCTTTCCACTTGTAGGAACATAAAAATAGTGCTTTTACATGTTGTATTCAAAATAGAGCTTCAGTCTCCTGAAATCAACAGAGAAATTTGCACATTGATCAAATCTGTGACAATCACTTTTACAGAGGACTGTAGACACAAATTGCATTCAACAACTGAGCTTTCCGTGAAAGGGAAATTTGCTCATGAACTTGACTTAGAAAATATATGACAACATACTACAACATTCCAAGCAGAATATCTTGAAAATATTAATAAAAATATTATCCGTTAGAACTGCAACCAAAAACACTTCATAAAGAGAAAACACAAAATAAAATGTTTTAAATAAGACAAAAATAAAGAGAAGGAATTAATGATTAGCAGAATTTTTTTGGGAGTAGAAGAAAGCAAATTTCAGCTGCCTGTTAATTTTCGAAATCAATGTGTGGTGTGAAATAATCGGGAGGGCGTTATTATCCATAGTCTGTTTTGCCACATATAAATCATGTTTTGATCAGTGTTATGATCAAGGATTCCTTCTCTGTTGGAAGTTTCGGAGATAACTCTTTGATTAATGGCATAATTGCCATTTTGAAATTAGACATTTCTATACAGGAAGAACTCGGCATTCATTTAACGAACAATTAGTGCTACAGTCGTTTAAAGCCTATAAAATATTTCTCTTCAATTTATATTTCAAGAAGTTAAACCCCCTCCCTAATCGTCCATAAACTGCTATCTCTCTTTCTATAAATGTTGGGAGTTTCTTTCTTAAAATTTTGCTTAATGTGTTGTGGAAAATCAAAATCTTTTTTTCCCCTTCTATTACCATGTTCGACCATTTTAGTTGTTGACTCTGATGTTTTGAAGTGATATTTTTGTACACTATTTCCATTATACGGACTATTGTCCTCATCTTTGTTGCCATATTTATCACGTTTCGGTCGTTTTACGCTTCGTCCTTCTTCAGGTGGTTGGAATATCGAACTGAACACTTTATTTCCCTCGCTGGGGTAGACTCTAGTTCCACATCCCATGTCTAATGGATTTCAGTTATCAGTTATCTCCTGTTAATACCCCTCCAACGAAGATGAGGACAATAGTGCGAATAATGTAAATAGGGTACATAATACCTCATCTCAGAAATATAGACAGACACTGATATTGTTGTTATTTGATAAAAAACCGTTCTACATCTATAGCCGCAGTATTTAGGGACTGATGAAATATTTTCTGTTTTAGGGGCAATATGTTTGCTTAGCTGAAACCGTTCTAATCCTTTATCTTAGAAAACTATTGTATATAGATAATAGTTTTGACATATCTGAACAAATTAAAACCAATGCATCGTATCTATACGAATCGCAATCGATTCTCAGATAAAAATTTAGTATTTGTAGCATCATGGATGTCGGACACAAGAACGTCTAGTGAAACGTATCATATGCATAATTTCCTTATATGATATTAAAAAAATATTATGAGTGATTTATAGTCTAACGTATTTGTAGATTTTAGAATTTATTAATTCCACACTCTGATTTTTTAGAGACGACGTATGCCCAGAGTACATAAATATTCGGCGTATACTCTGTCTCTACGCCTCTTCAAATATGAGATAATAGCTTCCGATTTGGAAAGGTTTAAGTTGTGTCTACTTCGAACAATTTGTAAAGAATGATTAATCTTTGTTCAATATCATTACTATACAAATGATAAACATTTCTGCTACCAGAATTCCCACATCCTCCTAGATACACTGGCCTCTTCCATGGAAGCGGTATTGCTGTTTTCTATTTGGAGATTCATTTGGGATGTGCTATGGAACAATATAATCAGATCCAAAATAAGCGCGCACGTGTACATCGACGTGGTGTAATATTTAGGGTCTTTTATTAGATCAATTTCGACTGCATTGCGAGTTCAATCCTCATTCTCTGCCTCATAATTTCGGCCTTGTGCTACATCAAATCTACGCTTATAAAATAACCATAATATGTATGCAAAAACATGACTTATCAATAAGATAATATTCCCATGCATAATTATAAACTGTATTTATTTGGCATAATAAAGAAATACATTTAATGCTGCATTTATTATTCCAAAATCCAAGAACATCTTATAGAAAGGATTAAGAATAATACCGAAACTAAACACTGTCTTCACAGAAGTGCAAAAATGTTTAAATATGTTGAACCAGATAATAGCCACAAAATAAGTATTACTCTTACGGTAATTAATGGACATATTGTATATTAAAATAATCTTTATATTGAAATGAATTTCAACCAATTGTTTTAAGACAAAAAATAAGTGTTCCTGCTGAAAGTATTATTTTCAAATCTCGAAACAAAACATAAACATATTTTGCATTAAGAACAAGAAACATTCATTATAATTTTTACTCTGAAGAAATATATTCTTTATTTTAAAAAAAATATCCTAATACAGTAGCGCTTCATTAGTTTGCACGACCGTTACCCCCTGCAAATTATTAACAATTCTATTTTGATTGCCTGGAAATAGGAGAAAAGACTACTTGGTTTCAGTGAGAAAATGAAAGAAAGCAAGATAGAAATGGGGAGAGAGAATCAGATTAAGCTGATGAGAACAGATACTACATTTTGATTTTAGCCAAAGGTCTTAGACCTGCTGTCAACTGCGATAAAAGTATCGTTTTTCAGACTAGCAGTATTGAAGAATGGAAACCAAGTAAAGCAATCACCAAAAATCCATTTACCATAAATAAAATATCATCATATGCGGAATTACATTTAAATTATTATTATTTATTGAAAATTGCTGAACATAAAGTGCTACTCAGAAGTATATAAAGATTTAGACAATCTGAATTTTTTTGACTGTAAATAATCACATTAGCAGTTATTAAAAATTAAGTGGATTTATGTTTCAATCTTAATACATTCTGGAAGCGCCTTAAATATATATAAAAAAACTTGTACCTTTTCATTTAATATATTGAAGTTGTTACGAAATAATTTCTCATAATTATGCCATTCAGACACATTATATTATTGGCATTTTGACCAAGATTAAAGTGTACTATATGACAGGCCTTTTTTTTCTTGAATATAATATGATTTGGTTCCCCCTGCATGATTTTCCTTTCATAAAATCTCAGGAACTAGGGATCAAAACGCATTTTCAAATTCTTATAAAAAGTATATAAATATACTTCACACTTGTGGAATGTCTGTTTTCCATCGCATTCAACTTTGATCATCAAGAATTTTAACTCGCTTCTTAATTCCTGTGTATTGTTTTATTTCCTGGTATTTACATTTTGATATGTTATACAGCTTAGGAGAAATCACCTTTTGTATCAGATCACATCATTTTTTGGTAAGCAAAATTAAATGAACAGATGGTCTTAAACTAAATAACATTTAATATTTGATTGCATAAACCATGCTTGCAATAACTGCATGAGGCCTGCAAAGCAGTGACATCACCGAACCGTTGTATTCTTCATTTGTTACGTTTTTTCCAGACTTTTAACACAGCCTCTTTCCGTTCTTGTTCATTCAGTAGGATCCTTCCTTCAGTCACCTCTTCAGAAGATAAAATGCATGCTGTATTAGGTTATGGTCCGTTAATTAACTGCCCACTTTTTCCCCTAATCAAGTCGTTTGTTGTGTTGGCATATATTTTTGCTCATTGTCCTTCTGCACGATACACATCATCCCGATTAGTTTGAATGCATTTCTCTGTAAGTTGGTTTCTGTCGACTTCTGAATCCATTCTGCTGCTACTATTATGTGTTACATTATCAATGAATAAGCTTCAGTCGGTTTCAGAAGCTCAAGCCAAGACAGTGCCGCCACCAAGCTTCACAGATGAGATTTCATACTTTTGATCATGAGCAAATTCTTTCAAATCGGTGGTAGAGATTAATCTTGATACTATCAGTCCATAACATTTATTTCAGATCTTTTGTGCCTAATCTCTGTACTTCCTTGCAAATTCCAATCTGACCATCCAATTCGAACTTCTGAAGAGTGGTTTCTTTTTGGTACGGCATCTATATTTCTCTTAAAGCCTTCTTCGGTTCTTCGATTGTGAAGCCTTCCCCAACCCCTTCACTGTGGAGGTTTTTGGTGATGTCACTTGTGTTTGTTGTTTTTTTTTTCCCTAACAGTTTTCCAATGTTTCTGCCATCAACTGCTATTATCTTTCATTTTCAGAACATTTCAAATTGGTGTGTTGGCTAAACACAATATCTGTACAATGGCTCTTATCGATCCTCCTACATTTTTAGCTTTACAATATCTTCTCTCAATGCTATCATCATGTTAGTTTATGCTTTAAAAAGAAGTTCAGTTTTTACAGTTGAAACGCAAGTCTAAAACCAAGAGTTTCATTCAGAGCTATTTACAGACATTCTAAAATACATCATCTGGGCAACAGGGAACACCTTTCAGTCACGTGATTCAAACGTTTTACTGATTGGAAAAATGGGTGGTTTCAGACAAAAGGTTTTATGTCCTTAGTTGTTTAACATATCTAAATGTAAATACCAGGAAATACAAGATGTATATCTTATTTCATATTCATACTAAACGCCAATGTCTTAAGGGAACAACAAAAACAAAGGAATTGACCTTACCGTTCCAATACTTTTGACGCGTACTATATATATATATATATATATATATATATATATTAAAGACATTTTTATGTTTAACGTTCTTTTTTATAGATACAAGTATTTAAGTAAATGCTCTGTTTATAATAAACAGTATTAAATAACATTAACCGGCCTGAATGTCCGAGAAATTTTCATAGAAAATATTCGTCCTTTGACAGGATTCGACCTTGCCTACCGAACGCTCCTTTGTGGCCGAGTCGGTTAAGGCACGTCAGCGTAAATGATGGTTCCGTATAGGATGCAGGTTCGAATCCTGTCAAAGGACGAATATTTTCTATGAAAATCTCTCGGACATTCAGGCCGGTAAATGTTATTTAATTCTGTTTATTATAAACAGAACATTTATTTAAATACTTGTATCTATAAAAAAGAACGTTAAACATAAAAATGTCTTTAATAAATAAATTGTCGGACTTTGTCCATTTCTTAATATATATATATATATATATATATATATATATATATATATATATATATATATATATATATATATATATGATGTGTTCGTGTGTTGAAGTAGTTAAATTTGAGCAGATTTTAGAGGTGATATTCGGTTCGAGTTTTTTTTTCAAATGATATTTTCCTTTTTTACATGAGAACACACATATAAAAAAAGGTTTGCCTGGCAGAGAAGGCGCATGTCAAAATTTGCTGAGAGAGAATATGATAAAGAAAATATAGTAATTAGGACAATCACATGGAATGCAATTATCTGAATATTAATTACTAAGTTACCGATTCTAGTCAGATTCTTATTTACGATTTTATCTCCTTTTTACGGTACACCAAGTAACAGGAACTGTATTACGCGAACTCAGCTTCGCATCTCCTATATAATTAGTGAAATGGTGCGATGCTAAGTATTTAATTGAGTAGAGGCTAATTATAGATTAAGTGATCTCTAGCATCAGCAACTTCTACTTCACCTTTTTTGTCAAATTATTATGCTGCATTTTATCGAGATATATATATATATATATATATATATATATATATATATATATATATATATATATATATATATTGTGTATCAAAATACAAACTCTGAGGTGGATTTCTCACACCAAAACAAGGACAAAAGTCAATATAAACATATGTCCACAAACATTCGTTTTTGATTTATTAATTTAAAGGAAAATCTTACAGTAAATGGCGCTCTTTCGACATGTAGATTTGGTTACATTTGTCATTCGTGCACATTTGTGGGTAATCTACCTTCAACGTTTAAGGTGTGTAGTACTGAGAATTGCTTCATTTAACAAGGACAAGATGTTCATATCGAGAGCAGGCTGATATAAATTTTGCATACGTTCCCGCGAATAGTAATTGACGCGAGGCTGCACGGCTGTATCTGATTGCGTTTCTAGACCTAAGGCAACCGAGTCATCCAACCATTGCGGCTGTTTATCGTCGCGTTGATCATGCAGGACCCGTGCTACAACAATCTATGCATCGAAAAAGATCGATTGTATATTGAACAGCGCCTAGCGTCAACTTAATAACTCAAAAAAGAAGGATTTGTAGATGTATGTTTATACGGACTCTTGTGTGAGGAAGCAGACGCGAAAGTTTGTCAAAGTATCTTTGATACAACCTCTATATATCTTCTGGTTTTGATGTTTTAAGATTTATGATATTGAAATATAGAGTGAAAACTACGTGCATGAATGTAATCATTCACACGAAATCACACAGCGCAATGTTACAGAGCCGTATATGAATCTTTGATGCCATCCTTGCCTTATATAACACGTTTTATGTATACGATAATTCGAATTTCTACAACAGAATATATACATGTTATATATAAGTAAAATATACCTATAAACACGTATATATATGTATATATATATATATATATATATATATATATATATATATATATATATATATATATATATATGTATGTATGTATGTATAGATAGATAGATAGATGGGGAGGTACATAGAGAGAAAGATCGGAAAACGGTGTCAGTCTTGATTATATTGAAAATTATATACATTTATATTTATATCACATATAATTTTATCAAAATACTCATACGTGCAACATTCAATAATTTTTTTATGATATATATATACGTATACACATTCAGATAGAATTTACACCTGAACAAGCACATACATACACACACATGTATATATATATATATATATATATATAGCCCTTTCAATTACATATCTAACCAAACAAATAGAAATATGTGTATATTCTCTTCGCTTTTCTCTATTTATATAAATATATCAGATTAAATCAGAAACGATTGAAAGCACATTTTACATAATCTGAAATTTAATTCGCACACTGACTTTCTAATATTCTTCAGCGTAGGCTTCATTATATCTTCATATTCCGTTGAAATTGCTTATAATTCGAAAGGACAATTGTGGAGAAATTGAAGAGGGAAATTGAGCAATGCAAATATTTCAAGTGGAACGGGTTTAGCTATCTAGCAGTTCAGCAATCCCAACACTGATATTTAGCATCGACTGAACACCTACTTGAAGCCCTTATCAGAAATACGTAAAAATTTAATGCGTGTAGCAGGCCTTCAAGTTTGAAAAAATAAAAATTCATTTCGTGATCTGTTTACTTATTATTTAAAAGTTCTGTATCTCCAATTTCGTGAGAGCTTTGAACGTTTTGATTAAATTTCATTTCGTTTCTCATTTATATGGCATCGAATGTAAGTTATAAACTCACGAGCGTACGCAAGCATTTGATAGAAAATGGTTTCTCTATGTTAATAGGAAAGGATGATATCCCTGAATTGATAAACGTTCTCCTTTCTCACCTGTATCAAAAGAGAATATTAATTCCATAAGATACATTTAAATGTTTTTTTCGGGTTGTAAAGTAATAATGTGCGTATAGATTTATTGTTGCAGGAACTCAATCAGGTAGCCAAGTTCAAAATAGGGCCTAATCTAATTCTTTCATTTTCATAATGATGCTAATGGGAAGGACATAACCCCATCTCCTTCCAACACTGATATTATTGAAGTAGAAGAGTATGGATTTAAATACAGGATATAGTGGACTATCTAGTCTTTGGTTTGAAGCAGATTAAGTGGTAGTCTACTCTGAATTGAAAACAATAGAGAAGGCAGCGGAAAACTACAGGCTAATTCACAGATATGAAAGGAAATGCATCTGCGAAAAAGCGCCATAATGTTAAAAAGATGGAGTAACCTATTACGTATTCTTGCCACTTTGTTAAATAATCATAACATCGTCATATTTTTCACCTGTCTTCCTTTAGCTTTGATTGATCAAGAATTATATTCAGGGGTGACAGGTATACTGAGCTGACCTATTGAAAATTATGTTGGTGTATTAAAATATTAGTGCCCAATACAATCCCGTTTTTATCCGACAGATTTCGTCTCTATCATCTGACACGTTTTATTTTCTGAGACTTTTAATTCATATACGTAATTGAATCAGATCAAATCATTTGAACTAACTTGTTCTTATTTATTTTATTATCTTAAGGATTAATTCACAGCATTTCTAACAAAAAATGCATGGAATTTAATAATCTTCGCAACGCCCAACAATTTTATATATGGGATGAATTATGAATTTCCAAATTTCTCGCTTTAATATGTGCATTAATCTTTAAAGATGTAACAGCAATCAAGGTAAAAACCTCAGTAAAACAGAAGTGGCTAGTGAGTGTGAGAGAATATGAGAAAAGGAAAACATTATTTAACAGAGCGAACAATAAAAGAGCATGAGTTAAGAAGACAGAAGATAACGATTGACATTGTATTTCAATTTTTGAAGAGATAAGTTGACTAGAAAGCAAAACGCCGGGATGGAGTTCCACAAGCGAGAAGTGCGAGTAGAAACTTTTAGTATAGGAACATACGGCTACATCTAGACATTTCAACTGAAAAATGATGAAATCTTGCTGGTCACTCTTGTAGTGCGCTGAAATTCATAAAATCTAAGTAGCAAAAAAGATTGTTTATTCCTCCTACAGGGAGCAAAGATAAATAGTCTTTATATTATATTTTTAATTTCGTACATGCGCATTGCACAGTATAGTAAGCTCTGTTGGACACTGTCTGTGAGAAAAAGAGCACCATGTTGCAATTCACTCGACGAGAAATTTGGAAAAAGCCTGCTGTACTGCTTAACATTCTTGCCGGCAGCAGCAATACGAACATTTCAGAGTATTTGTGTGTCTATCTGAGGGCAAGGCTGAGGATTAGGAAAGAGTTGGATGAGTCTAATTGTGATTATGAAGATGATTCGGGTGATCATGCGATGGCGAAATTATGCTTCCATCCAACTTCCCAAGGTGCCAGAAACTCAACATGGAGACCTAAATCAAACGCCTTGACGAGATACTGCTGCCTTGGTCAGGAGGTGGTCTGTTGGCAGATTCTATGTTTGACAAAATGATTCAGCACCATATCACACAAACAGAAGAACACAGTCTTGGCTGTCAGACACTTTCTCCGATCACACCACCCTTTAAATTTGGCGACTTAACTCCCTAAACTGCCACCCCCTTGATTACTATGAGTGGGACACAGTTAAGCAAGAGACCAACAAAACTCCTTTAACAACAAAGATGAGCTGAAAGCAAGGATCATGGCAGCATTAACCGATGTAAACAAGGAGATCATCCAGAAGTGTTGCAAGAGATTACGAACTCGTCTGGAGGCTGTGGTTGAAGCCAATGACAATTTTATTGAATAAATTTAATCTTTCGAATTTCAATATATTTTTGTGTAATGTTGGTTAATATATCAGTTTAAAAGAGAGCTCAGTGCTATATTAATTTTTGTGTAATCTAGAGTACAATGACACCATCAAACCCTATATAATATTTAACGTCACGAGCCAAGTAAGTCGTTAGGATCTTACGGGACCTATATGTACAGTGGCTACATTAGTAGTTTTGAATCTAGGGGAAGTTCAACATTATTCTGGGTGATTTTGAATTCAGAGTTTTCCTTTAACTCGACAACAAGGTCCCCCCTATTATTATTTGGTTAGTGCTTTGTCGAGGAAGCATAGACAAATATAAAAAAAAATATTCCATGTGGGTTTGTTCGAAAATCAATGTAACCAAGTTGGTCGGAATTTGAATTCAATTTAGAGATTTCTCTTTCAGAATCACTAATGGTTACACCAACCGCACTTCCATATAACCTGATATATTCTTTTGACGTCTCCTCTCAAGACGTAAGTGAACATGGATCTCCACAATTTCCTCTCCTTTATAGCTTTGTCATTTCGTTATTTCCCCTAAAATTTGTTCCGCTATCCATTCACTCAAGTCCATTAAATATTTTATGATTTCATCTGTCC
>CAHIKZ030005506.1:5820000-5842500 GCA_903632075.3 Acanthosepion pharaonis
GCTTATTGTAATTGGCTGTTTTATAAGGGGTGGTAGTAAATATATGTGTCTATTAATATATCAAGAAAAGACATTTTATTGTTAAGTTCATATGTGAATATATGTTCGTATATTTCATCTACGTTTTAACTAAAATGAGAATCTCATCTACATATCATAAGTAGATGAAGGTTTTGTTTTATTGGTGTTAAACATCTTATTTTCAAGGTTAGCTATGTAGAATTTGGTCCAAGAGAAACTGTTAACACCTCTCGTGCCTTCCCCCTTAGTCATATTTGATATTACGCATTTCACACAAAGGTCTGGATCTCAGAGAGACGAATTTTCTCACAGACGGAAACTCTCAATGCGTACCGGCATCCGCAGCAGAACGAACATATGTGTCGAGGAAAACGGCGCAACTTTCTTAGTATTATCCTGCCAGGATTTAACACTACCATCATCTTGTATACAGGACCCTCTTAGGAAATTCAGAGAGGATGGAATGAATAGATGTTACGATATATATCATGAGAGACATATGGCAGCCCCACCAGTAATATAAACGGGATTCTCTCTTCTTCAGTTTGTTTGATACACGATAGTCGAACTAAAGATAAAATGATGAGCTGATAGATATGATCGCTTCTCGATTCGTATTATTAAGTTAAGATTCATTCTCAAACCACAAAATAACTATACATTCCATCCTCTCCAATACCTCCGACCCATACTTCTTCAACTGGATATCAGGTATGATATATCTATCCAAAAAAGCGGGCGATAGAAATAACAGATATTTAAGAAAAGAGTTACACATCAACAGATTTCTGGCAATTAATGTTGGGCCCTACTACCAATACAACAGGATTTTTGACGATATTCTCAATTTTCTGAGTGACTGTTACAAGCGTGTTAGCATGGTCGACATTAACCGGGAACATCAGCTAACTTCTTTTCAGAGAGGATTGATTTTCACTTCAATTTGTGCTGGAAATCTTACAGCGTTAAGATATATATCACTATATAGCATAAACGCGGTCGATCTTTCCACATTCAATTCTAACATAGCTTCAGGGATTCCATACACGAGGTGAATCCAGGGAGTGAATTTTCGCTTTGAATAATCCTGATGACACAACTATCTGTACAAAGAAAGATTGAATTCAACTGTAGGCTAGATTTATCAGAGTCGGTAAATTGTCTAGTTCGTTATAATCAAGCCTAATAAATGCAAGGTTACGTTAGATTGATTCCCCCATGACATCACTAGACATTCTCTGACTTTGAACGATCGAGCAAGGACATCATGTAGTATATTAAAAGCGAGAATGAAAGAATAAATATCAGTGGCATGCAGGCAGAAAGTATGTATATCAGCAAGATGATGCAAACTAATGCAAACCAATAAGAGGATGGAAAATGCGATAACCGAAATCAAAACGTGAATTGGACTAGTGAAAAATGCACTCGGAAAGCTAAGCAAATCAATAAGAGATAGGAAAATGTAGTTGACATCAAAGAAACGATTGCTAAAATTTGGCGCCATATACATCATCTTGAATGGCATCGAAAACTGAATGCATCTCTTCCCAGATAAAAGCAAGCAATAAATTGTAGTTCTACAAATAGATTCTTAGAATTCCATGCGCGGAACAAGTAATCAACAAGAAAGACTTAACAGAAAATAGCAGCAAAAATCTGTTATTCTACCAGTCCGAAAGTGACATATGAACTTTTCTGGACATATAAGGAGGGATTGAAAACATAAATCTCATTCGGGATATCGAGGGCAAAAGAGATAGGGGAAGACAGCAAAAGAGCAGAGAATGGCCGGCGGGACCGGGGGCATAATAAAATGAGAAACAATGGAATCATTGGAAGTAGTGAAGAGTCATGATCGTCTATATTAGGAAGACACAATGTCCCTAATAACTCTGTGATTAATTTAATTAAGGACTGAAAATTCTATCACAACATTATTAATTCTTGTCTCAGAAATCATTCACAACCAACAAGGATGTAATAAATTTGCAGTAACCAGTCATCATATGCTTTGTTGTAACTATTTTTATTTGAAATCCATGCCAGCCCTTATTACGAAAAATGTCTATAAATAAAAGTTTATAAATTAAAATTAAGAGTTTTAAGTGAAATATAACTAAAGCTCGGTTCATGTAGGTCGAGTAATGCAAGTAACTGAAGATGTCGCTCTCTGTCCAAATCATGCAATTATAATCAATTATCATCTGGCACAATTTCAGGAAACTTGGCTTGTTTAATATAAATCAAAAGTCACAAATCCTTTTCGCCAACCAAGATTAATGTACGTATATATTAAATGAAGTATTTCAACCAATACAACAGCCTGCACAAATACACACACACTATATATATATATATATATATATATATATATAAAGAGGTGTAGCAGCAAAATTCTCCAAATCTTGTAACAGTAAACTTGTGCAATTGTTAGATTAAGATTTGAAGCGTTGTATCTTAAAAGTGATTAAAGATATCCCAGTGGAATTCTCCAAGTTTTATAACACTAGTGGATTCTACTTTGAGCAATAACAATGTATAATTACTCTCTAAGCTTAACAGAAGTATCGTAATGAAATCAATCAAAACGACAATGACATGTACATTATTAATTAATCATAGCTAAGGATCGGAGCTTAGGAAGTATCAAACACACACACACACACACAAATATATATATATATATATATATAGTTCCAGGGTCATTATCCAACTTGCTCAAGATGATACTCGCCCTCTTTGCGTTTCTAACATTATGTCCTGGAGTGACAAGTTTTCTCATGTTTCATGTAACTGTTCGAACTAGTCAAATCTCAGTCTTAAGTACGTTTCCCATGATAATAGTTTTAAAATTATTCCGCGGGCAATGTTATTTCATTCATGGTAAGTGAATTTTTGGCGATTGTCTTGCTCCATTTCCCTCGTTCGATAGTGTCCGTCTGTAAAATGGCGATTTTATCACAGTCGTTATCGCTTCTCGCCCTTCTCGCTGGGATCAAAATCTAGTATCTGCCTTTAGGCAGATGAACTACATTACATCTCTCAGTTGTGTCTCTGTCTGCGGGCAAAGCGCAACTGAAATTACAATTGAGAGATCACCAGAATCAGGTAAAAGCTGCCCGTAGCAGTGGCTCCTACAGGAAAGAGAGAGGATCTGTAGTAATACCGATGCCAGCGCGAACGACTGTTGCGGGATCTATATTTTTCCCAGTCGCACGCAATATTGAACTGATCTTGTAACTCATCCTACCAGCAAGTAAATACAATCGCTTCTCGGCCTTTTGAATAAGATCAAAATGTAGTATCTGTTTTTGTCAACTTAATGTAATTCTTCCACTCCATTTCTATCTTTCTTTATTTAATTCTTCCACTGAAACTAAGTAGTGTATTTCTTTCCTTTCCATTCGATCAAAATATGTAATAGCTCAATATTTATGAAGTATTACCGGGCCGTAACAGTCGTGTGAACTGACGAAACGTTGGACAAGCAGAATTCTAATAGATAGGATCTATCTATCTTTCTGTATATATATATATATATATATATATATATATATATATATATATATATATATATATATTACCAATTTTGAAGGAAGGGATAATTCGAAGGAGGATATAAATCCAGGGAGAACTGAATGTAAATTATAGAGCATTATACTGATAAGAATAAGAAGACTTTAATTATCCATTTCGATTAGAATTTTTATTTCGTGAACACCGAGATGTTCAACTCATCAGAACGAAATCACATCGGCAAATAGAGAAAAGTACAGCAGACGGACATATTAGATTGGTAGTGGGGAGGGAAAGTGATAGAGAAAGGTAAAGTGCTAAGGGATTAGTGGTTAGTAGTAGTCGGTTTACCTAGCAAAGAATTTACTCTATATTTTAAATAATTTTAATATCGGGTTGCATTTTTCATTGACCGATACCGTTTTCTAGTCTTAGGTAGGACAGGGCAGGTCGATTGAAATTTAATGAAAGAGATCATAATCCAAAAAAAAGATCGGCGTTAATATAGTTATACTTAAGCAGTTTTTTAGGCCGAAGTTTAATAGTCAGTAGAGACATTGAGTTGAAGGGAAGATGAGAAGAGTGGAAGGCTCTGTGAAGGGTGGGATGGATGGGCTAGGGTTATTGATGAAGAAGAGGGCGATAAGGAAAAGGTGGGTTAGTGATTGCTTTAGCAGCCTGAATATTTCTTAATTTTTGGATTTATGATAATTGGTTTAAACAGTGGGCTGAATGGTTTTAGTTACCATGAATATTTCCCTAGTAAAAATAATAATTAGAATTCACAATAATATCGTCAGATACAATACGTGAATAAGCAAATAAATATAGAGAATTAAGTAGCGAATAAAATTCAAAACAAATACAAAAAGAATGGAAAATCAGTAAAGGTTATGGAGTACGGAAATGTGTTAGTTTGGAAACATGGGTAAGCTATACATCGGCAAGACAGTCATATGTCCAACCATGTCCGTTGAAGCCAGCAAAAGATAAACAGGTCGTGTAATATTCAATACAACGTACGCACTTACGTATATACACGCACGTGCCCAAATCTCTATATTCACATTTGAGTGTACACCCCTATGTGCTAATATCTTTACCAACGAACGCCACTTCACGTGCCATCCTCTCAGAAACAAAAGCGGTAAGCGTTTTTTAGGGGATTTTTATTTTGTTTTTATGCCTACACTTGAAGATAAGTTCGCTTCGTTTTGTGTGTGTGTGTTATTGATAATAAGAATAATGGTATTTACTGTATATTAGTAGGCATTGTAACAAGGTGAAAACATGATTAGAAAAAAATGTTAGTTTTTTTTTTTTACTCGGCTGTGCTTTTCTCACAGAGTAATACAGGAACGATCTTTAACTTTGTCGTGGGGAAATTTGCGTGTATAACAGAAAAGCATTTATATGATAAATGTTCCAAGTCGACAGAAAAGGAAACTGGCATATATTTTCTAGAAAATCTAGGAATGTCTATATTTTTATTAACCTTTCGAACGTCTAAGACTGTTTTATTACTTAACTTTTACACAGTTGTTAGGCGTGGTTATTTACGCGAACATTTCTTCCAAACGGTAACTCTCAAAACGAGACAAGAGCAAACAAATCAGCGGAAAGATAAGTTCTCAATTTCACGCATGCGTACTGCCATAAAATATCTCTATATTTTTTTCAAATAACGGTCTGTAGTAAATACTAGAAAAATATTATGGAAACGAGTTTGTGCTATCCTTTACAGTTCGCTGATTTTTCTGCATGGAAATATACCTCAGGTAGCAGATATTAATAATAGAAATAGATCAAATAAAGATATATATCAAAATATATTGATACTTATTTAAAATCTATACAAAATATAAATGTTTACAAAAACAATTATATTTACATGCGAAAGATAATTCGGAATGATTTCACAAAAAAAAACATGTAATATATTTTCTAAGAACTTACGTTTATATAGATCAGTTTCAAGCTTGAAATAAATTTAAAATTATATTTATATTTAAGTTTCCACATTATCAATAGGTAGAAAGTTAACAGATTAAAATGAAACAAGTTCAATATTTGCCGAGATGTATATTTTATTTAATAATTTTCAAATCTTACGTGGAGGCATATTTCATTTCTTAAGACTTTCAATGATCTAGTCCAGTAAACATTAATTCCCGTATTTGTAAACTGACAATTAAATAAAAGACAAAATGAATACGCACACTCATATTGTTTATATATATATATATATATATATATATATATATATATATATATATATATATATGCCGAGTGTTACAGCATAATTTTCCATCTTAATACACACACACACACACACACACACATATATATATATATATATATATATATTTATATATACCCGATGGAAGAATCGTTATTAATGTCTAGTATGTCTGTATAGAGAAAGTCTCGTAGATAAAACAACAAACACAAACTGTTCTTTCAGTCGTAACAATTAACAATGGGCGAGTTTCCTTTGTTTTTTCCAAATCATTTAGGAAATTATTCAACGCCGAATCTAAATTTTACACCCATTTTTATCGAGCAGGTTATAATTTTGTTCTAAGTAGTGTTTTTAAAAATCTTATGATTAATAGACTACATTTTTGTGTCAATATCGACTGAAATTTGTTAGTATTTCTCTTACGAACTATTTTTAAGAGAAAAAAATATTTTCTAACTCAATTTATTAATTAAATGGTACTAACATCAATTACAATAATTGCAATAGTATACATTGATAAATTTGAGTAAATGTAAATTACACGTTACGTAATCATTGTTTTGAAATTCCCTTTATTTCTATACTATTCTAAAAGGTTATTCAATCGTAAGTACGTCAAAATAACCATGACTTTATGCAAAAGTTTTTGTGAGTATGATCAGAACCAGAATTATCCAGAGCAATAAAAATTTTGAAGCAAATATATAAACATTGTGTCTGGAAAAACGTATTTATGTTAGGAAATAAGATATTCCGGGGCATAGATTTGATATTTTTGGTAACACATTGCAGGATAAGAAGAGAAAATATTTCATTTATACGGCAAATTCTTTAGAACGCCGCTATAGAAACTTACCAAAAATATTAATCCGTGCCCCTGAATATATAGATATGCTTATGCGCCCCATCATTTCAGAAATATACTGTGTCCCACCCCGCACACATTAGCAAGAGCCATAGCAAAACTTTTGACCCTTCAATACTCTATTTCATATGAAATACGAAACAAAATGGTTATAAAATATTCCAAAATAAAAAAGTTGTCCTTCCTGACAACTCCAATTAATCAAAGAAATATATTATTTTCACAACTAATTCTTTCACATCTACAATCAAAAGGAATTTATCTAAAGTTAACATAAAATTTGTCATAACTACATTTAAAACAATAAAAGACTTAATCAATATATATAAAAGAACAATCAAAATCCTGATGGAGATATTTAATCTGCCAACTGGAATGATTGTCACAAACAATATATTGGAGAAACCTCAAGAAATTTAAACAAATGATTATATGAATTCAAAAGAGACATTTTAAAAACAACACACAAAACGCACTGGCTGTTCACTGTAACCAAAATGATCACAATTTTGACATAAAATAAATTCTATTCTAATTAAAAGAAAAAAAGTCCACAAAGTTGAAATTGTCTAGACATTGATTTAATCGTTAATTCAACGTATCACCATTTTTGGAAGATTTTCTGTTATCACAGTGTGGGATATTTAAAAAAAAACAAAGATGATGGACAGAAAAAGAAAATGGATATAAATGAATTTGGTTAGATTGGAAAAATTATATTTAAAAATTCTTTCCAATACCTTGAAACTACCAGTGTCTCTGATTCATGCGCATGTGTAGTTACAGCAACGTCAACAAACCCTGTCCGATGAAGTCCTACCTGATGAAACTTTTTGCATATATATATATATATATATATATATATATATATATATATATATATATATATATATATATATATATATATATATATATAGATTGGAGAAGAGAGAAATAGACAGTTATTGAATCAATGGCGATAGATGTACGTGCATGGTTGATTGATGTATGAGAACCTTATCGAAATTACCATTAAATATCAATGCGCGAAAACGTATGTACTATGAATTCTTAGAAAACCCTTGGGGTTATTGTACGCAATGACATGTAGAGGACATTTAAGGAAACACTGTTTATTTTGTTTTAGTTTTCATGTTGATATTCAAGGTTCGTTTGATTAGGACATCATTTATACCAAACACATAAACATATATATGTACCTCTTAATAAATACATAAACATATGCAGCGATAAAATATTTTCAGATCGATATTTCGCGTGCTTGCTGGTTCGATAGATAGATGGAAATTCATAAAGAGAATGGGGCTGATATATGGCCATTCTTTCAGATATATATGCCATAACCATTTCGTTTCATTCGACAACGTTCTGTAGATCCAAACTCGTAACTGGAAAGGTTATTCATGGTCGAGACCCAGTGTGAGTGCCTTTGGAATGTCAGCCGATTAACAGATTTCTATTCACAAATCGTCACATGAATTTTCCATTTCCATTTCCATTTGCGGCCTCCTTTACTATACAAAGGTCAAGGTCCAGTTAAACTTCCTTGCGTTTTCAATTGGGGAGAAAACAGAAAAAAAAACATGGAAGTCACATCAGAAAGGCACAACAACGAATTGAATCCTTTAGTCAGAATGTTATTGGTTTTATGACGATTTTTCGTAGTAACATGTCATCAGTTTTAGAATTTCTATTTCCTTCTGCTGCATGCGCTATTGAAATTTTAGTGTAATCATAAAAAATATCCGTCCCGAACCATTCTGTGTTTCATTTCCATTTTGAATCTCTGGTTTGTTTGAAACATCTTTTATCCCAATACTCAGGAAGCTTGTTGCACGGTGTAACAGTCTCTGGTGTGACCGATATTCCATATTGTAATGCAAATATGAATATTGAAGCACAATGTTGAATAATTCTCACAATATTATTTTCAATAACCAACAAATAAAATTAATTAAAAATATTAATTATATGAGCTAAGTTTTTTTATTCATTTAATAAAATGTTAGATATTATTTCTATTTTTTTTAAATTCTTCCTGGTGCCAACTGTTTTTATTGGTTAAATTTGATAGTTAAATAATAAACAACAATTGCGTCGTACCGAAATACATTGTTATCGATACTTAAAAAAAACCGGTTAAAAAGAATGCGATCTCCATGAAGCAATCAAGTTAATATTTCTAATTCTGATGAATGAAGCGCTTAAAAGAATTAGGCAAGAAATGGAACAAGAACAATGAGACTTTTTTTTTTAAAGAGTTTGGAAAAAGAAATCTACCTGACGATCTTGTATGAATGGACAATGGACAGCGGAACGGGTGTGGAATTCTTGGCAAAATTTAAAACGTTGCTATAGGTTTATAATTGGTTGGATGTTAGGGAGAGCAATGATCACCTATATTTGAGAAGGACACAGCAAGCAGAAGAAGAAGAAGAAGAAGAAGAAGAAGAATTGGATTAACATTTAAAAGCGTTATGCTCTTTTGAGTTATTTTTCAGAATGTATCTCACCCACATACGCTCCTAGTACCTATTATTATTATTATTATTATAAGAACAAGGTAATGACATGTGTGCTATTAAGAAATAAATCACAACATCAACAAAAAAATTAAATGTGGGTTTTTACTTTATAAAATAAAATTAACAAAGAATATACACTTTATGAAACGAAAATAATCGAGCATAGTAAATTAACGTAATCAGCTTATGCATGTGCTTCATAGCTTAAACAAAAGTATTCAATAAAATACTAGACAAAAAACAGCTTCCGATTTTAGCAAAACATCGTATACTCGGAAGGCACATACGAATAATTTGCAGTATGTATGTGAAAAGAAAACGAACTGTGTACAACAAAATAGAATAAAGAATACGTGTCTTCTCATCAGATTAACTAACCTCGACAAGGAGATGATTCTAATATTGTTAGCGGCCTTGAAATGATTTATTATAGGCGGTTGTTACCATAACAATATAAACTACGTAGATGACATTGTATTGCTCGCAGACACATGAGAAAAAATGAGAATGACAATTAGACTAAGCCTTCGAGGAAAACAAATGGAAATGAATCACTATAGGTTGAAAAAGATTCATATTATTCAGAAAAAGTGACAGCACTATATGTGAAACAAAAATGGGAACACAATAATTAGACAAGGGTAAGAATTCGACTATATAAAAGTGACAGCATTATATGTGAAACAAAAATGGGAACACAATAATTAGACAAGGGTAAGAATTGACGACTATATAAAAATGGACACAATAACTATATGTGAAACAAAAATGGGAACACAATAATTAGACAAGTGTAAGAATTCGACTATATAAAAGTGACAGCACTATATGTGAAACAAAAATGGGAACACAATAATTAGACAAGGGTAAGAATTCGACTATATAAAAGTGACAGCACTATATGTGAAACAAAAATGGGAACACAATAATTGAAAAAGATGGGAAACAAATCGACTATATAAAATGACAGCAATATATGTGAAAAAAAATGGGAACACAATAATTAGACAAGGGTAAGAATTGACTATATGTGAAACAAAAAGAACACAATAATTGACAGTATTTATATAAAAAACAAAAGATGGGAAACAAAATAATTAGACAAGGGTAAGAATTGACTATATAAAAATGACAGCACTATATGTGAAACAAAAATGGGAACACAATAATTAGACAAGGGTAAGAATACGACTATATAAAAGTGACAGCACTATATGTGAAACAAAAATGGGAACACAATAATTAGACAAGGGTAAGAATTGACTATATAAAAAGAATTGGACTATATAAAAGTGACAGCAATATATGTGAAACAAAAATGGGAACACAATAATTAGACAAGGGTAACAATTCGACTATATAAAAATGACAGCAATATATGTGAAACAAAAATGGGAACACAATAATTAGACAAGGGTAAGAATTCGACTATATAAAAGTGACAGCACTATATGGGAACACAATAATTAGACAAGGGTAAGAATTCGACTATATAAAAGTGACAGCATTATATGTGAAACAAAAATGGGAACACAATAATTAGACAAGTGTAAGAATTCGACTATATAAAAGTGACAGCATTATATGTGAAACAAAAATGGGAACACAATAATTAGACAAGGGTAAGAATTCGACTATATAAAAGTGACAGCATTATATGTGAAACAAAAATGGGAACACAATAATTAGACAAGTGTAAGAATTCGACTATATAAAAGTGACAGCACTATATGTGAAACAAAAATGGGAACACAATAATTAGACAAGGGTAAGAATTCGACTATATAAAGATTATAAGACGGGACAAAAATGTTGACGCAAAATTACAACGGTGCTTCACAATACATTAAATAATTTGAATATTGTACTCAACGTTTCTATAATAATATTAGAAATGATCAAAAATCTACAGGTTTCTATGTGATCTCTATCCACATATATGATGTTGAAGACTGGTGATTTTTGCCAGAAATGCGAAAAGCATTAAGATTTAATCAAATCGAGAAACGTTGCAAGTACTATACACAGTATAGTGATTTTCCAAGCGTAGCTCAGTTGTTGCACGAAATTATGTGGTACCGAGTGAGAATCTAACTCACTACTCAGTCGAAATTGTTCTAGCGAGAAAAGCTTGCTAAGCATTACACCACCTCGAGGTGCCCCCATACACAGTATATCTGAAAAAGAACCAAATACATAGATGAATATGACTTACAGAGGAATTGTTTATAATATTAAAAAGGCTACAGCTGAAATTCTGGAAACACATAAAGAGGACAGACGGATTGTCGAATTTCAAACACACAGGGCAATGGTAAGAGAAAGAGAGAAAAATGCAAATAACCTGAGTGAAAAGGTTTTGCAAATGAAGGAAACATTAGAAAGAGATAGAGCGTGTCATAAAGAAGGATGTATTGCTGAAGAGAAAATATGAAAGGATGTTGTGAAGAAATTTAATCACCCACTTCCTTACATGTACGAAGGAAAATTGCAATTTTCTCGCTTAGGCCTTTCAAGGAATAGATAAATTTATCTATCTAATTTGCAGAAAAATCTTCATACGAAAGCGTCTCTCCAGACAGACAGACAGACACACAGATATATATATATATATATATATATATATATATATATATATTGAAAACAAATACAGCTCAAGGACACGTCGTTTCTCTTTGAATTCGGAACATCATAAAATGTACTAATATACACGAGATTTTGTATCAGAATGTGAATCGATTATCAATGTCTTGTTTTTTACTTAAGTTCATTCAGTACACGGCACGAAAATATCAGTAGGTACTGTGTTATGGAATGAATTGTGTGATACTAATGTTAGGGGTATAATATGAAGTGAAGATATTCAGGATAAAGATAATACATAAAAAAATATCCTAGAAGAGATTAAGGCTGTAGGGATTCCAAAATCATCCTTACAAGAATGTGTTCCACAACGTAGCAGTTCTTGGTGAAATAAAAAAGGAAAAATATAAACAAAATAAATATCTGTCAGAACAGAACTTATTACATTACAATTTAAATGCGGAAAACATGAGAATGTTTCGACTCTACAGGTGTAGCTTGGGTAGGACCACCCATAATAGTTTGAATTGATGGAAGTAAAAGCATTTAGATAACTATTTTGCACGGAAATATAGCTATGGTGTAACGATGGTTAATAGGTAAGAGACGAAAGAGTGGATAATAAGTCACTCCCTACAAGAACGTGAAAACGATTTTTATCCTCATCAATCTGGGAAGTGAAACTTGAACACATCTGAAAGGTTGAAGTCATCTGAAAAATTAATTAATTCAGGAAATATATTAGCATAATCAGTTATTTATACTGCGAGTAATCCTGCGTATGGATAGAAACTTAATTCAATAATTATACAAAAATAGAAATGTGTTTTAACCAAGTTTGTGCCTTCTCCCCAGGCTTATTCGACATTAGAGCAAGGGGATCCGAAAAGAACTCGAAGTCCTGTCAGGTTTTATTACAGACGGAAAGAGTGTAAGCTTTCTAAGATATGCATATGATACAATGTTAATGGCAGACGCAGAAAAAAAAAATTACGGTAATTCTTCGAAGAATCTCGTAAACTAAAGCGAGAAGAATGGACTAAATATGAATTGTATGAATACATAATGCAATATTGTCAGTAATATCTGAATTACAAATTGAAGACTCGAAAATCAACTAGATTATATATCTAAGAAGTCTTTAAGAGAGGACGGAAAATGCAACACCAGAATCTGAAGGCTCATTGGAATAGCGAAAATTGTCCTCCAAAAACTAAGCAAAGTATTAAGAAACAGGAAAAAATATTTTTATCCTCTAGTTCTTTAGTTGATAAACTATTCACCATTTAAATTATTTCTGTTAGCAAAATATCCTTAGAAATAAAGATCAAATTATTAAACTCTTATGTTATATCTGTCCTCCGATATCGCAGGGATTTATAGACAATCTACTAACAGATAAACTACTGACTTAAGGTATAGAAATGTCGTTCTACAAATGAGACAATTTATCTAGACACATAAATATAGATACACGAAAATTTAAAAAAAAACAAAACATCTTTCTTGAAGCTTTTATTTGAGATTTAATTCCAAGTCAATCGATTAAATTTAATATTTCCAAGAAGCAAATATTTGCTCTATTTCAAAAGTAATTAAAATTGACAGGAAGAAGATTTTTTTTTTGGTTAAAATCTAATATCAGTGACATTTTAACTCGCGTTTATCGCAATGTAATTCTCTTTATTAAAAATCTTTCAAAAGTAAAATATAGTTTTCTGGAACTTTATTTGAGGAATATTAACTGATTTAAAGGATAACCAATCTGACTGGAAACAAATTATTTACTTTAAGTATAAAATGTCGCAGAAATGCATTTTAACCCGGTGCTAGCTGTTTATTTAATCCCTTAACGTGTTGACAGTTTAATGACATATCGATGTTTAACTGATATTGTTCTATGGGGGTTTTATATGTTTAAAAATAATTGGAGATTATGGGTGAACAAATTTTAAATATAACTTTTAGGTACTCAGTAATCTTAAAAACTCCGTTATCTAATATTTTATTGAATTGTAGATAAATTTACTATAGTTATCGCTTTTATATTCTGATAATGTCGTCTGTATCTTAAAAAATCGGCACGTTTATACACATACAAAAACATCATATTTTTATAAAAAAAAAAACGTATTAATTTATTCTAATTTGAATTAAAATAAATGGAAAAATTCTTGTAAAATTCATTATTCATTGAAAAATCTCAGTAGTGTCCTTAATATATATATTATTTATAAAATCAATCAAAACATTTCCTATTTAATAATGTCATAGTTTTATAGCTTTTTTTTATTTTACGATTCAAAGTAGATTTTCAGCACCTGGTGTTTCTTTTCTACAAAAAAATGATTATTTAAATTCTTCAAGGAGTTCTACTTTTAGGTAATATAGAGATGAATGCGATGGAAATTTAATTTCTCGAAATTTAATCAAATTATCTAAGTTTGGGAGCAGGAACAGATATAAAATTAATATTTATTCAAACAATTTTCTAATAAAAACAATTTTCTAAATTTTTATTTTTGTATAAGTCCAAAAAATAAATCATTAAAATCAGTTTCCAAATCAATGTGTTTTTTACAGCAAAAACGACGTTAAAATATCCAATAGTAATGATTTGCCACCACCCACCTACGCTACCGATGCAAGCAAAACAATATTTTAACTACCATTTTGAACATGCTGGAAAGTATTAAACAGTTTAATTAGATAATAAAAATACGTTGGTCTTTCCTCCTAATAATAACTTTAAGATTTGGACAAAAAAAACTCTATTTTTCTCAAGCTTGGGGTATTTTTTCCTCATGAAATCTTCTTTCCACGGCGAATTATTTTAGTTACCTAGATAAACAGCTCTGTTACTTTTGCGGTTTTCGCTAAATATTCGTTCTCTTACCATATTCAGATATCATAAATCAAATTTATTTGTAACTAACTGCCTTCAATAAATGGCATTGAATGTATCATAATATCTATTATGTAAGGATATATTTACAAACATAATCTTAGTTTATATACATTTGTTTGTATCGAAGAATACAGATGAAAAAAGAGAAGCAACCTTTAAAATATTATGCTTTGTTCTTATTTCGGAACTGATTGTGTGGCAATCTAAATGAATCATATCCAATCATTTCGAAAGAATGTTTCCAGTAAAAACTATTATGGTAAATAGAGTAGGTAACTGGAAATGTGTCCACCATGTTTAAGAGGTCTTTGCAAAGAATATAAACAACAGGTACATCTCTTAGAGAGCAATCAAATAAATGTTTCCATGTTTGGATTATATGATGAATAAAGAAGATAAGTGGCTCTGACAAGGAAGGTGATTATGTTGAAAAGTTAGTATTTAGTATTTTCCACTACGTTATGAAATCGATGCATATCTGCTCAACTCAATTACTTTGAAGGAGACGCAAATCTCCAAGTAGAAGTTTTAAACATTTTTATTTTTATTATCATGTGTGCTTCAGTGCAATTATATTTGCTTCTGTGCAACGCATCGTAGATGAATTCAACATGAACGAGTATTTTGAATTTTCCCCTGTTTATTAGTCATATATCGTTGGTCTAGATGTATCCATTGTGGCGTATTTTCTGTCATTTGTCAACGATGACAAGAATCAAATTTTGAAGTTTTCCAACATGAGGAATTTATTATGTCAAAATATTATAACATGTTGGTCTTTAAGAAAAAAAAACTTTTCACTATATGGACTCAAAATAAGTAAAAAAAAAAAAACATGGAATAATTTAAATCCATTGTTATTTAACGAGATAATTTTATCCATTGAATGTCTGTACACAGGCATTTAATTATCAGTCATTCTAGTTATTTTGTTAATTTCTAACGCTATGAAAATTAGAGTTCTCAAATGAGTTTTAAAATGACCAATTTGGGTCGAACTATCATGTTTTTCTTGGTATACAGTAAAAATTTATGGGACGATTTCAAGGGATTAATCGAGATGGAGATGGAAATTTAACAAAAATGGCAAAACAAAAGAAACTCCGAAACAATTAAAATGTGAATACAGAATAAATATATTTGCATGATATGAAAAAAATAATCTATTCGATTTATTCCCAAAACTAAGTAAACCGTGGACTGTCCATTTTAACAATTTTTTTACATTTTCAAACGCTTAATAGTCGATGCCTATATTTTTTCAATAAATTATTAAATAAGAATTTTTGTGATTTTCAAATTCACCAGAATAAGAATATAACAGGCATTACTAGCGGATGGTAACCCAATCTTGAGGATAGAAACAGCATTTCATTTTAATAAAGCTGGATGACCAGAGAACAAGAGGTTATTTTTTTTAAATTGATAAAAACAATTATTTTTTTGAGCCAATTTCTCGGCGATCAGACCTGTTCAACATTAAAGATCGCATACCAATAAGAAATATCAGTTGGTTAAGGGACCAACTATAGAAGAAACTCTACAAATTGAATGTGTTTTTCGGGAAATATTTGGCAATTTATTTGTAAAAACCGATTAATTGTTTTTTGCTTTTTTTGCTGACTTCTTAGACCATTATAATGGTCCTGGGCAAGACGTAAAAACTGCATCCACTAAGGTCTTTATAGGTTTAAAACACGTCCACTAAGATTTTTTGAGGACGTAAAAGATAAGTCCCTGTAAGGTCATTAGGTCCTGGGTAGGACAAAAACTGCAGTTAGTTAAATGGTCAGTTGGATACAACAGTCCTTAGTTTCCTATAAGGTAAATGGTTTCTTCTCCTGAACCTCTTCTAAATGATTCCCTGGAACTTTCTTCCTGTTTTAATTCCCAACTATGGATTTAAAGTGATCTGCCAAAGTCTGTTTTATGGGTGCATGGATAAAATAATTGATTTTTATCTCTTGTCTTTTCAGTTCTTGTTAAAATTAAATGATTTTTCTGGATCCTCTGACCCATAGTAACTGTTTTTGGGTCCCAGCTATGGATAAAATAATAAATGATTTTTCTGTATTCTTGATATAACTGTTTTAATGGGTCCCAACTATGGATAAAATAATAAATGATTTTTCTGGATCACTCTGTGATAGTAACTGTTTTAATGGGTCCCAACTATGGATAAAATAATAAATGATTTTTGGATCCTCTGACCCGGAGTGATAGTAACTGTTTTAATGGGGCTATGGATAAAATAATAAATGATTTTTCTGGATCACAGTCTGTTTTAATGGGTCCCGTGGGATAAAATAATAAAATGATTTTACTGGATCTTTAACCCGGAGTGATAATAACTGTGTTAAATGGGTCCCAACTATGGGCAAAGTAACAATTCTTTCCACTTTTTGCCGTGATCGCAATCTAAACTTATAATATTATTGTTCATGTTTTATTGAAGTATTTAACTGTTTTATTCTGCTGTGAATATTAATTTTCAAGAAATATATAAAAAAAAAAAAAAAAAAAACATAAAAATAAAATTTAGAATACTAAAATATTTGTTACATATTAATATTACCCTTTTAAAGAAAAAAAAGAAAAGAAAAAATATTATTTTTGGAATTAAAGTATTTATTAATACTAATATTTTATATATACCCAAAATAAGGGGGGCTGTTACGGTTTTTTATATATATATATATATATATATATATATAACTAGTGAGCGAGTCAGAATGACTTATTCCCTTTATAGTCGACCAATGGGAGGTTGACCAATCAGAAGCCGCACAACACTGTATTTGTCGTGTATAAAGGCGGCCATCTTGTTTCGTCTACCAAGGACCAAAGGTGACCAGGAGAAGGATGAACTACACTCTGCTGTGATATCCACTCGAACCTTCACTATGCGTTCCCCACTGTCTCCGAAATATTCACTGCCAACCCCAAATCAAGGACGACCGTTGGAAATGTCTAACAAAGGAATCCACACCGTCAACAACTCAGATGATGAGCATGTGACCTTTTATTCTGCTGGCGAGTCTAATTTCATCTCAGTAAGACATCAGTTGAAACATGCAATCTAATATATATATATATATATATATATATATATATATATATATTTATATTTTTTTAGATGTGAGTTTGTTGGGTTTCACGCTTTAGCGATCGTCTGACGATTGCTAAAGCGTGAAACCCAAATCACAAAACTCACATCTATCCAACTAAATCATTGATATTGAGCGCTTTCTAATAAGTACCCATATATATATATATAATAATTATACATACTTATATTTATTTATATTTATATATACATTTCACACACACACACACACACATATATATATATATATATATATATATATATATATATATATAAGGGCATGTTAAGTAATCATAGCCTTGTATATTAAGTTTTATATATATATATATATATATATATATATATATATATATATATATATAATTCTGTGACAATTCTTAATACTATTAACATTTTTGCATTAATGTCTTCGATTTTGTTATTACAATTACAATGCTTCAAGCACTGAACGCAAATTCGCCAATTTTTCAGAAGGTTTCAGCTATCTAATGCCTTTACCAAAGTCCTGATAATCTGCAAGGAACTTTTAACTCAAAGCGAGGTTATATTGTTAATTTACCTGTGATCTTCACTTCTATTAGAGAATTCCAAATCTCTTAATAACAACATTCTATATGAGTTGACTTTATTTCTACACTGAACAGATTGATAGTACCTGATTTAAAGAGTAAAAATCATAACTTTCCAGGAACCAAAGAAAAATGTCTACGAAGTTTAAGACTTTTGGGTATGAGGTGTTCTACTGGATATAATCTAATATATTAGTGCATCACTAAAGATCATCAGAATGTGACAAATCTATTAGTGCTTACGTTCGACATTCCGGTAATGTTACAGCACAATAAACATAATTAAACAAGGACTGATTTCTGATGGAATTATGATTGTCGCCTTTTCTTAATTAATTATAACAATTACTCGATTTCATAAACGACTTTCTTCTTCAGAATCCATGATATAAAAGCAGTGAAATCATGAATTATAAAATTTGGAGACCTTTGCTACCTATTGATTCTTTTATTAATACAACTATGAAGTAAATATACAACTACATTTTGGAAGATACAGTTTTGAAAACATAATAATAATAACGATGATGATGATAAAATAATAATAATAGTAATAATGATATTGTTAATAATAATAATAATAATAATAATAACAACAATGATATCATCAAGCTATGCATGAAAATATTAAGCAGATCTAAAAAGAAGTTAAATAGCATAGTTTTTTGAAAGGGCGATTTAAACAATTTTCTTTACCATACTTACCAGTGGTTGGTTGGACTAATATAAAATGATATAACTCTAACGGGTTGGTATCAAACACTATATCAATTTATTTATTGGAGAATAGGTTTTCATGCCACCTTCCTTCCAGACATAGGTGTTCATGATTCTCCACATATTATTTTTTTTATTGTCTGAATTGTTATTCATTTTTGGGGAAGATATTTGACTATTTTGCAATTACCTTCTCCCCGGTGTGGATTTCAGATTTTTCCTTATCTTAGAACATTTCCTACCCAAGGCTACATAGCCCAGTCTTACACTTCTTTTTATCATATAGCTGGGAACGGAAGAGACAGTTTAAGGTCATTTCTCATGGCGATTGTATCGAGTGAATGCAACAGATTAACCCGTTGTTTGAACTCAGCTCGGCGACTTCACTTTTAGTATCGAGTTAGCTGTTCCGACAAACGCACGTTACTGTAATTATCTAACTCAAATGAATGTGTCGCTTTCATAAATGAGATGAAAAAGATGCAGAGAGGAAATATTGGATTAAAATACATTACAAATGTTGTTTTTTTTTCCTTTTTTTCTGTATACAAATGCATACCAAGATATATATTAGATCTATTCGACTGAACTCTTTAGAGAAATAAGGTTGCATCATTTTACTGTGGTGCCTCCTAAATGAAAGAGATAAGTTTAAGAACATCTGGCTTCCGGCATATTGCTTTACCATTTAGTAATACCAAGAAGCACAAAATTATCGTGTATGTCGAACAACGATATTCCTCATACACAGAAGCGAATTGACTTTTCCTTTCTTATCTGTTTAATATATGGAAAGTGCAGCGGCCGATCAACTTACCGTCTACGATCCGAACTTCACGAACTTTATATGCTGAGTCTATACATCCTCTTATCGTAATATGCTCATCTGAGACTGACTGTATAGATGATAACACTAATGACTTAGTTAAGTTGAATTGCAAATCCGTATGCGTAATCCATTCGATTTCCTACGAGTGGACAGACCACTTGGCAAAGTATTTACATAGGAAAACATGCGATTTTAAATCGGTTTAAATCATTGGCAAATAAACTGCAGGATTTAGTTGCAACGAAATGGTTTGTATGGAGAGCGTTTCTTTGGGATTTTCTTAAATGCCTTTGGCTAAAGATTCATAAGGATTATTACGAAGTACTAAAAGATGTCATCCGATCAAATTCATATTCTACCTCATCGGGTACATCTGATGATCTGTCAGGAAGTTCGATGGTACATTCTGAGTAAGTTATTATAGGAATATCGAGAAATGTAATTGTAGGAGCGGCCATCGGAAAGATGCAGGTCTGTGTTTTGTTTGTATGTAACGTTTAATAGGCATGTGTGAACATTTAATACACTTTATTGTCAAGCCAATAGCTTCCGTCTGCCAATAGAATGTGTGATATAAAAACTGTTTAAATATTACTAGAGGTTATGTAAATATGTGATTGAAAGATTATGCCTTTTTTTCGACATTTTACCAATTCAGAACAAGTAAATTTATCAGATTCTGCCTGAATTCCAACAAATCTATAATACTTTTTTATTTTTACTTTTTTTTTTATGATGCTTTTTCAGTTGCGGACAAACATTTATTATGTTAAAAAAGGGTTTATTTTTTAGCGTCCTCGTTTCGCGATTTTACTAGTTTGTAAGGAACATCTAGATATCTACTAACCTGTGGTTTATTATAGTTTTGATTTCGTGCTCAAAGTTAAATAGCAAGTTAAATGGCAAGAGGAAAGAATTCTGTCAGCATATAAAATCGGCATAATCATCATATAAATGTGTAATTGGTGATTGACAGAATTCGTTTCTCTTCATGATGTTTTTTCAAGAAGAGTTTTCCTTCTCCTAACTAAGTTGCCCAAGTTCGTAGTCTATCTTATTATAGACCCAGATTTCTATTTAGTTATCCTTCAGCTAGACGGGTTGAACGATAGGCCAAACTACTCTGCTACTTAATCAATAGATAGAAAGTGATAAACACATGTTTTTTCCCAAAGAAATGAAACTAAAAAAATAATCAGAATTTGATGTCTTATTTCCGATTGCATTTTCTGCGGTAATAACCGTTACACTTTTATTTTTGCATCTTAAAAAATAAGAATTTTGATGGGGTTTCCTAAATTCTTCATATAAATTTTTAGCATTGTCATATCATATTACTGTTAAGAAATTACCTAAGAAATAATATATTTTTATCAAAATAAACAATTAGGATTCTTACTCGGAGCATTAGATTGCTTGAAAATATGAATAAAAACCATGAATAAAAACCATACATATCTATATTCAAATTATAAACGATTTCTTAACATACATTCAATATATATAGGATTCTGTCAGTAAATAAAATTGACATACTCACCATATAAAGCTGTACTCGGTGATTGACGGAATTCGTTTCTCTTCATGCTGGTTTTGCAAGTACAGTTTTATTACTCCTAAGTTGCCCATGTTCGTAGTCTATCTTATTATACACACGCCGTTCTATTCACAGTTATCCTTCTCCTAGGCGGGTTTACCAGCAATACATTAATTTTTTGGTGGGGTGGGGGTATTACCAGTAACATATTTTGGTAGAAAATAATTACCCACAATACATTTTTGAAAAAAATAATCATATCAGCAACAAAAATATTGAGGCTCTATATTTCAAAATAAATAAACACTATATATATATATATATATATATATATATATATATATTATTAAAATGACAATAGGAAAACTGGTAACAGTTTTCCAATGTGGACTTTTATCAAAGCAAAATACGAAAATGAAATTAAATGAACAACGTAACTAATAAAAACAAAAACAGAATGTACTAGCAACTGGAATGTAGAGAAACGCTATTTTCATTTTTTTTTTTTTTTTTTTTTTTTTTAAATGAGAAATAACGTCAGAGATTTTCACGTGTGGAGAATATTGTCATTATATCTGTGTTGATGTATTCAACCACATCGCCGTTCTGGGCGTAAATTTATTTGGATAATTTTCTATGGTTCAAAAATTTTCCTTCTGAGTGAGTGATTTTCTTTTTTTATGAGTGTAGCATTTTTAAAATCAAAATTATGGTTGTATTTACCTATTGCATTAGCTAATACTTTTTTGTGCTCATAAATGCGTTTTTTCAAATTTTTGTTTCTCCAATATATTGGGAGGAGCAGTTTTGGCAATTTATTTTATAAATGCCTACTTCAGAAATATTAGTGTATTATTGTTTGAAGATCTTAGTATATCTATAATGGTTTTGGAGGTGTTTGTGACTATTTCAAGATTATTTTGGATAGGTTATACCGACTTATTCTGCCACGTCCCGACAATAACAAAATTAATTTTGAAAGAAAAAAATCGAAAGAAAATGGTTATACATCAAACAGATATAAAAATATTCTGAGGACAATCTCTGACGTTATTTTAAAAAAAAAAAAAATGAAAATA
>CAHIKZ030005506.1:5847500-5860000 GCA_903632075.3 Acanthosepion pharaonis
AGAGATTCCGTTCAAGACGAGCTTCATTTCTCGGTTTGGCATTTTGTATTAAATCAAATAGTTTTCCCGTAATATCGTATCCCTGAAGATTACGTAGAAGGCCGAAAGAAAAACCCCGTTAAACGCCTTCGGTATATCTTGACCAACAGCTCAAGTTTCGCTGTTACTATCGAAAGCTTGGTATACCTATTCACTTATGGCCTTAAGCACTTCAGCAGTAGACCGGGCAAAGCAGAAACCATATTTTTTGTCAGAGTATCGTAGGAGATGAAATGCTTAACCACATCGGCATTGATTAAAGCCTCGAAGATTTTGCCGAAGAGTGGTAGATGACTGATAGGACGGTAGGTAGATGAGTCTTCTGAGTTCTTAAAGACAAAAGATCGAAAGTGGGGATTTCCAAAAAGCTGGAAAGCAAGTATAATCGATGTACCACTTGCTTTATGAGTGTCTAATGTCCAATACCATCAACGTGTTATGCACATCTCACCCAGTAGAGTCTCAGTTCTAGTAAAACATTAGTTGTTGGTATTCCGGATGAGTCGAGGATTGAGTTGAATGAGAATTTCAGAGCAAAGCATTCAGCTTTATCAGATGTCGGTGTTAGGGCTCCGTACTGATTAAATAGAGGAGTGATTGAGGGTTTACTGTTGTTCCGCACACTCTTGCAAAGCCCACAAAAATCTTTAGAACCTAACTTGTGAGATTATATGTACGAAAAGTGAGTATCATCTAAGATGTATTCACATGTGAAACCAGAATTGTAAGTGGCATACATTTATTACTTCAGATCTCCGAGGAAATTAAAATTTTGGCATTAAATGACCCATATGATATTCTGTTAAACAATCAACCTAAACAAAACAAATCCAGATCATTGATATCAATAAACTAGCCAAGTCCATAAATGCAACATTTTCTAATATATAACATGTTCTTTTGACGTGGTTTAAACTATTCTAGACGCAACATACACTAGAGTCGAGATTTCTCGTTCTCAGGTTCATTTCGGATATTTAAAATTGTCGTCAAATTTTTGCCACATTTACGTTTCTAACGTTGCGTTCTGAATAAAAGAATTCCGGTTCTTAAGTTTCATGAGACATTAATATAATATGAAGTAGATATTTAGGAATATATAACAGTTCCTGACCATATGAATATATTGTTTATTTAGACGAAGTAAACATTTTTAATAGTATCCTTTTTATTCATAAGTATTAATTAACTACTCTTTTAGATTGTAGATTCTTACTTCTCCATATATATTTTCAAATTTATCTTAATTATTTTCCAAAAAAATCCATTATTATCCAACATAATAAAATTGGCATTCATCGTCACACACCAGGTTTATTTTAATGCTATTTTCACACACTTTCACTCTTTAGTCTGTCATAATTTTATAAAGGGATGTGATAAAAAATGAGAAACACCTACTTAATAAATTGAAACTGCCCATTTCTCATGGAGATTGGCTGCCACGTGAAGTGAAAAAGAATTTAAAAATTACTGAAGATGTTGTGTTATACCGGAATTGTGGGCAAGTAATGGAGTGAAAACTGTTATTGTTAATACACGTGTATGTATGTAAAATAAAGTATATTTAGTTAGAAAGTATTAATTTCCAAAACTTTGATTAAAAATAACCAACACGATCTGCCTGTAAAGGGATTGTTCTTTGTTCAAGCAATTTTCGAGTCCCTCACTCTTATACAAGAACCAATGTGTTGTTTTTCGGCTATGCAAAATTCCTTTGTCGGCATATTTCTTTGGAAACTTGAAAGTTTGAAACTGTCTAAGGTGATATCATTTTTATAGTTATTTGTAGCAAGCCGCACAAAATCACAAACACACACACACACACATATATATATATATATATATATATATATATATATATGTACATTGTCTTGAAACACAGATTTTTCTGTAACTCTTGAAACAGACGCATCTGCACAGTTTTATTCTTCTAATGTATACAGCGCAATTTGCAAAGAAATTGATGTTATTTTTATTTTATTACGGCGTTTGCAAATCGCTTAGATTAAGTTAGGATACGAAAATGAGGCCCTATGCAACTTTTCTTCGTCATCGCCACATTCTTTCGTCAAGAGGTCAAAGCACGTAATATATATATATATATATATATATATATATATATATATATATATATATATATATATACGTGCGTACGATATACAGCGTGTGACATTTAAATTTCCAGTATGGCAGAAACGAATCGGTGGTATGATGTGACAGGCCCACTTTTTCGTTGGTCGTGTGTTGATGAGCAACAGAGATAATTAAACTGAAAAGACATGAAAATAGTCAGGAGCAGCGAACTGACATCGGATTTTGCATGAAGAATGGTAAATGTGCTTTGGAAAAGCTAACACTGTTAAAAATTCTTTTATCGTGAAGATGTTATGAAGAAACAAAGTAGTTTTGAGTGGCACATGCTGTTCAAATAAGAACCTGTAAATGACAGAAGGGGACAGGCAAAAACAAAAACAAAAAAAAACAGTGATGCAAATATAGACTTGGTGCTCTCAGATAAAGTAATAAGTCTGTGGTTGACAACAGAAGAAAAGAATATAAACAGGGAAACAATGACCCGAACAATTTCTAACTTAGGATTTGTAAATAAGTCATATTTCCTCTAAAATTGAATCAAAGTTTAATTATTAATCTACATAATGATTATGTCAAAACAAAATAACTTAACCGGTTACACACTGTGAAGATAATTGATTCTCTACTAAGATCAATAATTTTTCAAGCTCCTCCAGCAATTTTTCAAATATCCAGAGCACTAGTGTAAATATCAAACAGCTCTTGCCTTCTAAATACCACGTATGCCATTATACATATACTTAATGCCCAAAATATGAAAACGATAATGCACTTTTATTGGATGCAGAAAATATAAATGTGCAAACAAAAACGAGTTATAATATTTTATTGTTTTTTACCAGTCGGCATTTCCAATTCCGAACATAGAACTAATAATTTGCAATACAATATTTCTAATATGTACCTTAAAAATTCAGTATTTATT
This sequence comes from Acanthosepion pharaonis, assembly GCA_903632075.3. Classification (NCBI taxonomy): domain Eukaryota; kingdom Metazoa; phylum Mollusca; class Cephalopoda; order Sepiida; family Sepiidae; genus Acanthosepion; species Acanthosepion pharaonis. The sequence goes on from CAHIKZ030005506.1 coordinate 5,850,562, forward strand.
ATATCATTAAAACAATGCAGATAAGATAAAAGAAATGAGGAAAACCATTTATGACAACGCGTTGTTCATTGTGGATTTTTATCAAGGTAAATGTACAGATTTAATTTAGTAACCTGTATGTGTTCAGAGAAGTAACGTGAAGAAAAAAAAATAAGTTCACATTTTAACTTAAAGAAAGATCTTAAATATACTAAAAAGCTTATAGGATAGATAAAGTTTGGCGGACATAAGTTATTGTTCGGCTTATTAAATCAAATGATTTCATGCCGACAATGTTGAATTTTTATGAAATTATAAATTTATTTAATTGTATATATTATATTTTAAATGATTTTTATTTATTTAATATATTTATAATGTTATGTGTTATCTATTTTCTTTTGATTTTTTAAAATTCGAAAAATTTTTAGAAGCAAAGAAACGATTACTGAAATACTACATAATACCAATCACCCTATAGAATGTGAATGCTAGATAGTCTCGTCTAAGATGAAGAAGATACCTGAAACAACAGAAGTGAGATTCTACAATAGGATGCTGGGAATACAATAAGAGCAACGACGAAGTTTTAGTATAAATGGAAACAAAGACACTTATACTTAACATCAGAAAAAAAATCAGTTGAAATTTCATGGGTACATAATGTGTAAAAGGGTTTAGAAAAATAGATACACACAAGACAGATTGAAGTGAAGAGGGACAGGAGATAACAATAACCTACCTAGCGGGATTGTGTAAATGGATGGCGAAACAAAGTTCAGGAGAGATTGATAAAATTTATTAAGCTCTTCAAAGGACTAAAAATTATGGAGAATCATAATTGTGAATGATCTGAAAGGCAAACGACACATAAAATAAAAATTGTGATAAATAAGTATATAGATTTGAGAAAGGGGCATTTCTTTTAAGAAAGAAGATATTTGAAAAAAATCCTTGGCGTAAGAAACCATTTTGAAAGATTTAATAATTACACTTTCAAATATATTTCTTCTAAATAACGTTTTTTCTTCTAAGAATTTCAGCAGTTTTTCAATAATAATTTTGGTCGAAATTATTTCTTAGTTTAACTGATGCATTGGATAAATTGGTATGTAGGAGATCTTTCTTATGTTCATAAATGCGTTTCTCCAACTTTCACACACACACACATATATATATATATATATATATATATATATATATATATATATATATATAGTAAGGATTAGTTGTTACAGTTTTTTATGTATGCCTCCTTTAAAATTATTGTTTTTATAGATAGTTTCCGTTCAGATAATATCCATATAAATATTCGATGTAGTGTAATTAATTAAATATTAATATCGGATAGATTATATTGAATAGTAGTTATTAAGTACTTGGTAGGAAATATATGACTATTTTATCTAATCTGTGATTATTATTATTATTATTAATTTTTTTCGTTGTACATTTTTGTATGCATTTTTTTACACTCAATGAACAAAACGATTTGGTATGCAAGATTTTTCCCTCGTCCATTCAGACGAGTTCATTATGTGTGCATCATTGATCGCGCAATATCAGATTTATTTTCATTATCAAATCTTGAAAAATGATTTTGTTTTAAATGGTCCAGAAACTAATTTACTACAGCTCGGTTGACGATACATTCATATTATCTATTTCCTTAGATATAGAAAATGCATTTGACAAAGTCCAGTAACGGGGGTTGTTACACAATTCTCCACGTATGGAAAGACTGCAAGAGTTTTCTCAATTAAGCCATTCCTAACCTTATAATATGAAAGGTCGTTGTTAATGGTCAGTCATTCTTGTTCAACGTTCTCCAAGACCCCCTTTTCCGTTCTGCCATATCTCTGCTTTATAGCCGATATATGCCTAAGAATATACTAGGATATATTGTAAAATATGTGCAGTTGATACAAATGTGTGTGTGTGTGTGTGTGTGTGTGTGTGTGTGTGTGTAGAGAACTATAGGCTAGCACCTTATCGCTCCTCTGACCTTGCTTTGGTGGCCAAACTAGTAACGTTCCATTATTCACCGAGAAGGTCCTCAACTTCCCCCTGACATTATGGATGGTTGTTCTTTTCTCTGAATGACTAATGGGGCTCTAGTTCTTCCCCGGACATCAAGTGGTACATACATACAAACAATCACTAAAGACGATGGAATTATTTTGATATTCTTTTACTATTCTAGTAAGTTACCCAAGCTGAAAAACTTTATTTTTACAAGTGTCAAATTAGACAAAAATGGAGTAGTTCTGCTATATCTGGGCTAGAGTAACCCAGTCCCTGCATGCCAACATATGATAGAGTTCAGAAGCTGCTTTGTGGTTGATGAAATATTTTCCAATCTACAACATTTACCTCACAGATGCAAAGTCGTAAGCCCATCGCTATTTCCATAGCAAATATTGCGAAGATCTACATTCCTTAGTTCCACCAGCATAGTTCTTCAGAGATAAAACATACCTATGTTCACTGGACAGAATCATCCACATTTCTTCGTATTCAATTATAAAGAAATACGATTAACTTGGATAACTTCTTCGAAGGTTCCATTCGGACAGTTTTCTCAACTTCGTAAAGCAGACAACAAAGGGAATGATTCCCGACCACTACAATCTTCACTTCTTAAAATGTATGGGTTAACCGATATTATCTGGAACTGCATTTCGTACCGCTTACTATCACTTGGATAAAACTTAATCAGTACATTGTTTACATTGAGAGGTTAGTGGGCTTTATATTGGGTAAACAATTAGGAAAAATATAGAGGAATTTAGAGATATATATGTATATATATAACAAAGGATGCCTGTCTGTTTGATTTCGTTTCACTCAAGATCAAGCAAACCGATTTTGACCAAACTTGGCACATATAATTTGCGATATAAAAGGTGGGTTCTTATCGTAAAAATCGATATTTTAAAAAAATCAATTATCGATAAATCCGATCAAAAATTGTTAAATTGAACTTTTCTCCTCTGATTTCGTTCACACTCGGTATGTACGTTACTTACAGCATAACGAGCTCAATGATACATCATTTTTATTTCTACGCCACTGTATTTAGCGAAATACCGCGAAAAACTAAAAATAGATTTCAACACAAATTTTAAACTAAAAACTCCTTCAGTTTTAAAGCAATCTAATACAAACTTCATTCAATTGTGGTCAACAATAAGTTGATTGTTAAACAGTCATTTAAGTTGAAATTGAGTCCACCCATATAGTGAAAACCTGCGTAAAAAACGAAAAATGGCGATTTTTACTGATTACTTTCTTATTTTTCTTTGATCTTTCAACCAATTTTCATCATACTTAACAACTGTATCCTCCTTTACATCCCTGGATAGCACACTGACAAAATGAATTTCAAAACCTCCAAAATAATTGTGGCCTGAAATAGGTCTTCATGTTAACTGTTTTACCTCTTCTTGTCATCGTCTTCGATTGAATAAATACATACTATTTCTGTTATATCTGCATTAATTAAAACTGATTTTTAATGAAAGTACTTTCATTGAAGAAGATAGACTCTGCTTCATCTAAACATGATGCTATTTTTTATCTATTCTAATTGAAAGCTTTCTCTAATCGACCACATGGTATGGCTACTAGTTTGATATAAATCTTTGAAAATATGTCAGTACATAAATTCAAATATTAAGTAAATGTCAATATAATTATTTTGATAAACATAAAATTTCTGAGAACATAATTTTATATTTTCATGTATAAGTCTATATTAGTTCAATAATGCCTGCAAAATGACGCTGAAACAAGTATTATGCGTGCATGTGATTATTATGGTTTCAATCACATTTTGATGAACGTCCTTGCCATTTATATGAAATAAAGAAAGCCACAGGCAGAAATCTAACAAGATAGTTTAAGTGTTGTATACAACAGTTCAGTTTTTTTACTCTTGGCATCTGAAACGGAGAACAATGTTTGATATCTGATCTTCCTGTGTCGGAGATTTTCGAGCTGAACTGAAGAAAAATATCAATTCTGATTAATTAATTCTACACTGATTCATTTACACCCAGAAAACGTAATCGGGCCATCTCATTTCAATTGGTGACTGGTTCATAGTAATGTCCTTCTTAAATGATTTGTAAGAAACGCAAGTAAAGTCAAGCCTATGCGTAGAAAACAAGGTTTTTTTTCTTCATCAATTGTCCGATGAGGGATGCAGGCTGAATACATTCACTATAGGACGAAAAACTCAATCAGTTATTTACACTGTTTATATTGTTGGAACTCTTCTCTCTTGTTGCCATGTTCACGACGTTTCGGCCGTTGTACGCTCCGTCCTACTTCAGAATTTCGAACTGAACTCTTTATTTAATCCATCGGTTTAGACTGTTCTAGTACCACGTGCAATCTCTCTTCTGGATATCTCAGTTAACCCCCTTTCAGGCAACTCTCCAAGTTTTTCTTCACCACTGCTGTAGACTTCTATTGAACTCACAGCTCTTGGGTCCAGTCACTAGATCAACCATCACTTTTGTCCACTGAGCAATCAATCAATTTATGTATTTATCTATCGATCTAGCATGCCGTTCTTTTGGAATGTGTAAGAAAATCATTCCACAAGTTGACCCAAGCTTTGTGATTGAAGCTGTCGATGATTTTGCTAGCGCGAAAGTATCAATTCATCGAGACCGAGGGTTTGAGCGTAAAAGTCTCGTTCGAAAACTGATCACGGGAGATTATATGCTATCCCAGAAAATGCAACAAGCGCCATCTTGGCATAGTCGCAGTATAAAACACAGGTGGGTCTTGTGGGTTAAATATCCGTCTATAATAATGTTTGGTTAGCCGACTTTTCAGAATGGTGTACACGGGAAAGGGTAGCAGACGTTTATCCACCCAACACATATGTTTCCATGTGTCTGTGTTTGTGTGTCTGCACGCGCACACGGGGTTAGGTTTTATTTTTCCTATGATTATGGAGAATGAGTACTACTTATGATAAATGCTGCTGTTGTTACCTATATTTACTAAAATGCAGTGAAGGCTACATCAATAAAGTACACAAAATTTTAGTATTATTCGATAAACTACATGATTCTTTGATCCATATCTCATCGGGGTTACTAATATTGATAAATTTTGACGTTTATTGATATCTATATAAATAAAGTTCATTGTACGTGTATTCGTCCGTCCGTTTTTCGATCTCGGCGAATCATAAATAACATGAATTAACATATAGTAACTACTATAGTTACAATAACTACCTAATGACCTTCGAACGGAGATTAAGCGATAGCATATATATATATATATATATATATATATATATATATATATATATATATATATATATGCTCGCTTAACCTTTAAAATTCGTGGCTTTTAGCTTCCATTTTGAAACAAGGTTAGAACTGTGTAGCGAAAAATCCATATTTTAAATCAATAAATTTATTATATATATATATATATATATATATATATATATATATAATAATTATTATTATTTGACCGTATTCAGGAACCACTCACTACTCCAAAGTGCCTCCATTTATATATATATATATATATATATATATATATATATATATATATATATATATATATGTGTGTGTGTGTGTGTGTGTGTGTGTGTATAAAGATTACGCATCTCAAGATACTCATAGAAAATAACGTTTTTTGATTCACAACCCAAAGCCAATGTACTGATTATAATGGGTCTGTGCTGATGACATCTATATTCCTACTTGAGATAACAATGATCCTGAACCAATATTAACATCCTCTAATATATCTGAAAGGAAAGAGGATTTGATAAAACCCTTTCCTGAACAGAAAATATGATCTTGAATTGGAATAAAAGCAGTGATATCACCTATCCTGAATGCTGAATACATAATAAAAATTGTGGATTAGTATTTACTAAATACTAAACACTTCAAATAGCAAGGTGTATAGATCAGTTATAACAAATTTAATATAGAAGATAAGGTAATTGCACAATGAAGAGACTATGTTAGGTTACTTTCGCCCACGGCCGGATATACTACAAAAACAAAACTTTAAACTGAGGTACACGTGTCATGCCGTCAGATCGAAAATTTCATATTGATGTCACACATGGTACCACTATCGTTCAGAACTATCTCAACTGTCATCTATATACAAACAGTTTCAGTCAATATGTAAGAACGGCTTCGAGCGAATGAAGACCCTATTGAATCCCAAAGAAAGAAGTATAACAAATAACAGAAAAAAATCTCTTGAGTTCTTTCTAGAACAGCATCAAATAGATTAATTGCACAGAAAATTCACAATCAAGATGTTGAAAATTCATATTGATTTAAATAAAACGATAGGAAAAATGACCCGGTCAGTATTCAAAAGAGCAATACACAGTTATGAGCCTCGAGAGAGATTTAATAAATTTCATGCAAAATAGCACTGGCTGTTGGATCAAAGAATGTGGAATCATTTCTCATCATGATTAATATTACAATTACTCTAACGGTGAAGAAATTGTAGAGACACATGTTCTCCAACGTCCTGACGTGATAGGCACATAAAAGAAATTAAGAACAAGAGCTAATTTCTAAAGGAATGAAAGTGAAACGATCAAAAGCGCATATATATATATATATATATATATATATATATATATATATATATATATATATATATCTTGAAAAAAAAGATAGACATATATAGATTGATTGTTCGATAGATAATTGTAATGAAATATGCACTCTGATAGATTATATGTCTAATTAAATACCATTTGTTATCTAAATAAACAATACTGATTCATATTTTCCTACCCTTCACTTTAGAACTGGTCACAATAAAAGACGAAGAACAAAGCATTGCAGCAATCACTATTATTTTTCACCGCTACACTGGTAACCTCATGGAATTGCTATAATCATTTGAATTCATTGTCAACAATGTCTCTTTGTAAAGAAATCTAAGGAACGTTTTGTCATATTGTCACATCATTATATTTCTTTTTTGGTCGTTAGAATTTGTCATTATCATTGTTTCCTATTATTTTAAGTCTCAAGTGTCTTCTCAATCAAGAATTGCACTTTGTGTTGTTTTCTTCTAATATGACTTTACAATTCTGATATGGTAGCCAATTAATATTTGATTACGATTACATACCATATATTATATTATGTAGAAATTCATGTTTATAAATGTATCATGTGCATATATTCAAATATCTCTTACATATATATATATATATATATATATATATATATATATATATATATATATATATAATAATGTTACAGACTGACAATATTATAATAATGTTACAGACTGACAAAAAATACTCCCGAAAAAGATGCATGTGCATCTTTGTCATTAGTAATTGCTATTGCCCGTATGTAGCAATTTATAAAGAATAATCATTGCTCATCTCTCGGTATTGAGCCCTCTTTTGAATTAATGCCGTGAATGTATGAACTTATATTCTTTTCGTTCTCATCACATTTGTGGATATATACATATATATATATATGGCATGTGTGAGTGTATATGTGACTGAAATTATTAGTGATCAATAATACCAAAGGAAGAATTCATGGAGAAATGCAGAATTGATATATGATTAGATCATTTAAGAAATGTGGCATCATTAATGTAATTTATATTTTGTGATTAAAATAATTCATACTAATTTATGAAGTTTAAGATAAGACTTTATGCAAATAAACCTTTTCAAATGCGACTGAGACATTTTATCCAAAGATTTTGCATTCCACATAGGCTGCGTCTTATATTCCGAAAGAAAAATGAACAGGTGCAGAGATTTATGCATTGTTTCCGGCTTAGGATTGTGTTTCCGGTTCATTCTAATATCTTCTCTATTTATTTTCTCTCTCCATAGCCTCTCTCCGTCTTAGCGGTATTATCGCCTTGGTTAGGATGAACTGATTCAAAAAAAAGAAACATCATAAAAATATGTCTTGTCGCATATTTGTTGGAACATATGCTATGAATACATTTTATCTATTTTTCAAACTTCATTATATATAGACAAATAATTGTTTGTATAAAATTTGAGATAAAATCCTGTCAGTAGTTTGTCGTATGATAAAATTACTTTATATATTTATTGCCCCATTTGCATTGGGAAGGGCGCTAAATTAAATTAAGTTAGTAAACATAATAGTGCTTACATCCCTGACTCGTTTTAATGGTCAATGCGCATATTTATCTGGGTTTAGATAAATTTAGTTCCTTCAACCAAAAAAGGCGTACTATTTAATTATTCAGTTCCTTTAAATCTAAGTTCCTTAGATTCTAGTTTGGTTTGTTCATGTGAGGCACTTAGTTAACTTTGTGTATAAAATGATCGTCTTGATAAGTCTTGAAATAGACTTTGTTTGCAATCGTTTTCTTCGGAAAGATATTTCAATTTTACTGCTATATTTAAAAATCTTTTAACATGAAAAGACATTCCACCCAAAAAACTATCTATATAATAACAGAAGTAATCAATAAATCATACAGTTTAACGTCTAAAAATATAAAGAGAACAGATTAACGGAACAGTTCATTGGCCTCTCTTTTAGTTGTAAATACTTTATTTCGCTTTATTTAATTTCAGTACATTGTTTCAAGTTTCGTTTCAATTAAAACTTTTTAACAATTGCTGTCATTTTTGACAGCACGTGTAAACTCGTTTAATATAATTCACAGTTATTATTTTATTTTATTTTTTTATAATGAATAGTATATTTATTTGAAGTTATATAGGCACTGATTATTATAATTTCTTTCAAACTTTTCACAGATTCCATTTTTAATTTATTAACAATTATTTGTTGTTATAACTTGGAGATTGTTTGTCTTATTCTTACTTTCTGTTTTTGCTTACCTAAACTTATATTTATCGAATTGGCTCTGCACTCGTTTAAGTGTTAGTAATGTCAAAAATGTAGTATAAGTTATTTTACTGTATGCTACAAATAATGGCTTCGTATTCTTTTTAACATTTTATTCACAATTTCTACTTTCATTTTATCTTTCTAAATTAATCCTTTCTAAATTTTAGGAAAATTCACAAACTTTTCGATATATCTGTGTGTTTATGTATTTACAAGAATTTCATAATTTGTTTTGATTTCTTGTGATTTTGTTTATCTAATGTTTTATAAATTTTAAAACTGTTTATATTTTGCAAGTTTCTAAAAGACTATATATATATATATATATATATATATATATATATATATATATATATAGTCATCATTTTTTCTGTTATCAGAAAGAAAAAATACTGTAACGTATGCTAAGACTTCTATAAATATGAACATTATACTTCTATTATAAAGGAATATACGTAGATAGCTTTACAGTCTATAAATACAGAAATAAAAAACAACAAATCATCAAGAAACAAAGACAGGGAAGGATGGTCCGTTAAAGCGGAATTTTCGTAGAGAGGAAGTGAGTATTT
>CAHIKZ030005507.1:0-362500 GCA_903632075.3 Acanthosepion pharaonis
AGCCAACAGACTTATCGCGGTTGATCTTGGCCCCTGTCACCATCTCATAACAACTGATTTCTTTGCTGACTTCGTCAATCTCGGCTCTGCTCAACACAAGAGCCGAAACGTCGTCAGCATAGGCAGAATACCTGGCCGATGTGCTACCACCGGGCAGGGAAATTCCGCGTAGGACCGGATTCGCCTTTCACTTGCGAAGGAAAGGTTCCAACGCAAGAACGTAAAGCAACGGCGACAGCGGACAACCTTGACGAATGGAGCGAGACAATACGAAAGGCTCCGATCGTACCCCATTCACTTCCACCAGCACACCGGGAGTCGCATACAGAAGTCGGATCCATGTGCGAAAGTACGGCCCGAAACCGGCCGCCGAAAGAACAGCCTCCAGAAACCGATGGTCAACCCTATCGAAGGCCTTGGACTGATCTAAATTGTTCAGCGCGGCTTCACTGTCGACTTGCTCGATGATCAGGCGTACCATATGAAGATTGTCCTGAATCGTCCTACCCTTCACAGTCTGTTCCGAGCCAATCAGAGGAGACAGGACAACCTGCCAATGGTTAGCCAAGATCTTAGCCAAAATCTTTAACTCTATGTTCAAAATACATTAAGGGCGAAAGTTACCTAACCCATCCCCACCGTTTTTGTCCTTGCGTAACAACTTGATCACGCCCCTGGTGAAGCGTTGGGGTATAGACCCCTGCTTCATCCAGTTGCCAAAGATCAGTGCCAGCAATGGAACAAAAACGGGCGACTGCCTCAAGTACACTTCGTACGGAAGACCATGTAGTCGCGGAGATTTGTCAAGGCCAACCTGTTTCAGCGCTTCCCAGATTTCCGACTCTGTAATGGGACCCTCGCACCTAGATGCTTCAGCTGCCTCGATGCAGGGAAAATCTGCTAAATAGGCGTCGAACTGAGCAGGACTCAGACCGGGCTCCCTGGTTAAAAGCTCCTGAATGTAGTCACGGAAAGCATCGCATATGCCTTCGTTTGTAGTCACGGTCCGATTACCGGCAATGTGACGCACGCAATATTTCGCCGTGATGCATTCCGAGCTTCCTGTGCGCGCAATTCAGCGGCCATATTTGTTGCCTCAGAGGACATTCTTTTTAACCTAGCCCTAACTACCAGAGCTTGATCCTTCTTGATAAATCAAGCTGTTTTGACTTCTTTTACAACGATAGCATCAAAATATAAATAACTGTTTGGAAACATTAGACAGTCAAGGAAATTATTGAAAATCTTTATGCAATCGGTCAAAATGTATTGATTTTCACTAGTTACATAAGTTTTACATAAGTTTTCACAAAGGTATATTACAAATTTTATGTTTTACACAGGTTTCAAATACATAGTGATTTACATGCAAAATCACGCTATTATGACTAATTGAATTTTGACTAAATGAATCTAAAAACAAACTAAATGTAAACTAAACATGAAGAGATGCCGCTGTATTATGGCCATTGGACAAAATCAAGAGTCTCTCTCGCTATGAAGAAAAATATACGGATATGGGAAATAAAAAGGTGACCTAGAAACAAACTGTGGAGTTTGGGAATCTTAACTTGGATCATAACTTGGTTAGGGTAGACAAGCCATTGTCTATTAGGTAAGAATTGTTCCTTGCCTGTTCCCGACTGCCTCATATGTTATGAACCAAGTTAAGATTCCCAACATCCACAGTTTGATTTTGCCCATTTTTAACTTGACTAGGTCAGCTTTTTATTTCCCATGTCCTTATATTATTCTCCTTAGCGAGAGAGACTCTTGATTTTGTCCAATGGGCAGAATACAGCAGCATGTCTTTATTGATGGTTGGGCGGGTGCTACTAACATCAGTTATGTTTAGTTTACATTTAGTTTGTTTTGGGATTCATTCCCTCCCGTTTAATTCTATTCTTCCATAAATCTTTAAGTATATTATATTTTATAATCATTAGATTTTTATGGCATGGGGCGAGTTTTGTAGGTTTCCACTTGAGAAGATGAGGCATTATGGTACACCATAATACCTCATATTCTCAAGGGTAACCTACAAAATGCACCCCAGATGTAGACTGAATGGTGACGGACGATTTCTTATGGTGAATGTAGAAATTGTAATGTGTGAATGGGTCGTGAATAAGGTTATCAAGGGTATAAGATAGATAGTGATGACAATCCTCAAACGCTTCGCACTTTGGCCTTGTATTTTAAATATAATAAATACAAATTCTACTACATTTAAAAATTTTTCCATTGAAAAATAAATACATCTGCTACAAATATATTTGATTTCAAAATTTTCAATTGAAAACTAGCAAAATTTAAAATAATTCTTGATTTCAACATTTGATATTAAAAAAAACAAAATCGGCTATAATTCTATTTAATTACAACATTTTCAATTGATAAATAACAAAATGACCTATAATATTATTGTCAACATTACCAATTGAAAATTAACAAAATCTGCAATAAATACATTTAATTAAAACATTTTAAATGGAAAAATATAAAAATCTAATATACCTCCAATTGATTTCCTTATTATCATTTGAAAAATAAAATATGCTGTAATTCTATATTATTTTATCATTTTCAATTGCAAAATATCAAAATCTGCTGTCATTTCATTTGATTTCAACATTTTCAATTGAAAACAATAAAATCTGCTATAATTTCATATGACTTCTGAATATTCTATTGGAAAATGAAAAAATATTCTATAATTCCACTTGATTTCAACATTTGCAATTGAAAAATAATAAATATTTTATATATTTCTGGCTTGCGGTTAGGTGCCTGGAAGGGGGTCTATCTTCCGGGGCCCTTCGGTTGAGCAAAGGTCGACGCGGCCGGTCAGATTGTCCTTTATCTATTGTCCATACTACCTCACTGTAAAGACCATAGGAAGCAGCTCGATTTCTCGCTATCCTCCATTTTATGGAGGGAAGTAAGCATCTGGTCGACAGACGAGTCTTTTTAACGTCCGTGTCATGGGGGGCTAGGAATGCCACATTTATTGAGCCAAAATTTTGCCTCGAGATTAGAAAATTTCCTACGCTGCGCATTGACAGGAGATTCTATTATGGCGGGGGAAAAAAGGTATGTGCAAACTTTCTTTTACTATCAGTCCTCCCGTCTAGCGGGGTTGAGCGTTATCGTAAAAATGGATCAATCGAATTTCCTTCGCGAGAGTCAAGTCGGCTTTGTTGGCTGTTCCCGGTTCAGTGACCTTTCTAGCATAGGAATGACTTCAATCGTCATTAAATGGAGGGGGGTGAAAAAAAGGATTCTCTAAGGAGCAGCTCGACTTGTCGGAGGAGTAGTTTCGCTCTGGTCTTGGGCGCCAGCGGCGGATTATCTCAGTAACTCCAAATTTACCTTGCGATTGGCTCGGAACCAGCTGCCTCTCAATGACAATGTCTTCATATGGGCTTAGCGGATCTGCCAGACTCTGAACAGTGTGGCCTTGTTTTAGAGGAAATGGATTCCCCACGCCTTCACCATTGTCCCTTATGTCCTTATGGGATCACATTGGCGAGTTTGACGGCTCGTCTTCGTTCCCGAAAAGCTCGTGCTCATTGATAGCGCACACGCGTGTGACAATATATCGCCCCTGAGTATTCTGGGGTGAAAGGAATGGTGTTTCTGTCGCTGCTGGCCACGGCCCGAATGGTGATTTCGACGACGCGAATGGAGGAAGTCTTGCGAGGCAACCGTCTTTTTTCATTAAACTAATCTGATTCTTTGAGCATCAGCTCAAGACTAAGATTAGAACTGAGAAAACGCTTGCATTCGACAGACTTCAGCAAAAAGGCAACCTTGGTTCGTTTGAACGGGGCTATCCTTGATTTTCTCTTTTAGGTCAACCTACGTCAGATCGGAGTGGTTTCCTGTGTAGCCCTCTCCTTGGTTAGGTTAGACAAAAATTTGTCTACTTAGGTAAGAATTGTTCCTTGCCTGTTCCCGACTGCCTCTTTGGTTATGATCCAAGTTGAGATTCCCAAACTCCACAGTTTGTTTCTAGGTCGCCTTTTTAACATCCCATATCCGTATATTTTTCTTCTTAGCGAGAGTGATTTTGGCTTTGTCCAATGGGCAGAATACAGCGGCATCACTTTTTTGATGGTTGGGCGGGCATTACTAATATCAGTTATGTTTACTTTTCATTTGGTTTGTTTTGGGATTCATTCCCTCCTCTCTCATTCTATTCATCCATAAATCTTTAAGTATATTATATTTTATAATCGTTAGGAAAATCCGCCGGTTGGGTCTAAATCTCTGTCCCCATTCCCCGAAAAGCCTTTGTCCGCCGCTAGTGCAGTTAGGGGGAAGGAAGAGGCGGAATGGCAGGTCGTAGTTAAGGCTAAAAGGAAGACCCAGACAGAGGGACCTCGTCCTACAACAGCAAAAGACACATACAGCCCACTCCCTCTACCAGCGCAAAGGGCGACTCTCCGGTCACACTTTCAACAAAATTACGCCAGGACATGCTCAAATATGAGCCGTCTTTCGAAAAAAAAGAGAAATTACAACAACTCAAGGAAGCGCTAAAAACCAAGGAGCATAGATCGGAAAAAAAACCTGGATTCTCTGTTTCGGCACCGTGCCAAAAAAAACAACCTATGGCCCCTCCTTCAAATCCCAAAGTACAAACACATATGACCAAGAAGGCATCCAAATCTTCATCTCCCATCCCTTCCCCAAAGAAAACACCAATCAATTCCCCTCTTAAAACTGAAAATCCAAAAAGGCAACGTAGCCCATCGACGGATTCTCCGGAAGCAGTAGTTGAAAAGAAAATTAAATCAAAACCACTTTTCAGCACAGGGGAAGACGTGTGCCGAATCTCGAATGATGTTGAAGATCAGGCGAAAATTAAAAAATTTAAAACATCTTCTCAATTTTAAAAAACTCAACAACTTAGACGTAGAGAACCCTCAAAATTTCCCGAAGAAAAAGAGGGTCCTCACTGTTGTACAAGATAAAGCTGCCGAAAAAACCAATATGGGCCATGATGGCGGAAGCGAATGAAACTTTTGCATGTTTTCCGCCAATGGCATGTTTTGATGACGATTAATTTCAATTGATTTCAGAATATTCTATTGGAAAATGAAAAAGATATTCTATAATTCAACTTGATTTCAAAATATACATGGTAAAATACTAAATATTCAATTGAAAAAAATGCGATAATTCCCCGTGATTTTCAATGGAAAAATAAGAAAATCTAATAGAACTAATTAATTTCAATATTTTTAATAGAAGAATAACAACATCTGATATAATTCTATTTACTTGATATTTTCAATTGAAAATAATAAAAACAGATATATTTTATTACAATATTTTCAATTGAAAGATGAGAAAATCTACTTTAATTCCATTTGATTTTCAATATTATCAATTGAAAAAGAACAAAATCTGCTAAATTCCATTTGATTTAAATATTTGTAATTGAAAATAACAAAATCTGCTATAATTCAAATTGATTTCAAGACCATCAATTGAAAAAAATAAAAAATATTTCATTAAAATTTTCAATTGTAAGATAAGAAAATCTATTTAAATTGCATTTGATTTTCAAATATTCAATTGGAAAATGAAAAATTTAAATTGAAAAATAAAAATTTATTTTTCCAAAAAAAAAAATAAATTCGATTTTTCAGTTTCAATTGAAAATAAATCTGCCAATATCAGTTTCAGAAATTTTATTTGATAATTTGAATAATTTTAATTTGAAAAAAAAAAACTCTACAACATTCCATTTATTTCAAAATTTTTAATTGAAAAATAAGAAATTCTATTTATTTCAAATTGTCCATTGAAAATAAAAAATAATAAATTTGATTTCCACATTTTCAATTAAAACTAGCAACATTTGCAATAATTCTTGATTTGATTTCAAATTGAAAAAACAAAATCTGCTATAATACGATAAATTCCAATTTGAAAAATTTATAATTCCATTTTATTATAAATTTCAACATTTTCAATTGAAAAATACCAAAAATCTAATATAATTACATTTGATATCCACATTTCCATTTGAAAAATAAGAAAATCTGCTGTAATTCTATTTTATTTCATCATTTTCAATTGAAAAATAACAAAATATGCTATAATTTCATTTGATTTCCAAATATTCTATTAGTAAATGAAAAAATATGATATAATTCCACTTGATTTCAACATTATCAATTGAAAAATAATAAAATCTGCTAAATTCATTTTGATTTTAACATTTGTTTTTGAAAAAGAGCTAAATCTTTGATAATTCTAATTGATTTCAATATTTTCAATTGAAAAATTACAAAATCTGCTATAATTCCTTTTGATTTCATCAGTTTCATTTGAAAAATATCAAAATCTGGTATAATTCCATTTCTTTCAACATTTTCAATTGAAAAAATTTCAAAATCTGCCATAATTCCCCTTTAATTATTGTTATGGGAACTTACCCATAATGATAATGGACTATTCCTGACATTATAAATACTGCGCCTCTCAAGAGGTATGGTGGAGATTGTAAGACGAGGAGAGATAATTGAGAGCATATTGTAAGGACATTGGAATAGTGATATTGTCAAGACAACATAGTTCATACTAACCAAATCTGATAGTCATTACTAATACTTCTACTTCTTTGTATTATATTTCTGTTGTAATATATCTTTTTATTCCGTACCTGTGTTAGTGTTATTCTTTCATTGGTTCTAATCTTGAACCGTCACCGCGGTACAAGGCACTTGGACCATAACAATTATGAAATTTTTAATTGATAAATATCAAAATCAGGTATAATTCTATAGTATTACATTTTCAATTGAAAAATAAAAAAACTCTACAACAATTCCACATGATTTCAAAATTTTCAATTAAAATATAACAAAATGTGCAATAATTCCATTTGATTTCCACATTTCCAATTGAAAACTAGCTAAATTTGAGATAATTCTTGATTTCAACATTTCAAATTAAAAAATAATGAAATCTGCTATAATTCCATTTTATTACAACATTTTCAATTGATAAATTACAAAATCTGCTATAATTTTATTGTCAACATTTTCAATTGAAAAATAATAAAATCTGCTGTAAATGCATTTGACTTCAACATTTTAAATTGAAAAATACCAAAATAATTACATTTGATTTCCACATTTTCATTTGAAAAATAAGAAAATCTGCTGTAATTCTATTTTATTTCATCAATTTCTACTTCAAAATAACAAAATCTGCTGTCATTTTATTTGATTTCAACATTATGCAAAGTTGAGCTACTGAGTGTCGAATGCATGTTTGAGAGAATTTGCTATTATTGTCGATTGAATATCGTACTTGCAAATTCTTAGTTTGTTCGAGTTTCATTGTTGCAGAACGAAGATAAAGCACAGTGAGTCGCCTTTTCTTTGAGATTTATCTATTTCAGTCCAGACGTTTAGTTGAAAATGATGTTGCGTTTTCTGTTTGGTAAGCCAGGTGGAATTAAGTGAAACGTCGCCGCGAGAAATAAAAGGTCAAGCAAATATAAACCAGTGGGGAGAAAGAGTGTTGTAAGGCTCGTGTCATAGTAGTAATTGCAGTTGTAGTTTCGATTCGAGCTTCTGTGATTTCCACGTGTTGTAAAAAAAAAATTCTATTTGCCGCGCCGGAGAAATTGTGTTTTGTATAGACGTTGTAGTGAATTAAAATTGTGTTTTTGTATTTTCTTCAGTCTAATCACAAATTTTGTTGCTTTATAAAAGTTTTTGGGTTAATAGTGTACGACGTACGTATTAGGATAGGATAAATATGTATGTGTGTGTGAACATTTGTCTTTGTCCTTTGGTGAGTGTTCGTACGTACGTGTATGTGTGTATAATGTTCATGGCGTCTCCCACAAATGGGAAGATGCGTATATCTAAGAGAGCTGAAATAAAGAAATGAAAAAGAGGATTTACCTCACCTCCACGCGAGGTGGAATGCCTCACGAGGCCTGAAGGAAAGAAAACTAGGCAAGAGGTCGCGCAGTATTTATAGTATAGGGAGAATGACTCCTAGTGACAATTTGGGAATTAAGGCGGAGCTAACTCCGACACGGTTTTCTGCAATTTTATTGGTTTACTAATCATTTAACATACTTAATTATATTTTCAAACAACCGTTTGAATATATTTAACGTTGAAAATTTACTCGAAATTGGTCAAATGTAGTACGTAAAAACGTAATTCCAACGTAATATTCAATGTTTTCAAAGCATTGTATTATCCACAATTTTCAACATAACTTCGTGTAAACTATTGAGAGCTGTTAAAATCAATATTTATCGATCGATACCTAATCAATTTCCAATGATTTTATTGGTTTTCTAATGTCTTCAAAATAAAAGATTTTCAAAGAACCGTTGAAAAATTAATCGAAATTGGACAAAACAACTAGTTTTTAAATGTAATTTTCAATGGTTCTCACAAGATTTTCCAAAATTTTTAATGTTTAGCGTAAACTATTGAGACTTGTTAAACTCAATATTTTTCGATCGATACGTAATCGCTTTTCAATAATTTTATTGGTTTCCTAATCATTTCAAATATCAAATTATATTTTAAAACAAACGTGAATCACGTCGGAAAAGTAATCGAAATTTTCAAAACTTTGTAAAATTCAAAATTTTTAATATAACTTTGGGTAAATTACTTAAATTTGTTAAAATCAATATTTTTCGATTAATACTTAATCGCTTTTCAGTAATTTTATTGGTTTTCTAGTGCTTTCAAATACCAAATTATATTTCCAACACACGTTGGAAAAGTAATGAAATTGACCAAAACAACTAGGTTTCCATGTAATTTTTTTCAAAAGTTTGTGTAAACTAGGAAATTTGTTAAAATCAATACTTTTCGATCAATTTTCAATAATTTTATTGGTTTTCTAAGGTTTTCAAATACCAAATTATATTTTCAAAGATCCGTGATTAACGTTCAAAATCTACTCGAATTTGGCGAAAACTATTATTTTTTCAACCTATATTTTAATGTTTTTCATACTTTGTAGAACCAAACATTTTTTATATAACTTCGTGTAAAGTATTGAAACTTGTTAAAATCAATATTTTTCGATTGTTACCTAATCTATCTTCAATAATTTTATAGGTTTTCTAATGTTTTCAAATACCAAATTATATTTTCACCATCTCAAGTTCGTTTGTACTGTTTCCTATGTCGCCTATTTATCTACATTTCTATATCAGCAATGTTACATGAATAGGGAAATGTGGAAAAATATCGAAATTGCATGACTGCATATTTGATAAGGAATAAAGTCATGAATACATTAAAACTTTACGTCATGAATTTGGTAACAGTGATTGTCAGTTCAATTCCTAAGACGTGCAATGTGTACTTGGAGTCAGTAGAAAGCGGCGAGCAATAATTGAGCAGTGCTAAAATAAGAAACATTGACGCCTAAATTTTATTTCGCGCCTAATTTTGGGTCATACACATTATTATCAGATGAATGGGCCCGACCTACTATCAGAAGTAGCTACCAAAGCTATATTTTTATACATGAGATAATAAAACTTATATTTTGAAGTTAGCGTGTTTGACGTTTAAAAAAGTAGTCAAAACAGCTAGATTTTGCATGTAAATCATTATGTAATTCAAACCTTTGTAAAACATAAAATTTGTAATATAACTTTGTTAAAACTTATGTAACTAGTGAAAATCAATACAATTTGACCGATTGCATATCGATTTTCAATAAATTCATTGACTTTCTAATGTAACAATAATTCTAAAAAGTAACCCCAATGTTTATTTACAATATGAGCACAATCTATTTACAAGAAACTAAAGAAAATATTATTAGTAATAAAACCCCCACAATCACTTAATCTGGCAGAAATACCAGTTCACTGGCCGAAATCAATGCGGGACTATAATAGAATAAATCATTCATTCATCTCACGCACACACACTAACACGCACACATTCAAACACAACAACAAATACGAATACACACACGCGAAACGAAAGGCGCCCCGCATCCACCGGGGAATTGACATCACTGACCACCTAAAGAGGGAGGGATGGGTAATTAAACTTAAAGAAAAATAGGGACAGAGATAAAAGGGACCAATGAGCATACATACCCTAGCTAAGTTAACTAAATAAAAGAAAAAGAAACTAAAACATCAACAACTTAACCTAAAGTAGCCTAGTTTCTGGATGGGTTGCACTAGTTCAACCCAGGAAAAGCAATATCCTAATGCCTAACCGGCATCAAAATGCCACTCAAAATCATCCTCTTTCACACGAAACAAACGCGCAAGATGCACCCACCTTTTGCTGAATTCTGATGAAGAGAGCCGCTGCCATTCCGTTCTAATCTTGACTTTAAGCAGATGCTTAAAGTACAAGATCAGTTGGGAAGAGGTGAACTTCTCGCCTCCATAGAATCCCCTCTGTCACTTCGTCCAAATAACAACTCTCATAACTCCTAGCGTGCAGTGGAACACATATTGTTCAGTCTTCGTCATCGGCGGTGCCACATTGCTACAAACGGAAGAAGCTTGAAGGACAAACAAATTTCCCTGCAGCATGCGGACCATGAGGCCTTCAACAAACTTGCACAACGGCACTACCAGGCTGCACTGAAAGAAGGCGTGACACAGATCTCGACCTTCCCAACACAGCGACGGCAGTTTGGAGAATTTTCCAAGCCAGCTGAACAATGTCTTTTGGCGACCCCACGAATCACCAGCCAGGTGAGTGATGCCTCATCGTTAGTGAGACATTTCAACCCGGGCGCCCAAGGCCATATTGAGCGAGCCTCCCGCTTCGTAAGAACGAGACTGTCAATCAGATTTCTTGTCATTTCATTGATTTCAACATTTTCAATTGAAAAATAACAAAATCTGCTATAATTTCATTTGACTTCCAAATATTCTATTGGAAAATGAAAAAATATTCTATAATTCAACTTGATTTCAACATTTACAATTAAAAAAAAATAACAAGTATTTGTCAATTGAAAGAAAAATGCAATAATTCCAATTGATTTTCAATTGAAAAGTAAATAAAAACCTGGCAGATTTTGTAATTTTACAATTGAAATTATTTAAAAAATCAAATGGAATTATAGCAGATTTTGCTATGTTTTAATTCAAAATGTTGAAATCAAAATGGATTTTAGCAGATTTTATTATTTTTCAATTGGAAATGTTGAAATCAATTGGAATTATAATAGATTTTATTATTTTTCAATTTGAAATGTTGAAACAAATAGAATGATAGGATATTTTGATATTTTTAAATTGAAAATGTTGAAAGCAAATGAAATAACTGATATTGTCAATTTGCAATTGAAAATGAAATTTATTTTATTTTTCAATTTAAATTTTGTTGTTTAAATTGTTGTATTTATAGCAGATTTTGAATTTTTTCAATTGAAGGTCTTGAAATCAAATTGAATTTAGCAGATTTTGTTATTTTTTCAATTACAAATGTTAAAATCAAATGGAATTTAGCAGATTTTGTTCTTTTTCAATTGATGATATTGAAATCAAATGGAATTAAAGTAGATTTTCTCATCTTTCAATTGAATATATTGTAATAAAATATATCAGTTTTTGTTATTTTTCAATTGAAAATGTCAAGTAAATAGAATTATATCAGATGTTGTTATTTTTCTATTGAAAATGTTGAAATTAAGTGGTTCTATTAGGTTTTCTTATTTTTCAATTGAAAATCAATTGGAATTATTGCATTTTCTTTCAATTGAATACTTGTTATTTTTTTAATTGTAAATGTTGAAATCAAGTTGAATTATAGAATATTTTTTCATTTTCCAATAGAATATTTGGAAGTCAAATGAAATTATAGCAGATTTTGTTATTTTTCAATTGCAAATGTTGAAATCAAATGAAATGACAACAAATCTTTTATTTCACAACTGAAAATGATGAAATAAAATAGAATTACAGCAGATTTTCTTATTCTTCAAATGGAAATGTGGATATCAAATATAATTATAGTAGATTGTGGTATTTTTCAATTGAAAATGTTGACAATAATATTATACATTTTGTTATTTATCAATTGAAAATGTTGTATTAAAATGGAATAATAGCAGATTTCGCTTTTTTTTTCAATATGAAATGTTGAAATCAAGAATTATTGAAAAATTTTGCTAGTTTTCAGTTGCAAATGTGGAAATCAAATGGAATTATGGCAGATCTTGTTATATTTCACTTGAAACTGTTGAAATCAAATGTATTTTTAGCAGATGAATTTATATTTCAATCGAAAAATTTTGAAATGCAGTAGAATTTTTATTTATTATATTTAAAATACAAAGCCAAAATGGGAAGCGTTTGAGGGTTGTCATCACTAACTATCTTATAACCTTGCTAACCTTATTCACGACCCATTCACACATTACAATTTCTACATTCACCATAAGAACTCGTCCGTCACCATTCAATCCCCATCTTGGGCGCGTTTTGCAGGTTTTTTGAGAAGATGAGGTATTATGGTGTACCATAATGCCTCATCTTCTCAATGGGAACCTACAAAACGCGCCCCATGCCATAAAAATCTAACGATTATAAAATATAATATACTTAAATAATTATGGATGAATAGAATGAGAGAGGAGGGAATGAATACCAAAACAAACCAAATGAAAAGTAAACATAACTGATGTTAGTAATGCCCGCCCAACCAAAAAAAGTGATGCCGCTGTATTCTGCCCATTGGACAAAGCCAAGAGTCACTCTCGCTAAGAAGAAAAATATACGGATATGGGATGTACAAAGGCGACCTAGAAACAAACTGTGGAGTTTGGGAATCTCAAATTGGATCATAACCAAAGAGGCAGTCGGGAACAGGCAAGGAAAATTCTTACCTAAGTAGACAAAGGCTTGTCTAACCTAACCAAGGAGAGGGCTACACAGGAAACCACTCCGATCTGACGTAGGTTGACCTAAAAGAGAAAATCAAGGATAGCCCCGTTCAAACGAACCAAGGTTGCCTTTTGCTGAAGTCTGTCGAATGCAAGCGTTTTCTATCAGTTCTAATCTTAGTCTTGAGCTGATGCTCAAAGAATCAGATTAGTTTAATGAGAAAGACGGTTGCCTCGCAAGACTTCCTCCATTCGCGTCGTCGAAATCACCATTCGGGCCGTGCCCAGCAGCGACAGAAACACCATTCCTTTCACCCCAGAATACTCGGGGCGATATATTGTCACACGCGTGTGCGCTATCAATGAGCACGAGCTTTTCGGGAACGAGACGAGTCGTCAAACTCGCCAATGTGATCCCATAAGGACATAAGGGGACAATGGTAGAAGGCGTGGGAATCCATTTTTCTAAAACAAGGCCACACTGTTCACAGTCTGGCAGACCGCTAAGCCCCATATGAAGACATTGTCATTGAGAGGCAGCTGGTTCCGAGTCAATCGCAAGGTAAGCAAAAACTGAGTTACTGAGATAATCCGCCGCTGGCGCCCAAGACCAGAGCGAAACTACTCCTCCGACAAGTCGAGCTGATCACTTAGAGAATCCTTCGCGACCCCCTCCATTGAATGACGATTGAAGTCATTCCTATGCTGAGAAAGGTCACTGAACCGAGGAACAGCCAACAAAGCCGACTGACACTCGCGAAGGAAATTCGATTGATCCAGGGGTTTACGATAACGCTCAACCCGCTAGACGGGAGGACTGATAGTAAGGAAAGTGAACGCATACCTAACATTCCCCGCCATAATAGAATCTCCTGTCAATGCGCAGCGTAGGAAAGCCAACCTCGAGGCAAGTTTTTGGCTCAGTAAATGTGGCATTCCTAGCCCCCATGACACGGACGTTGTGCAGACTCGTCTGTCGACCAGATGCCCGCTTCCCCTCCATAAAATGGAGGATAGCGAGCGCTCGAGCTGCTTCCTATGGTCTTTACAGTGAGGTAGTATGGACAATAGATAAAGGACAATCTGACCGGCCGCGTCGACCTTTGCTCAACCGAAGGGCCCCGGAAGATAGACCCCATTCCAG
The DNA here is from genome assembly GCA_903632075.3 of Acanthosepion pharaonis. NCBI lineage: Eukaryota > Metazoa > Mollusca > Cephalopoda > Sepiida > Sepiidae > Acanthosepion > Acanthosepion pharaonis. The sequence continues at coordinate 14,021 of CAHIKZ030005507.1, forward strand.
GCACCTAACCGCAAGCCAGACGACTTGTCGCGGTAAATCGTGGTCCTCTCAACTTTTCGTACCGATCAAGCGCCTTTAGTACCGCCTTAATGTCGCTGCGGGACGAACGAAAGCAGATACGTCACCGGCGTACGCGGAAACCCTGGCTCGGGCTCTTCCATGAAATTCACTGTCACCCCATGGACGGTGACCTTTGTCCTACGAGTGCACATATACTCGGTCTGCAGTCGCAGGGTCTTTGTGGTCAAATACTCCCCGCTAAATCCTTGGCTTATTGCTCTGACGTTATTAAAATGTCCCACAAAGCGTTCGTTATTCTGGTTAGCACCTTCGTGCTAATTTGTAATGCCTTGAGTGCTTCCTCCATGCTTTCCCTGCTGACTCTAATTAATTTCTGGGTTTTAACATCGGAAGTCGGCAGAGATATGGTGCTCGGGCTAACAGCATTCAGCGCCTCCGGAATAGTCAAGAACTCGTTATCATTAAACAATTCTTCATACTTTTTGCGTTGCTTCACGTTAAAATTTCTACCTTTTTTTCCCGGCCTATTTTCCGTCCAGGCCGTTTTAGTTGGTTTAGGTAATGGTGTTTCTGCATTGTCATTGTTTTTGTCGACCATGGTGGCGTAAAAACCCACCACAGTCGAACAAATAACTGTTTTTTTTAATTGTTTAACGAAAAACGAAACAGTCAAGAGCAAATAAAGTAAAATGGAACAAGAACGTGGCAAACCAAATACAGTAACCAATTCAACCGAATATGAAAACGGTAAATAAAAACGAGTGGAGGGTCAAAATATGGAAATAAATAGAAATGAAAAAGTGAAGAAATAAATGTGCACAAAAATCAAAAAGTAAGAAAGGAAAAACTGAAAAATTCAAAAGTTTTCGAAAATAAAGAGTGCAAAACGTAAACTTATCGGTTCTTCTCTTAAACGCAAGCTGGTCCAAACAATCGTAATCCTTTAATTTGAGTCAAATTCAATGACGCCATTGGATAATATCCAAAATACTAATCTGCGCCACAGGTTTTTCCCAATATTACCTTTCCCAAAAAACAAAATGATTTTTTATTGAGACAAAGTATCTAAAAAAAAAAAACCTAATAATAATAATAATAATAATATAGATGAATTATTGCATAAAATCTTGAAATCAAATAGAATTATAGTAGGTTTTGTTATTTTTCAATATACAATTAAAGAAGATTTTGATAGTTTTCAATTTAAAATGTAGAAATCACATGAAATTATAGCAGATTTGATTTTTCAATTGAAAATATTGAAATAAAGTAGAATTATATCAGATTTCATTTATTTTTCAATTAATTATTTTTAAATCAAATGAAATTATAGCAGATTTGATTTTTCAATTGTAAATATTGAAATAAAGTAGAAGTATATCAAATTTTATTTATTTTTCAATTAATTATTTTAAAATCAAATTGAATTATAGCAAATTTTCAATTGAAAATTTTAAAATAATATAGAATTAAATCAGATTTTGATACTTTTCAATTTTCAAATTTTGAAATCAAATGCAATTATAGCAGATTTTCATTTTTCAATATGAAATGTTGAAATATTTGGGATTTATATTAGATTTTGTTATTTTTCAATGGAAAATGTTGCAATAACGTCGAATTATGGTGTTTTGAGTTTTTTCAATTGAAAATGGTAGTCAAATTGAATTATAGCAGATTTTGTTATTTTTTCAAATGAAAATGTTGGAATAATGTAGAAGTATATCAGATTTTGTTATTTTCCAATTGAAAATGTTGAAATCAAATGGTATTATTGCAGATATTTTTTCAAATGAAAATGTTGAAATAATAGAGAATTATATCAGATTTTTAATTTTAAATATTGAGATCAAATGGAATTATAGCAGATTTTATTATCTACAATTCAAAATGTTGAAATAAAGTAGAATATATCAGCTTCTGTTTTTCTTCAATTTAAAATGTTGAAAATCAATGAGAATAATAGTAGATTTTGTTATTTTTCAATTGAAAATGGTTTAATCAAATAGAATTGTAGCAGATTATTTTAAATAATATAGCATTATTGTAGATTATGATTTTTTTTTAATATAAAATGTTGAAACCAAATCGAATTATGGCATATGTTGTTATTTTTCAATTGAAAATGCTGAAAAGAAATGAAATTATAGTTTATTTTGTTATAGTTTTTTTTCAATTGTCAATGTTGAAATCACATTGAATTATAGCAGATTTATTTATTTTTTTCAATAGTAAATATTTTAATCAAATGAAATTGTAGCAGATTCCGTTATTCTTCAGCTGAACATGTTGAAATAAAATAGTATTAATAAAGATTTTTTAATTTGTCAATTTAAAATGTTGAAATCATGAAGAATTGTAAAAGATTTTGATATTTTTCAAAAGAAAATGTTGAAATAAATTAGAAGCAGAAATTCAATTGTAAATGTTGAAATAAATTTGATTTTACCATATTCATTCATCTGCTGTAATTCTATTTGAATTAAAGCTTATTTTGATATTTTTCAATTGAAAATGTTGACATAACATTAGATGTTATTATTTTTCAATTGAAAATGTAGAAATCAAATGGAATTATACCAGATTTTTTATTTTAATAGAGAATGTTGAAATGAATTTGAATTATATCATATTTGTTTACTTTTCAAAATATTCTATAATTCAACTAGATTTCAAAATTTACATTGAAAAATACTAAATATTTAATTGAAAAAAATGCGATAATACCCTAGATTTTCAATTGAAAAATAAGAAAATCTAATAGAACTACTTAATTTCAACATTTTTTATAGAAAAAGAACGACATCTGATATAATTCTATTTACTTGACATTTTCAATTGAAATATAACAAAACTTATATATTGATTTCAACATTGCTGATTGAAAAATAAGAAAATCTGCTAAATTCCATTTGATTTCAACATTTTGTATTGAAAAATAGCAAAATCTGCTATAATTCCATTTGATTTCAATAATTTCAATTGAAAAATTACAAAATCTGCCATAATTACATTTTATTACGTAATTTTTAATTGATAAATATAATTAAGTAGTTCTATTAGATTTTCTTATTTTTCAATTGAAAATCAAGGGGAATTTTTGCATTTTTTTTCAATTGAATATTGATGAATTTTCAATTGTAAATGTTGAAATCAAGTGGAATTATAGAATATTTTTTTCCAACAGAATATTCTGAAATCAAATGAAATTAAAGCAGATTTTGTTATTTTTCAATTGAAAATGTTGAAATCAAAGCAAATGACAGCAGATTTTTATATTTTGCAATTGAAAATGATAAAATAATATAGAATTACAGCAGATTTTATTTTGCAAAAAAAAAATCAGGAAATCAATTTTAGTTATATTATATTTTTATATTTTTCCATATCAGTTTTTGTTATTTTTCAATTGAAAATATCAAGTAAATAGAATTATATCAGATGTTGTTTTTTTTCTATTGAAAATGTTGAAATTAAGTTAGATTATATTAGATTTTCTTATTTTTCAATTCAATGGTGGCCGAAAGTGTCCAAAATACGGAAACCATGAATGTTGCACAAGACAAATGTATGGCAGCCCAAGTTGGCGAGAATTCTGAAAACATGAAAGTGTCACATGACAAAAGTGTAGTAGAGCAAGTTGGCGAAAACTCAGAAAACAATAATAGTGTGGTAGCAGAGAATAGCCAAAATATAGAAGACATGAAAATGGTTAATATGAATAATGATGTGGCCGGAGAGACGCCCTCATGTTGGAAGTCCCCGCCTAAATGCAAGATCAACATGACGGAGTTCCTGGAGAAAGCCAAGAGCTACGCACATCTGGTGACAGCAGATGGGCTCTTGTCCAATCCCGTGGAGCTAAAGAAAGTTGAAAAAAGAATTGTGTCAGTCTTTGTGGTGGACAAGCGTTCGCGCAAGATTTGTCGCTCCACTAAAGACACTGTTATAAAAAAGACCCTTGAATTCGCTGGGCATCAAACCTCAGCGAGTCATAAAAAAGGAAAGGTTATTGCCTGTGGGACGTACTGTTACCCACGCCTGCCGATTGTGAGGATGCTGCGACGAGGGACCTCATAACGAAAGACCTCATTTTACGAACGGAATACGAAGGCAGGCGTAGGACCAAGGTATCAGTATTTGAGGTTCCTTGTCATATTGTCGGGGAGCATTTGGCCGTGTATCTGTCTCAGTTTGGTCAGATACTCAATGCTTCCTCAGACGATCTGACCGGGGATGGAACTTTGAGTTGATGATCAGTCAAAAAGCCTTCTACTCCATCCCCAACTGTCTGGATTTAGAGGGCCAGAAGATGCCAATTATAGTAACAGGGCGTAAACCGGCATGCTGGAAGTGTGGAAAGATTGGTCACCTTTCCTCTTCCTGCACAGAGATGAAGGCCTCTGATGTTCTGGCCCCCGCCCAACCAAATCCCCCTTTAGTCGAGTCTGTTAAATCCGTCTCGCCTGTGGTGGGCATACCTGCGATCAGGACCGGTGTGGAAAATCCGCCGGTTGGGTCTAAATCTCCGTCCCCATTCCCCGAAAAGCCTTTGTCCGCCGCAAGTGCGGTTGGGGGGGGAAGGAAGAGGGGGAATGGCAGGTCGTAGTTAAGGCTAAAAGGAAGACCCAGACAGCGGGACCTCGTCCTACAACAGCAGCAAAAAGACCCATACAGCCCCACTCCCTCTACCAGCGCAAAGGGCGACTCTCCGGTCACACTTTCAACAAAATTACGAGGACATGCTCAAATATGAGCCGTCTTTGAAAAAAAAAGAGAAATTACAACAACTCAAGGAAGCGCTAAAAACCAAGGAGCATAGATCGGAAAAAAACCTGGATTCTCTGTTCTGGCACCGTTTCGGCACCGTGCCAAAAAAAAACAACCTATGGCCCCTCCTTCAAATCCCAAAGTACAAACACATATGACCAAGAAGGCATCCAAATCTTCATCTCCCATCCCTTCCCCAAAGAAAACACCAATCAATTCCCTCTTAAAACTGAAAATCCAAAATGGCAACGTAGCCCATCGACGGATTCTCCGGAAGCAGTAGTTGAAAAGAAAATTAAATCAAAACCACTTTTCAGCACAGAGGAAGACGTGTGCCGAATCTCGAAGGATGTTGAAGATCAGGCGAAAATTAAAAAATTTAAAACATCTTCTCAATTTTAAAAAACTCAACAATTTAGACGTAGAGAACCCTCAAAATTTCCCGAAGGCAAAGAGGGTCCTCACTGTTGTCCAAGATAAAGCTGCCGGAAAACCAATATGGGCCATGATGGCGGAAGCGAATGAAACTTTTGCATGTTTTCCGCCAATGGCATGTTTTTGATGACGATTAATTTCAATTGATTTCAGAATATTCTATTGGAAAATGAAAAGATATTCTATAATTCAACTTGATTTCAAAATATACATGGTAAAATACTAAATATTCAATTGAAAAAAATGCGATAATTCCCCGTGATTTTCAATGGAAAAATAAGAAAATCTAATAGAACTAATTAATTTCAATATTTTTAATAGAAGAATAACAACATCTGATATAATTCTATTTACTTGACATTTTCAAATTTGAAAAATAATAAAAACTGATATATTTTATTACAATATTTTCAATTGAAAGATGAGAAAATCTACTTTAATTCCATTTGATTTCAATATTATCAATTGTGAAAAAGAACAAAATCTGCTAAATTCCATTTGATTTAAATATTTGTAATTGAAAAATAACAAAATCTGCTATAATTCAAATTGAACAAGAACTTCAATTGAAAAAAATTCAAAACGGCCTGCTATAAATACAACAATTTAAACAACAAAAATTTAAATTGAAAAATGAAATAAATTTCATTTTCAATCGCAAATTCACACAATATCAGTTTTTTTCATTTGATTTCAACATTTTCAATTTAAAATATCAAAATATCCTATCATTCTATTTGTTTTCAACATTACAAATTGAAAAATAATAAAATCTATTATAATTGCAATTTCTGATTGAAAAATAACAAAATCTGCTAAATTCCATTTGATTTCAACAATTTGTATTGAAAATACCAAAATCTACTATAATTACATTTGATATCCACATTTCCATTTGAAAAATAAGAAAATCTCCTGTAATTCTAATTTTTTTTCATCATTTTCAATTGAAAATAACAAAATATGCTACAATTTCATTTGATTTCCAAATATTCTATTAGTAAAAAAAAATATGCTATAATTCCACTTGATTTCAACATTATCAATTGAAAAAATAATAAAATCTGCTAAATTCATTTTGATTTTAACATTTGTTTTTGAAAAAGAGCTAAATCTTTGATAATTCTAATTTATTTCAATATTTTCAATTGAAAAATTACAAAATCTGCTATAATTCCTTTTGATTCATCAGTTTCATTTGAAAAAATATCAAAATCTGGTATAATTCCATTTCTTTCAACATTTTCAATTGACAAATTTCAAAATCTGCCATAATTCCCCTTTAATTATTGTTATTGAACTTACCCATAATGATAATGGACTATTCTCTGACATTATAAATACTGCCCTCTCAAGGTATGGTGGAGATTGTAAGACGAGGAGAGATAATTGAGAGAATATTGTAAGGACATTGGAATAGTGATACTTGTCAAGACAACATATTTCATACTAACCAAATCTGATAGTCATTACTAATACTTCTACTTCTTTTGTATTATATTTCTGTTGTAATATATATTTTTATTCCGTACCTGTGTTCATGTTATACTTTCATTGGTTCTAATCTTGAACCGTCACCGCGGTACAAGGCATTTGGACCATAACAATTATGAAATTTTTAATTGATAAATATCAAAATCAGGTATAATTCTATAGTATTACATTTCAATTGAAAAATAAAAAAAAACTCTACAACAATTCCACTTGATTTCAAAATTTTCAATTAAAATATAACAAAATCTGCAATAATTCCATTTGATTTCCACATTTCCAATTGAAAACTAGCTAAAATTTTGAGAGATAATTCTTGATTTCAACATTTCAAATTAAAAAATAATGAAATCTGCTATAATTCTTTTTATTACAACATTTTCAATTGATAATAAATTACAAAATCTGCTATAATTTTATTGTCAACATTTTCAATTGAAAAATAATAAAATCTGCTGCTAAAATGCATTTGACTTCAACATTTTAAATTGAAAAATACCAAAATAATTACATTTGATTTCCACATTTTCATTTGAAATATTAGAAAATCTATTGTAATTCTATTTTATTTCATCAATTTCTACTTCAAAATAACAAAATCTTGCTGTGATTTTATTTGATTTCAACATTTGGCAAAGTTGAGCTACTGAGTGTCGAATGCATGTTTGAGAGAATTTTCATGTTTGAGAGAATTTGCTATTATTGTCGATTGAATATCGTACTTGCAAATTCTTAGTTTATTCGAGTTCCATTGTTGCAGAACGAAGATAAAGCACAGTGAGTCGCCTTTTCTTTGAGATTTATCTATTTCAGTCCAGACGTTTAGTTGAAAATGATGTTGCGTTTTCTGTTTGGTAAGCCGGGTGGAATTAAGTGAAACGTCGCCGCGAGAAATAAAAGGTCAAGCAAATATAGACCAGTGGGGAGAAAGTGTGTTGTAAGACTCGTGTCATAGTAGTAATTGTAGTTGTAGTTTCGATTCGAGCTTCTGTGATTTCCACGTGTTGGGCGTCGGATGAAAAAAAAATTCTATTTGCCGCGCCGTAGAAATTGTGTTTTGTATAGACGTTGTAGTGAATTAAAATTGTGTTTTTTGTATTTTCTTCAGTCTAATCACAAATTTTGTTGGTTTATAAAATTTTCTTGGTTAATAGTGTACGACGTACGTATTAGGATATGATAAATAAGTATGTGTGTGTGAACATTGTGTTTGTCCTTTTTTGGTGAGTGTTCGTACGTACGTGTATGTGTGGTATAATGTTCATGGCGTCTCCCACAAATGGGAAGATGCGTATATCTAAGAGAGCTGAAATGAAAAAGAGGATTTTTACCTCACCTCCACGCGAGGAGGAATGCGTCACGAGGCCTGAAGGAAAGAAAACTAGGCAAGAGGTCGCGCAGTATTTAAAGTATAGGAGAATGACCCTAGTGACAATTTGGGAATTAAGGCGGAGCTAACTCCGACACGGTTTTCAGCAATTTTATTGGTTTACTAATCTTTTAACATATTAAATATATTTTCAAACAACCGTTTGAATATATTTAACGTTGACAATTGAAAAATAACAAAATATACTATAATTTCATTTCTTTTCTGCATTTTCAATTGAAAAATAATAACATTTGCTATAATGCCATTCGGTTTCAACATTTTAAATTAAAAATATCGAAATCTGCGATAATGCTATATTATTTAAAATAATCTGCTACAATTCAATTCCATATGATTAAATAATTTTCAATTGAAAAATAACAAAATCTATTATTATCATTGTTTTCAACATTTTTCTTTTGAAAAATGATAATACCTGCCACAATTCTAAATGATTACAACATTTGCAAGTGAAAAATAACAAAATCTGCTATAATTCAACTCGATTTCAATATTTTAAATTGAAGAAAAACAAAATCTGATATAATTCTACTTTATTTCAACATTTTGAATTGAAGATAACAAAATCTGCTAAAATTCCTTTGATCTCAATATTTAGAATTAAAAATCTGATATAATTCTCTATTATTTCAACATTTTCATTTGAAAAATATCTGCAATAATATTTGATTTCAACATTTTCAATTGAAAAATAACAAAATCTGATATAATTCTACATTATTCCAACATTTTCATTTGAAAAAAATAACAAAATCTGATATAATTCAATTTGACTTTACCATTTTCAATTGAAAAATCTCAAACCATCATAATTCGCTTTATTGCAACATTTTCCATTGAAAAAAAATAACAAAATCTAATATAAATCCAATATATTTCAACATTTCATATTGAAAAATAAGAAAATCTGCTATAATTCCAATTGATTTCAACATTTGAAAATTAAAAAAATATCAAAATCTGACTTAATTCTACATTATTTTAAAATTTTCAATTGAAAAATAAAGAAAATCTGCTATAATTTCATTTGATTTAAAAAAAAAAAAATAATTAATTGAAAAATAAATAAAATCTGATATAATTCTACTTTATTTCAATATTTTCAATTGAAAAGTACAATCTGCTATAAATTCATTTGATTTCTACATTTTAAATTGAAAACTATCAAAATTTCCGTATTTTGACCCTCCCCTTTTTTTTTTATTTGCCGTTTTCATATTCTGTTGAATTGGTTACTGTATTTGATTTTGCCACGTTCTTGTTCCATTTTACTTTATTTGCTCTTGACTGTGTTGTTTTTTAAACACAATTAAAAATAACAGTTATTTGTTCAACTGTTTTTGGTTTTACGCCACCATGGTTGACAAAAACAATGACAATGCAGAAACGCCATTACCGAAACCAGCTAAAACGGCCTGGACGGAAAATAGGCCGGAAAAAAAAGATAGCAGTTTTTATGTGAAGCAACGCAAGAAGTATGAAGAATTGTTTAAAGATAACGAGTTCTTGACAATTCCGGAGGCGCCAAATGCTGTTAGCACGCGCACCATATCTCTGCTGACTTCTGATGTTAAAACCCAGAAATTAATTAGAGTCAGCAGGGAAAGCATGGAGGAAGCACTCAAGGCATTACAAATTGGCACGAAAGTGCTAACCAGAAGAACGAACGCTTTGTGGGACATTTTAATAACGTCAGGGGAAATAGCCAATGATTTAGCGGGGAGTATTTGACCACAAAGACCCTGCGACTGCAGACCGAGTATATGGGCACACGTAGGACAAAGGGTCACCGTCCATGGGGTGACAGTGAATTTCCTGGAAGAGCCGGAGCCAGGGTTTCCGCGTACGCCGGTGTCGTATCTGCTTTCGTTCGTCCCGCAGCGATATTGAGGCGGTATTATAGGCGCTTGATCGGTACGCAAATTTGACAGGGACCAAGATTTACCGCGACAAGTCGTCCGGCTTGCGGTTAAGTGCCTGGAAGGGAGTCGATCTTCCGAGGCCCTTCGGTTAAGCAAAGGTCGACGCGGACGGTCAGATTGTCCTTTATCGATTGTCCATACTACCTCTCTGTAAAGACCATAGAAAGCAGCTCGAGCTCTCGCTATCCTCCATTTTATGGAGGGGAAGCGGGCATCTGTTCGACAGACGAGTCTGCACAACGTCCGCGTCATGGGAGCTGGGAATGCCGCACTTAGTGAGCCACAATCTTGCTCGAGTTTGGCTTTCCTACGCTGCACATTGACATGAGATTCTATTATGGCGGGGGGATTGTTAGTTATGCGTTCACTTTCTTAGAGAGTGTCAGTTGGCCTTGTTGGCTGTTCCTCGGTTCATTGACATTTCTCAGCATAGGAATGTCATCATTCGTCATTAAATGGAGAGGCTCGCGAAGGATTCTCTACTTGAGCAGCTCGACATGTCGGAGGAGGAGTTTCGCCCTGGTCTTGGGCACCAGCGCCAGATTATCTCAGTAACTCAGTTTTTGCTTACACCCTAATACCTCATTTTCTCAAGGGGAACCTACAAAACGCTCCCCAGATGGGGATTGAACGGTGACGGACGATTTCTCATGGTGAATATAGAAATTGTAATGTGTGAATGGGTCATGAATAAGATTAGCAAGGTTATAAGGTAGTTAGTGATGACAACCCTCAAACGCTACCAATTTTGGCCTTCTATTTTAAATATAATAAATAAATTTCTACTGCATTTCAAAAATTTTCAATTGAAATATAAATACATCTGCCAAAAAATACATTAGATTTCAACAAATAACAAGATCTGCAATAATTCCATTTGATTACCACATTTTCAAGTGAAAACTAGTAAAATTTTGCAATAATTCTTGATTTCCACATTTTATATTAAAAATATACGAAATCTGCTATTATTTCATTTTAATACAACATTTTCAATTGATAAATAACAAAATCTCCTATAATATTTTTGTCAACATTACCAATTGAAAAATAACAAAATCTGCTCTGAATACATTTGATTTCAATATTTTCAATTGAAAAATACCAAAATCTACTATAATTATATTTGATATCTACATTTCCATTTGAAAAATGAGAAAATCTGCTATCTTATTTCATCATTTTCAGTTGTAAAATAAAAGATTTGTTGTCATTTCATTTGATTTCAACATTTGCAATTGAAAAATAACTAAATCTGTTATATTTCATTTGATTTCCAAATATTCTATTGCAAAATGAAAAAAATATTCTATAATTCAACTTGATTTCAACATTTACAATTGAAAAATAATAAATATTCAATTGAAATAAAAATGATATAATTACACTTGATTTTCAATTGAAAAATAAGAAAATCTAATATAACTTCGTAATTTCAACATTTTCATTAGAAAAATAACAATATCTGATATAATTCTATTTACTTGACATTTTCAATTGAAAAATAACAAAAACTGATATATTTTATTACAATATTTTCAATTGAAAGATGAGAAAATCTACTTTAATTCCATTTGATTTCAATATTATCAATTGAAAAAGAACAAAATCTGCAAAATTCTAATTGATTTTCACATTTTTAATTGAAAAATAACAAAATCTGCTATATTTCAATTTGATTTCAAGTCCTTCAATTGAAATAATTCAAAATCTGCTATAAATACAACAATTTAAACAACAAAAATATTTTCAATTGAAAAATAACAAAAACAGATATATTTTATTACAATATTTTCAATTGAAAGATGAGAAAATCTACTTTAATTCCATTTGATTTTCACTATTATCAATTGAAAAAGTACAAAATCTGCTAAAATACATTTGATTATAATATTTGTAATAGAAAATAACAAAATCTGCTATAATTCAAATTGATTTCAAGACCATCAATTGAAAAATAAAAACTTTTATATTTCATTATAATATTTTCAATTGTAAGATAAGAAAATCTATTTTAATTGCATTTGATTTTCAAATATTCAATTGGAAAATGAAAACATTTTAAATTGAAAAAAAAGAGAAATTACAACAACTCAAGGAAGCGCTAAAAACCAAGGAGCATAGATCGGAAAAAAACCTGGATTCTCTGTTTCGGCACCAAAAAAAAAAAACAACCTATGGCCCCTCCTTCAAATCCCAAAGTACAAACACATATGACCAAGAAGGCATCCAAATCTTCATCTCCCATCCCTTCCCCAAAGAAAACACCAATCAATTCCCCTCTTAAAACTGAAAATCCAAAATGGCAACGTAGCCCATCGACGGATTCTCCGGAAGCAGTAGTTGAAAAGAAAATTAAATCAAAACCACTTTTCAGCACAGGGGAAGACGTGTGCCGAATCTCGAAGGATGTTGAAGATCAGGCGAAAAAAGTAAAAAATTTAAAACATCTTCTCAATTTTAAAAAACTCAACAACTTAGACGTAGAGAACCCTCAAAATTTCCCGAAGGCAAAGAGGGTCCTCACTGTTGTACAAGATAAAGCTGCCGGTAAACCAATATGGGCCATGATGGCGGAAGCGAATGAAACTTTTGCATGTTTTCCGCCAATGGCATGTTTTGATGACGATTAATTTCAATTGATTTCAGAATATTCTATTGGAAAATGAAAAGATATTCTATAATTCAACTTGATTTCAAAATATACATGGTAAAATACTAAATATTCAATTCAAAAAAAAAATGCGATAATTCCCCGTGATTTTCAATGGAAAAATAAGAAAATCTAATAGAACTAATTAATTTCAATATTTTTAATAGAAGAATAACAACATCTGATATAATTCTATTTACTTGACATTTTCAATTGAAAATAATAAACTGATATATTTTATTACAATATTTTCAATTGAAAGATGAGAAAATCTACTTTAATTCCATTTGATTTCAATATTATCAATTGAAAAAAGAACAAAATCTGCTAAATTCCATTTGATTTAAACATTTGTAATTGAAAAAAATAACAAAATCTGCTATAATTCAAATTGAACAAGAACTTCAATTGAAAAAAATTCAAAACATGCTATAAATACAACAATTTAAACAACAAAAAATTTAAATTGAAAAATGAAATAAATTTCATTTTCAATCGCAAATTCACAATATCAGTTTTTTCATTTGATTTCAACATTTTCAATTTAAAAATATCAAAATATCCTATCATTCTATTTGTTTTCAACATTACAAATTGAAAAATAATAAAATCTATTATAATTGCAATTTCTGATTGAAAAATAACAAAATCTGCTAAATTCCATTTGATTTCAACAATTTGTATTGAAAAATAGCAAAATCTACTATAATTACATTTGATATCCACATTTCCATTTGAAAAATAAGAAAATCTCCTGTAATTCTATTTTATTTCATCATTTTCAATTGAAAAATAACAAAATATGCTACAATTTCATTTGATTTCCAAATATTCTATTAGTAAATGTAAAAAAAATATGATATAATTCCACTTGATTTCAACATTATCAATTGAAAAATAATAAAATCTGCTAAATTCATTTTGATTTTAACATTTGTTTTTGAAAAAGAGCTAAATCTTTGATAATTCTAATTTATTTCAATATTTTCAATTGAAAAATTACAAAATCTGCTATAATTCCTTTTGATTTCATCAGTTTCATTTGAAAAATATCAAAATCTGGTATAATTCCATTTCTTTCAACATTTTCAATTGACAAATTTCAAAATCTGCCATAATTCCCCTTTAATTATTGTTATTGGAACTTACCCATAATGATAATGGACTATTCCTGACATTATAAATACTGCGCCTCTCAAGAGGTATGGTGGAGATTGTAAGACGAGGAGAGATAATTGAGAGAATATTGTAAGGACATTGGAATAGTGATACTTGTCAAGACAACATAGTTCATACTAACCAAATCTGATAGTCATTACTAATACTTCTACTTTTTTTTGTATTATATTTCTGTTGTAATATATCTTTTTATTCCGTACCTGTGTTCATGTTATACTTTCATTGGTTCTAATCTTGAACCGTCACCGCGGTACAAGGCATTTGGACCATAACAATTATGAAATTTTTAATTGATAAATATCAAAATCAGGTATAATTCTATAGTATTACATTTTCAATTGAAAAATAAAAAAAACTCTACAACAATTCCACTTGATTTCAAAATTTTCAATTAAAATATAACAAAATCTGCAATAATTCCATTTGATTTCCACATTTCCAATTGAAAACTAGCTAAATTTGAGATAATTCTTGATTTCAACATTTCAAATTAAAAAATAATGAAATCTGCTATAATTCCTTTTTATTACAACATTTTCAATTGATAAATTACAAAATCTGTTATAATTTTATTGTCAACATTTTCAATTGAAAAATAATAAAATCTGCTGTAAATGCATTTGACTTCAACATTTTAAATTGAAAAATACCAAAATAATTACATTTGATTTCCACATTTTCATTTGAAATATTAGAAAATCTACTGTAATTCTATTTTATTTCATCAATTTCTACTTCAAAAAATAACAAAATCTTGCTGTGATTTTATTTGATTTCAACATTTGGCAAAGTTGAGCTACTGAGTGTCGAATGCATGTTTGAGAGAATTTGCTATTATTGTCGATTGAATATCGTACTTGCAAATTCTTAGTTTATTCGAGTTCCATTGTTGCAGAACGAAGATAAAGCACAGTGAGTCGCCTTTTCTTTGAGATTTATCTATTTCAGTCCAGACGTTTAGTTGAAAATGATGTTGCGTTTTCTGTTTGGTAAGCCGGGTGGAATTAAGTGAAACGTCGCCGCGAGAAATAAAAGGTCAAGCAAAATATAGACCAGTGGGGAGAAAGTGTGTTGTAAGACTCGTGTCATAGTAGTAATTGTAGTTGTAGTTTCGATTCGAGCTTCTGTGATTTCCACGTGTTGTGAAAAAAAAAATTCTATTTGCCGCGCCGTAGAAATTGTGTTTTGTATAGACGTTGTAGTGAATTAAAATTGTGTTTTTGTATTTTCTTCAGTCTAATCACAAATTTTGTTGGTTTATAAAATTTTCTTGGTTAATAGTGTACGACGTACGTATTAGGATATGATAAATAAGTATGTGTGTGTGAACATTTGTGTTTGTCCTTTGGTGAGTGTTCGTACGTACGTGTATGTGTGGTATAATGTTCATGGCGTCTCCCACAAATGGGAAGATGCGTATATCTAAGAGAGCTGAAATGAAAAAGAGGATTTACCTCACCTCCACGCGAGGAGGAATGCGTCACGAGGCCTGAAGGAAAGAAAACTAGGCAAGAGGTCGCGCAGTATTTAAAGTATAGGGAGAATGACCCCTAGTGACAATTTGGGAATTAAGGCGGAGCTAACTCCGACACGGTTTTCAGCAATTTTATTGGTTTACTAATCTTTTAACATATTAAATATATTTTCAAACAACCGTTTGAATATATTTAACGTTGACAATTGAAAAATAACAAAATATACTATAATTTCATTTCTTTTCTGCATTTTCAATTGAAAAATAATAACATTTGCTATAATGCCATTCGGTTTCAACATTTTAAATTAAAAATATCGAAATCTGCGATAATGCTATATTATTTAAAATAATCTGCTACAATTCCATATGATTAAATAATTTTCAATTGAAAAATAACAAAATCTATTATTATCATTGTTTTCAACATTTTCTTTTGAAAAATGATAATACCTGCCACAATTCTAAATGATTACAACATTTGCAAGTGAAAAATAACAAAATCTGCTATAATTCAACTCGATTTCAATATTTTAAATTGAAAAAAAAACAAAATCTGATATAATTCTACTTTATTTCAACATTTTGAATTGAAGATAACAAAATCTGCTAAAATTCCCTTTGATCTCAATATTTAGAATTAAAAATCTGATATAATTCTCTATTATTTCAACATTTTCATTTGAAAAATATCTGCAATAATATTTGATTTCAACATTTTCAATTGAAAAATAACAAAATCTGATATAATTCTACATTATTCCAACATTTTCATTTGAAAAATAACAAAATCTGATATAATTCAATTTGACTTTACCATTTTCAATTGAAAAATCTCAAACCATCATAATTCGACTTTATTGCAACATTTTCCATTGAAAAATAACAAAATCTAATATAAATCCAATATATTTCAACATTTCATATTGAAAAATAAGAAAATCTGCTATAATTCCAATTGATTTCAACATTTGAAAATTGAAAAATATCAAAATCTGACTTAATTCTACATTATTTTAAAATTTTCAATTGAAAAATAAGAAAATCTGCTATAATTTCATTTGATTTAAAAAAAAAAAAATAATTAATTGAAAAATAAATAAAATCTGATATAATTCTACTTTTTATTTCAATATTTTCAATTGAAAAGTACAATCTGCTATAAATTCATTTGATTTCTACATTTTAAATTGAAAACTATCAAAATTTCCGTATTTTGACCCTCCCCTCGTTTTTATTTGCCGTTTTCATATTCTGTTGAATTGGTTACTGTATTTGGTTTGCCACGTTCTTGTTCCATTTTACTTTATTTGCTCTTGACTGTGTTGTTTTTCGTTAAACAATTAAAAATAACAGTTATTTGTTCAACTGTTTTTGGTTTTTACGCCACCATGGTTGACAAAAACAATGACAATGCAGAAACGCCATTACCGAAACCAGCTAAAACGGCCTGGACGGAAAATAGGCCGGAAAAAAAAAAGATAGCAGTTTTTATGTGAAGCAACGCAAGAAGTATGAAGAATTGTTTAAAGATAACGAGTTCTTGACAATTCCGGAGGCGCCAAATGCTGCTGTTAGCACGCGCACCATATCTCTGCTGACTTCTGATGTTAAAACCCAGAAATTAATTAGAGTCAGCAGGGAAAGCATGGAGGAAGCACTCAAGGCATTACAAATTGGCACGAAAGTGCTAACCAGAAGAACGAACGCTTTGTGGGACATTTTAATAACGTCAGGGGAAATAGCCAATGATTTAGCGGGGAGTATTTGACCACAAAGACCCTGCGACTGCAGACCGAGTATATGGGCACACGTAGGGACAAAGGTCACCGTCCATGGGGTGACAGTGAATTTCCTGGAAGAGCCCGAGCCAGGGTTTCCGCGTACGCCGGTGTCGTATCTGCTTTCGTTCGTCCCGCAGCGATATTGAGGCGGTATTATAGGCGCTTGATCGGTACGCAAATTTGACAGGGACCAAGATTTACCGCGACAAGTCGTCCGGCTTGCGGTTAAGTGCCTGGAAGGGAGTCGATCTTCCGAGGCCCTTCGGTTAAGCAAAGGTCGACGCGGACGGTCAGATTGTCCTTTATCGATTGTCCATACTACCTCTCTGTAAAGACCATAGAAAGCAGCTCGAGCTCTCGCTATCCTCCATTTTATGGAGGGAAGCGGGCATCTGTTCGACAGACGAGTCTGCACAACGTCCGCGTCATGGGAGCTGGGAATGCCGCACTTAGTGAGCCACAATCTTGCTCGAGTTTGGCTTTCCTACGCTGCACATTGACATGAGATTCTATTATGGCGGGGATTGTTAGTTATGCGTTCACTTTCCTTAGAGAGTGTCAGTTGGCCTTGTTGGCTGTTCCTCGGTTCATTGACATTTCTCAGCATAGGAATGTCATCATTCGTCATTAAATGGAGAGGCTCGCGAAGGATTCTCTACTTGAGCAGCTCGACATGTCGGAGGAGGAGTTTCGCCCTGGTCTTGGGCACCAGCGCCAGATTATCTCAGTAACTCAGTTTTTGCTTACACCCTAATACCTCATTTTCTCAAGGGGAACCTACAAAACGCTCCCCAGATGGGGATTGAACGGTGACGGACGATTTCTCATGGTGAATATAGAAATTGTAATGTGTGAATGGGTCATGAATAAGATTAGCAAGGTTATAAGGTAGTTAGTGATGACAACCCTCAAACGCTACCAATTTTGGCCTTCTATTTTAAATATAATAAATAAATTTCTACTGCATTTCAAAATTTTTCAATTGAAATATAAATACATCTGCCAAAAAAATACATTAGATTTCAACAAATAACAAGATCTGCAATAATTCCATTTGATTACCACATTTTCAAGTGAAAACTAGTAAAATTTTGCAATAATTCTTGATTTCCACATTTTATATTAAAAATATACGAAATCTGCTATTATTTCATTTTAATACAACATTTTCAATTGATAAATAACAAAATCTCCTATAATATTTTTTGTCAACATTACCAATTGAAAAATAACAAAATCTGCTCTAAATACATTTGATTTCAATATTTTCAATTGAAAAATACCAAAATCTCTACTATAATTATATTTGATATCTACATTTCCATTTGAAAAATGAGAAAATCTGCTATCTTATTTCATCATTTTCAGTTGTAAAATAAAAGATTTTGTTGTCATTTCATTTGATTTCAACATTTGCAATTGAAAAATAACTAAATCTGTTATATTTCATTTGATTTCCAAATATTCTATTGCAAAATGAAAAAATATTCTATAATTCAACTTGATTTCAACATTTACAATTGAAAAATAATAAATATTCAATAAAAAAATAAAAATGATATAATTACACTTGATTTTCAATTGAAAAATAAGAAAATCTAATATAACTTCGTAATTTCAACATTTTCATTAGAAAAATAACAATATCTGATATAATTCTATTTACTTGACATTTTCAATTGAAAAATAACAAAAACTGATATATTTTATTACAATATTTTCAATTGAAAGATGAGAAAATCTACTTTAATTCCATTTGATTTCAATATTATCAATTGAAAAAGAACAAAATCTGCAAAATTCTAATTGATTTTCACATTTTTAATTGAAAAATAACAAAATCTGCTATAATTCAATTTGATTTCAAGTCCTTCAATTGAAATAATTCAAAATCTGCTATAAATACAACAATTTAAACAACAAAAATATTTTCAATTGAAAAATAACAAAAACAGATATATTTTATTACAATATTTTCAATTGAAAGATGAGAAAATCTACTTTAATTCCATTTGATTTTCACTATTATCAATTGAAAAAGTACAAAATCTGCTAAAATACATTTGATTATAATATTTGTAATAGAAAATAACAAAATCTGCTATAATTCAAATTGATTTCAAGACCATCAATTGAAAAATAAAAACTTTTATATTTCATTATAATATTTTCAATTGTAAGATAAGAAAATCTATTTTAATTGCATTTGATTTTCAAATATTCAATTGGAAAATGAAAACATTTTAAATTGAAAAATAATAAAATCTACTATAATTCCAATTTTTCCAATTTTGAAAAAAAACAAAAATCTGCTATAATTCGATTTGACTTCAACAGTTTCAATTGGAATATTACTAAATCTGCCATAATTCCCATTATTCAGAAATTTTTATTTGATAAATATCAAAATCTGATATAATTCTATATTATCACATTTTCAATTGAAAATAAAAAAACTCTACAACATTCCATTTATTTCAAAATTTTTAATTGAAAAATAAGAAAATCTACTTTAATTCTACTTTATTTCAACATTGTCAATTGAAAATAACAAAATCTGCAATAATACCATTTGATTTACACATTTTCAATTGAAAACTAGCAAAATTTGCGATAATTCTTGATTTCAACATTTCAAATTGAAAAATAATGAAATCTGCTATTTGATTTCAACATTTTCAAGTGAAAATGAAAAAATCTGCTATAATTCCATTTCGTTACAACATTTTCAATTGATAAATAACAAAATCTGCTATAATTTTATTGTCAACATTTTCAATTGAAAAATAACAAAATCTGCTCTAAATACATTTGATTTCAACATTTCCATTTGAAAAATAAGAAAATCTGCTGTAATTCTATTTTATTTCATCATTTTCAATTGAAAAATAACAAAATATGCTATAATTTCATTTGATTTCCAAATATTCTATTAGTAAATGAAAAAAATATGATATAATTCCACTTGATTTCAACATTATCAATTGAAAAATAATAAAATCTGCTAAATTCATTTTGATTTTAACATTTGTTTTTGAAAAAGAGCTAAATCTTTGATAATTCTAATTGATTTCAATATTTTCAATTGAAAAATTACAAAATCTGCTATAATTCCTTTTGATTTCATCAGTTTCATTTGAAAAAATATCAAAATCTGGTATAATTCCATTTCTTTCAACATTTTCAATTGAAAAATTTCAAAATCTGCCATAATTCCCCTTTAATTATTGTTATGGGAACTTACCCATAATGATAATGGACTATTCCTGACATTATAAATACTGCGCCTCTCAAGAGGTATGGTGGAGATTGTAAGACGAGGAGAGATAATTGAGAGCATATTGTAAGGACATTGGAATAGTGATACTTGTCAAGACAACATAGTTCATACTAACCAAATCTGATAGTCATTACTAATACTTCTACTTCTTTGTATTATATTTCTGTTGTAATATATCTTTTTATTCCGTACCTGTGTTAGTGTTATTCTTTCATTGGTTCTAATCTTGAACCGTCACCGCGGTACAAGGCACTTGGACCATAACAATTATGAAATTTTTAATTGATAAATATCAAAATCAGGTATAATTCTATAGTATTACATTTTCAATTGAAAAGTAAAAAAAACTCTACAACAATTCCACATGATTTCAAAATTTTCAATTAAAATATAACAAAATGTGCAATAATTCCATTTGATTTCCACATTTCCAATTGAAAACTAGCTAAATTTGAGAAAATTCTTGATTTCAACATTTCAAATTAAAAAATAATGAAATCTGCTATAATTCCATTTTATTACAACATTTTCAATTGATAAATTACAAAATCTGCTATAATTTTATTGTCAACATTTTCAATTGAAAAATAATAAAATCTGCTGTAAATGCATTTGACTTCAACATTTTAAATTGAAAAATACCAAAATAATTACATTTGATTTCCACATTTTCATTTGAAAAATAAGAAAATCTGCTGTAATTCTATTTTATTTCATCAATTCCTACTTCAAAATAACAAAATCTGCTGTCATTTTATTTGATTTCAACATTATGCAAAGTTGAGCTACTGAGTGTCGAATGCATGTTTGAGAGAATTTGCTATTATTGTCGATTGAATATCGTACTTGCAAATTCTTAGTTTGTTCGAGTTTCATTGTTGCAGAACGAAGATAAAGCACAGTGAGTCGCCTTTTCTTTGAGATTTATCTATTTCAGTCCAGACGTTTAGTTGAAAATGATGTTGCGTTTATAAACCAGTGGGGAGAAAGAGTGTTGTAAGGCTCGTGTCATAGTAGTAATTGCAGTTGTAGTTTCGATTCGAGCTTCTGTGATTTCCACGTGTTGTAGAAAAAAATTCTATTTGCCGCGCCGGAGAAATTGTGTTTTGTATAGACGTTGTAGTGAATTAAAATTGTGTTTTTGTATTTTCTTCAGTCTAATCACAAATTTTGTTGCTTTATAAAAGTTTTTGGGTTAATAGTGTACGACGTACGTATTAGGATAGGATAAATATGTATGTGTGTGTGAACATTTGTCTTTGTCCTTTGGTGAGTGTTCGTACGTACGTGTATGTGTGTATAATGTTCATGGCGTCTCCCACAAATGGGAAGATGCGTATATCTAAGAGAGCTGAAATAAAGAAATGAAAAAGAGGATTTACCTCACCTCCACGCGAGGTGGAATGCCTCACGAGGCCTGAAGGAAAGAAAACTAGGCAGAGGTCGCGCAGTATTTATAGTATAGGAGAATGACTCCTAGTGACAATTTGGGAATTAAGGCGGAGCTAACTCCGACACGGTTTTCTGCAATTTTATTGGTTTACTAATCATTTAACATACTTAATTATATTTTCAAACAACCGTTTGAATATATTTAACGTTGAAAATTTACTCGAAATTGGTCAAATGTAGTACGTAAAAAAACGTAATTCCAACGTAATATTCAATGTTTTCAAAGCATTGTATTATCCACAATTTTCAACATAACTTCGTGTAAACTATTGAGAGCTGTTAAAATCAATATTTATCGATCGATACCTAATCAATTTCAATGATTTTATTGGTTTTCTAATGTCTTCAAATACCAAAGATTTTCAAAGAACCGTTGAAAAATTAATCGAAATTGGACAAAACAACTAGTTTTTAAATTTAATTTTCAATGGTTCTCACAAGATTTTCCAAAATTTTTAATGTTTAGCGTAAACTATTGAGACTTGTTAAACTCAATATTTTTCGATCGATACGTAATCGCTTTTCAATAATTTTATTGGTTTCCTAATCATTTCAAATATCAAATTATATTTTAAAACAAACGTGAATCACGTCGGAAAAGTAATCGAAATTTTCAAAACTTTGTAAAATTCAAAATTTTTAATATAACTTTGGGTAAATTACTTAAATTTGTTAAAATCAATATTTTTCGATTAATACTTAATCGCTTTTCAGTAATTTTATTGGTTTTCTAGTGCTTTCAAATACCAAATTATATTTCCAACACACGTTGGAAAAGTAATGGAAATTGACCAAAACAACTAGGTTTCCATGTAATTTTTTCAAAAGATTGTGTAAACTAGGAAATTTGTTAAAATCAATACTTTTCGATCAATTTTCAATAATTTTATTGGTTTTCTAAGGTTTTCAAATACCAAATTATATTTTCAAAGATCCGTGATTAACGTTCAAAATCTACTCGAATTTGGCGAAAACTATTATTTTTTCAACCTATATTTTAATTTTTTTTCATACTTTGTAGAACCAAACATTTTTTATATAACTTCGTGTAAAGTATTGAAACTTGTTAAAATCAATATTTTTCGATTGTTACCTAATCTATCTTCAATAATTTTATAGGTTTTCTAATGTTTTCAAATACCAAATTATATTTTCACCATCTCAAGTTCGTTTGTACTGTTTCCTATGTCGCCTATTTATCTACATTTCTATATCAGCAATGTTACATGAATAGGGAAATGTGGAAAATATCGAAATTGCATGACTGCATATTTGATAAGGAATAAAGTCATGAATACATTAAAACTTTACGTCATGAATTTGGTAACAGTGATTGTCAGTTCAATTCCTAAGACGTGCAATGTGTACTTGGAGTCAGTAGAAAGCGGCGAGCAATAATTGAGCAGTGCTAAAAATAAGAAACATTGACGCCTAAATTTTATTTCGCGCCTAATTTTGGGTCATACACATTATTATCAGATGAATGGGCCCGACCTACTATCAGAAGTAGCTACCAAAGCTATATTTTTATACATGAGATAATAAAACTTATATTTTGAAGTTAGCGTGTTTGACGTTTAAAAAGTAGTCAAAACAGCTAGATTTTGCATGTAAATCATTATGTAATTCAAACCTTTGTAAAACATAAAATTTGTAATATAACTTTGTTAAAACTTATGTAACTAGTGAAAATCAATACAATTTGACCGATTGCATATCGATTTTCAATAAATTCATTGACTTTCTAATGTAACAATAATTCTAAAAAGTAACCCCAATGTTTATTTACAATATGAGCACAATCTATTTACAAGAAACTAAAGAAAATATTATTAGTAATAAAACCCCCACAATCACTTAATCTGGCAGAAATACCAGTTCACTGGCCGAAATCAATGCGGGACTATAATAGAATAAATCATTCATTCATCTCACGCACACACACTAACACGCACACATTCAAACACAACAACAAATACGAATACACACACGCGAAACGAAAGGCGCCCCGCATCCACCGGGGAATTGACATCACTGACCACCTAAAGAGGGAGGGGATGGGTAATTAAACTTAAAGAAAAATAGGGACAGAGATAAAAGGGACCAATGAGCATACATACCCTAGCTAAGTTAACTAAATAAAAGAAAAAGAAACTAAAACATCAACAACTTAACCTAAAGTAGCCTAGTTTCTGGATGGGTTGCACTAGTTCAACCCAGGAAAAGCAATATCCTAATGCCTAACCGGCATCAAAATGCCACTCAAAATCATCCTCTTTTTCACACGAAACAAACGCGCAAGATGCACCCACCTTTTGCTGAATTCTGATGAAGAGAGCCGCTGCCATTCCGTTCTAATCTTGACTTTAAGCAGATGCTTAAAGTACAAGATCAGTTGGGAAGAGGTGAACTTCTCGCCTCCATAGAATCCCCTCTGTCACTTCGTCCAAATAACAACTCTCATAACTCCTAGCGTGCAGTGGAACACATATTGTTCAGTCTTCGTCATCGGCGGTGCCACATTGCTACAAACGGAAGAAGCTTGAAGGACAAACAAATTTCCCTGCAGCATGCGGACCATGAGGCCTTCAACAAACTTGCACAACGGCACTACCAGGCTGCACTGAAAGAAGGCGTGACACAGATCTCGACCTTCCCAACACAGCGACGGCAGTTTGGAGAATTTTCCAAGCCAGCTGAACAATGTCTTTTGGCGACCCCACGAATCACCAGCCAGGTGAGTGATGCCTCATCGTTAGTGAGACATTTCAACCCGGGCGCCCAAGGCCATATTGAGCGAGCCTCCCGCTTCGTAAGAACGAGACTGTCAATCAGATTTCTTGTCATTTCATTGATTTCAACATTTTCAATTGAAAAATAACAAAATCTGCTATAATTTCATTTGACTTCCAAATATTCTATTGGAAAATGAAAAAATATTCTATAATTCAACTTGATTTCAACATTTACAATTAAAAAAATAACAAGTATTCAATTGAAAGAAAATGCAATAATTCCAATTGATTTTCAATTGAAAAGTAAGAAAACCGGGCAGATTTTGTAATTTTACAATTGAAATTGTTGAAATCAAATGGAATTATAGCAGATTTTGCTATGTTTTAATTCAAAATGTTGAAATCAAATGGAATTTAGCAGATTTTGTTATTTTTCAATTGGAAATGTTGAAATCAATTGGAATTATAATAGATTTTATTATTTTTCAATTTGAAATGTTGGAAACAAATAGAATGATAGGATATTTTGATATTTTTAAATTGAAAATGTTGAAAGCAAATGAAATAACTGATATTGTCAATTTGCAATTGAAAATGAAATTTATTTTATTTTTCAATTTAAATTTTTGTTGTTTAAATTGTTGTATTTATAGCAGATTTTGAATTTTTTCAATTGAAGGTCTTGAAATTAAATTGAATTATAGCAGATGTTGTTATTTTTCAATTACAAATGTTAAAATCAAATGGAATTTAGCAGATTTTGTTCTTTTTCAATTGATGATATTGAAATCAAATGGAATTAAAGTAGATTTTCTCATCGTTCAATTGAAAATATTGTAATAAAATATATCAGTTTTTGTTATTTTTCAATTGAAAATGTCAAGTAAATAGAATTATATCAGATGTTGTTATTTTTCTATTGAAAATGTTGAAATTAAGTGGTTCTATTAGGTTTTATTAGGTTTTATTTTTCAATTGAAAATCAATTGGAATTATTGCATTTTCTTTTAATTGAATACTTGTTATTTTTTTAATTGTAAATGTTGAAATCAAGTTGAATTATAGAATATTTTTTCATTTTCCAATAGAATATTTGGAAGTCAAATGAAATTATAGCAGATTTTGTTATTTTTCAATTGCAAATGTTGAAATCAAATGAAATGACAACAAATCTTTTATTTTCAACTGAAACTGAAAATGATGAAATAAAATAGAATTACAGCAGATTTTCTTATTCTTCAAATGGAAATGTGGATATCAAAATATAATTATAGTAGATTGTGGATTTTTCAATTGAAAATGTTGACAATAATATTATACATTTTGTTATTTATCAATTGAAAATGTTGTATTAAAATGGAATAATAGCAGATTTTTTTTTTTTCAATATGAAAAGTTGAAATCAAGAATTATTGAAAAAATTTTGCTAGTTTTCAGTTGCAAATGTGGAAATCAAATGGAATTATGGCAGATCTTGTTATATTTCACTTGAAACTGTTGAAATCAAATGTATTTTTTAGCAGATGAATTTATATTTCAATCGAAAAATTTTGAAATGCAGTAGAATTTTTTATTTATTATATTTAAAATACAAGGCCAAAATGGGAAGCGTTTGAGGGTTGTCATCACTAACTATCTTATAACCTTGCTAACCTTATTCACGACCCATTCACACATTACAATTTCTACATTCACCATAAGAACTCGTCCGTCACCATTCAATCCCCATCTTGGGCGCGTTTTGCATTTTTTCCCCTTTGAGAAGAAGATGAGGTATTATGGTGTACCATAATGCCTCATCTTCTCAATGGGAACCTACAAAAACGCGCCCCATGCCATAAAAATCTAACGATTATAAAATATAATATACTTAAAGATTTATGGATGAATAGAATGAGAGAGGAGGGAATGAATCCCAAAACAAACCAAATGAAAAGTAAACATAACTGATGTTAGTAATGCCCGCCCAACCATCAAAAAAGTGATGCCGCTGTATTCTGCCCATTGGACAAAGCCAAGAGTCACTCTCGCTAAGAAGAAAAATATACGGATATGGGATGTACAAAGGCGACCTAGAAACAAACTGTGGAGTTTGGGAATCTCAAATTGGATCATAACCAAAGAGGCAGTCGGGAACAGGCAAGGAACAATTCTTACCTAAGTAGACAAAGGCTTGTCTAACCTAACCAAGGAGAGGGCTACACAGGAAACCACTCCGATCTGACGTAGGTTGACCTAAAAGAGAAAATCAAGGATAGCCCCGTTCAAACGAACCAAGGTTGCCTTTTGCTGAAGTCTGTCGAATGCAAGCGTTTTCTATCAGTTCTAATCTTAGTCTTGAGCTGATGCTCAAAGAATCAGATTAGTTTAATGAGAAAGACGGTTGCCTCGCAAGACTTCCTCCATTCGCGTCGTCGAAATCACCATTCGGGCCGTGCCCAGCAGCGACAGAAACACCATTCCTTTCACCCCAGAATACTCGGGGCGATATATTGTCACACGCGTGTGCGCTATCAATGAGCACGTTTTTTTTTCGGGAACGAGACGAGTCGTCAAACTCGCCAATGTGATCCCATAAGGACATAAGGGGACAATGGTAGAAGGCGTGGGAATCCATTTTCCTAAAAACAAGGCCACACTGTTCACAGTCTGGCAGACCGCTAAGCCCCATATGAAGACATTGTCATTGAGAGGCAGCTGGTTCCGAGTCAATCGCAAGGTAATAAAAAAAACTGAGTTACTGAGATAATCCGCCGCTGGCGCCCAAGACCAGAGCGAAACTACTCCTCCGACAAGTCGAGCTGATCACTTAGAGAATCCTTCGCGACCCCCTCCATTGAATGACGATTGAAGTCATTCCTATGCTGAGAAAGGTCACTGAACCGAGGAACAGCCAACAAAGCCGACTGACACTCGCGAAGGAAATTCGATTGATCCAGGGGTTTACGATAACGCTCAACCCGCTAGACGGGAGGACTGATAGTAAGGAAAGTGAACGCATACCTAACATTCCCCGCCATAATAGAATCTCCTGTCAATGCGCAGCGTAGGAAAGCCAACCTCGAGGCAAGTTTTTGGCTCAGTAAATGTGGCATTCCTAGCCCCCATGACACGGACGTTGTGCAGACTCGTCTGTCGACCAGATGCCCGCTTCCCTCCATAAAATGGAGGATAGCGAGCGCTCGAGCTGCTTCCTATGGTCTTTACAGTGAGGTAGTATGGACAATAGATAAAGGACAATCTGACCGGCCGCGTCGACCTTTGCTCAACCGAAGGGCCCCGGAAGATAGACCCCATTCCAGGCACCTAACCGCAAGCCAGACGACTTGTCGCGGTAAATCGTGGTCCTCTCAACTTTTCGTACCGATCAAGCGCCTTTAGTACCGCCTTAATGTCGCTGCGGGACGAACGAAAGCAGATACGTCACCGGCGTACGCGGAAACCCTGGCTCCGGCTCTTCCAGGAAATTCACTGTCACCCCATGGACGGTGACCTTTGTCCTACGAGTGCCCATATACTCGGTCTGCAGTCGCATGGTCTTTGTGGTCAAATACTTTCCGCTAACTCCTTGGCTTGTTGCTCTGACGTTATTAAAATGTCCCACAAAGCGTTCGTTATTCTGGTTAGCATCATCGTGCCAATTTGTAATGCCTTGAGTGTTTCCTCCACGCTTTCCCTGCTGACTCTAATTAATTTCTGGGTTTTAACATCGGAAGTCAGCAGAGATATGGTGCGCGGGCTAACAGCACTCAGCGTTTCTGAATTGAATAGTCAAGATAATCTTTAAACAATTCTTCATACTTCTTGCGTTGCTTCACATAAAATGTGCTAAATTTTTTTTCCGGCCTATTTTTCCGTCCAGGCCGTTTGAGCTGGTTTAGGTAATGGTGTTTCTGCATTGTCATTGTTTTTTGTCGACCATGGTAGCGTAAAAACCCACCACAGTCGAACAAATAACTTTTTTTTTAATTGTTTAAGAAAAAACAAAACATTCAAGAGCAAACAAAGTAAAATGGAACAAGAACGTGGCAAACCAAATACAGTAACCAATTCAACCGAATATGAAAACGGTAAATAAAAAAAACGAGGGGAGGGTCAAAAAAACGGAAATCAATAGAAATGAAAAAGTGAACAAATAAATGTACACAAAAATCAAAAAAAGTAAGGAATGAAATTTCAAATGGAAAAAAAATTTCACAGTTTTTGAAACTAAAGAGTGAAAAAAGTAAACTTCTCGGTTCACTCAAACGAAGCTGGTCCAAACAATCATAATCCTTTAATTAATTTGAGTCAAATTCAATGACGCCATTGGATAATATCCAAAATATTAATCTGCGCCACAGGTTTTTCCCAATATTACCTTTCACAAAAAAAACAAAATGATTTTTATTGAGATCTAAAAGTATCTCTAAAAAACCTAATAATAATAATAATAATAATAATAATAATAATATAAAGGAATTATTGCATAATATCTTGAAATCAAGTAGAATTATAGTAGGTTTTGTTATTTTTCAATATACAATTAAAGCAGATTTTGATAGTTTTCAATTTAAAATGTAGAAATCAAATGAAATTATAGCAGATTTGATTTTTCAATTGAAAATATTGAAATAAAGTAGAATTATATGAGATTTTATTTATTTTCAATTAATTATTTTTAAATCAAATGGAATTATAGCAGATTTTCTTATTTTTCAATATGAAATGTTGAAATATAATGGATTTATATTAGATTTTGTTATTTTTCAATGAAAAAATGTTGCAATACCCTTGAAATTATGGTGGCTTGAGATTTTTCAATTGAAAATGTAAAGTCAAATTGAATTATAGCAGATTTTGTTATTTTTCTAATGAAAATGTTGGAATAATGTAGAATTATATCAGATTTTGTTATTTTTCGATTAAAGATGTTGAAATCAAATGGTATTATTGCAGATATTTTTCAAATGAAAATGTTGAAATAATTGAGAATGATATCAGATATTTAATTTTAAATATTGAGATCAAATTGAATTATAGCAGATTTTGTTATCTGCAATTCAAAATTTAGAAATAAAGTAGAATTATATCAGCTTCTGTTTTTCTTCAATTTAAAATGTTGAAATCTAGTTGAATTATAGCAGATTTTGTTATTTTTCAATTGCAAATGTTGTAATCATTTAGAATTGACAATAATGAAATAAAGTAGCATTACTGCAAAAGTTGTTATTTTTCAATTATGAATTTTGAAATCAAATAGAATTGTAGTAGAGTTTTTAATTGAAAAGTTATAATATAGAATTATATCAGATTTTATATTTATCAATTCAAAATTTCCTTATAAAATGCAATTATGGCAGATTTTGCAATTTGTCAATTGAAATTGTTGAAATCAAATGGAATTATAACAGATTTTTCTATATTTAATTCAAAATGTTGAAATCAAATGGAATTTAGCAGATTTTGTTACTTTTCAATCGGAAATGTTGAAATCAATTTCAATTATTATTATAGATTTTATTATTTTTCAGCTTGAAATGTTGAAAAGAAATAGAATGATAGGATATTTTGATATTTTTAAATTGAAAATGTTGAAATCAAATGAAATAACTGATATTGTCAATTTGCAATTGAAAATGAAATATATTTTATTTTTCAATTTAAATTTTTGTTGTTTAAATTGTATTTATAGCAGATTTTGAATTTTTTTTCAGTTGAAGGTCTTGAAATCAAATTTAATTATAGCAGATTTTGTTATTTTTCAATTACAAATGTTAAAATCAAATGGAATTAACAGATTTTGTTCTTTTTCAATTGATGATATTGAAATCAAATGGAATTAAAGAAGATTTTCTTATGTTTCAATTGAAAATGCTATAATAAAATATATCAGTTTTTGTTATTTTTCAATTGAAAATGTCTAGTAAATAGAATTATATCAGATGTTGTTATTTTTCTATTGAAAATGTTGAAATTAAATAGTTCTATTAGCTTTTCTTATTTTTCAATTGAAAATCAAGTGGAATTATTGCATTTTTTTTCAATTGAATATTTATTTTTTTTCAATTGTAAATGTTGAAATCAAGTGGAATTATAGAATATTTTTTCATTTTCCAATAGAATATTCAGAAGTCATATGAAATTATAGCAGATTTTTTTGTTTTCAATTGAAAATGTTGAAATCAACTGAAATGACAGCAGATTTTGATATTTTGCAATTGAAAATGATAAAATAATATAGAATTACAGCATATTTTATTTTTCAAATGATAATAAGGAAATCAATTGGAGGTATATTAGATTTTTATATTTTTCCATTTAAAATGTTTTAATTAAATGTATTTATCGCAGATTTTGTTATTTTTCAATTGGTAATGTTGACAATAATATTATAGGTCATTTTGTTATTTATCAATTGAAAATGTTAAATTGAATTATAGCCGATTTTGTTTTTTTTAATATCAAATGTTGAAATCAAGAATTATTCCAAATTTTGCTAGTTTTCAATTGAAAATTTTGAAATCAAATGTATTTGTAGCAGATGTATTTATTTTTCAATGGAAAAATTTTTAAATGTAGTAGAATTTGTATTTATTATATTTAAAGTACAAGGCCAAAGTGGGAAGCGTTTGAGGATTGTCATCACTATCTATCTTATAACCTTGCTAACCTTATTCACGACCCATTCACACATTACAATTTCTATATTCAGCATAAGAATTCGTCCGTCACCATTCAGTCTATATCTGGGGTGCATTTTGTAGGTTACCCTTGAGATGATGAGGTATTATGGTGTACCATAATGCCTCATCTTCTCAAGGGGAAACCTACAAAACTCGCCCCATGCCATAAAAATCTAATGATTATAAAATATAATATACTTAAAGATTTATGGATGAATAGAATGAAACGGGAGGGAATGAATCCCAAAACAAACTAAATGTAAACTAAACATAACTGATGTTAGTAGGGCCCGCCCAACCATCAATAAAGACATGCTGCTGTATTCTGTTCATTGGACAAAATCAAGAGTCTCTCTCGCTAAGGAGAATAATATAAGGACATGGGAAATAAAAAGCTGACCTAGTCAAGTTAAAAATGGGCAAAATCAAACTGTGGATGTTGGGAATCTTAACTTGGTTCATAACATATGAGGCAGTCGGGAACAGGCAAGGAACAATTCTTACCTAATAGACAATGGCTTGTCTAACCTAACCAAGGAGAGGGCTACACAGGAAACCACCCCGATCTGACGTATGCTGACCTAAAAGAGAAAATCAAGGATAGCCCCATTCAAACAAACCAAGCTTGCCTCGTTCACGCACCTTTCGCTGAAGTCTGTCGAATGCAAGCGTTTTCTATCAGTTCTAGTCTTAGTCTTGAGCTGATGCTCAAAGAATCAGATTAGATTAATGAGAAAGACGGTTGCCTCGCAAGACTTCCTCCATTCGCGTCGTCGAAATCACCATTCAGGCCGTGGCCAGCAGCGTCAGAAACACCATTGAATTGAAAAATAAGAAAATCTAATATAATCTAACTTAATTTCAACATTTTCAATAGAAAAAAACAACATCTGATATAATTCTATTTACTTGATATTTTCAATTGAAAAATAACAAAAACTGATATGGAAAAATATAAAAATATAATATAACTAAAATTGATTTCCTGATTTTCATTTGCAAAATAAAATCTGCTGTAATTCTATATTATTTTATCATTTTCAATTGCAAAATATAAAAATCTGCTGTCATTTGCTTTGATTTCAACATTTTCAATTGAAAAATAACAAAATCTGCTTTAATTTCATTTGATTTCAGAATATTCTGTTGGAAAAAAATATTCTATAATTCCACTTGATTTCAACATTTACAATTGAAAATTCATCAATATTCAATTGAAAATAAATGCAAAAATTCCCCTTGATTTTCAATTGAAAAATAAGAAAATCTAATAGAACTACTTAATTATATTTATCAATTAAAAATTACGTAATAAAATGTAATTATGGCAGATTTTGTAATTTTTCAATTGAAATTATTGAAATCAAATGGAATTATAGCAGATTTTGCTATTTTTCAATACAAAATGTTGAAATCAAATGGAATTTAGCAGATTTTCTTATTTTTCAATCAGCAATGTTGAAATCAATATATAAGTTTTTGTTATATTTCAATTGAAAATGTCAAGTAAATAGAATTATATCAGATGTCGTTCTTTTTCTATAAAAAAATGTTGAAATTAAGTAGTTCTATTAGATTTTTCTTATTTTTCAATTGAAAATCTAGGGGTATTATCGCATTTTTTTTCAATTAAATATTTAGTATTTTTCAATGTAAATTTTGAAATCTAGTTGAATTATAGAATATTTTGAAAAGTAAACAAATATGATATAATTCAAATTCATTTCAACATTCTCTATTAAAATAAAAAATCTGGTATAATTCCATTTGATTTCTACATTTTCAATTGAAAAATAATAACATCTAATGTTATGTCAACATTTTCAATTGAAAAATATCAAAATAAGCTTTAATTCAAATAGAATTACAGCAGATGAATGAATATGGTAAAATCAAATTTATTTCAACATTTACAATTGAATTTCTGCTTCTAATTTATTTCAACATTTTCTTTTGAAAAATATCAAAATCTTTTACAATTCTTCATGATTTCAACATTTTAAATTGACAAATTAAAAAAATCTTTATTAATACTATTTTATTTCAACATGTTCAGCTGAAGAATAACGGAATCTGCTACAATTTCATTTGATTAAAATATTATTTTATTGAAAAATAAATAAATCTGCTATAATTCAATGTGATTTCAACATTGACAATTGAAAAATAACAAAATAAACTATAATTTCATTTCTTTTCAGCATTTTCAATTGAAAAATAACAACATATGCCATAATTCGATTTGGTTTCAACATTTTATATTAAAAATATCATAATCTACAATAATGCTATATTATTTAAAATAATCTGCTACAATTCTATTTGATTAAACCATTTTCAATTGAAAAATAACAAAATCTACTATTATTCTCATTGATTTTCAACATTTTAAATTGAAGAAAAACAGAAGCTGATATAATTCTACTTTATTTCAACATTTTGAATTGTAGATAATAAAATCTGCTATAATTCCATTTGATCTCAATATTTAAAATTAAAAATCTGATATAATTCTCTATTATTTCAACATTTTCATTTGAAAAATATCTGCAATAATACCATTTGATTTCAACATTTTCAATTGGAAAATAACAAAATCTGATATACTTCTACATTATTCCAACATTTTCATTTGAAAAATAACAAAATCTGCTATAATTCAATTTGACTACCATTTTCAATTGAAAAAACTCAAAACACCATAATTCGACGTTATTGCAACATTTTCCATTGAAAAATAACAAAATCTAATATAAATCCCAAATATTTCAACATTTCATATTGAAAAATGAAAATCTGCTATAATTGCATTTGATTTCAAAATTTGAAAATTGAAAATATCAAAATCTGATTTAATTCTATATTATTTTAAAATTTTCAATTGAAAATTTGCTATAATTCAATTTGATTTTAAAATAATTAATTGAAAAATAAATAAAATTTGATATACTTCTACTTTATTTCAATATTTACAATTGAAAAAAAAATCAAATCTGCTATAATTTCATTTGATTTAAAAAATAATTAATTGAAAAATAAATGAAATCTGATATAATTCTACTTTATTTCAATATTTTCAATTGAAAAATCAAATCTGCTATAATTTCATTTGATTTCTACATTTTAAATTGAAAACTATCAAAATCTTCTTTAATTGTATATTGAAAAATAACAAAACCTACTATAATTCTATTTGATTTCAAGATTTTATGCAATAATTCATCTATATTATTATTATTATTATTATTAGGTTTTTTAGAGATACTTTGTCTCAATAAAATCATTTTGTTTTTTGGGAAAGGTAATAAAAAAAACCTGTGGCGCAGATTAGTATTTTGGATATTATCCAATGGCGTCATTGAATTTGACTCAAATTAAAGGATTACGATTGTTTGGACCAGCTTGCGTTTAAGTGAACCGATAAGTTTACGTTTTGCACTCTTTATTTTCGAAAACTTTTGAATTTTTCAGTTTTTCCTTTCTTACAATTTTTTTGATTTTTTTGTGCACATTTATTTCTTCACTTTTTCATTTCTATTTATTTCCATATTTTGACCCTCCCCTCGTTTTTTATTTACCGTTTTCATATTCGGTTGAATTGGTTACTGTATTTGGTTTGCCACGTTCTTGTTCCATTTTACTTTATTTGCTCTTGACTGTTTTGTTTTTCGTTAAACAATTAAAAAAACAGTTATTTGTTCGACTGTTTTGGTTTTTACGCCACCATGGTCGACAAAAACAATGACAATTCAGAAACACCATTACCTAAACCAACTAAAACGGCCTGGACGGAAAATAGGCCGGAAAAAAAAAGGTAGAAATTTTAACGTGAAGCAACGCAAGAAGTATGAAGAATTGTTTAATGATAACGAGTTCTTGACTATTCCGGAGGCGCTGAATGCTGTTAGCCCGAGCACCATATCTCTGCCGACTTCCGATGTTAAAACCCAGAAATTAATTAGAGTCAGCAGGGAAAGCATGGAGGAAGCACTCAAGGCATTACAAATTAGCACGAAGGTGCTAACCAGAATAACGAACGCTTTGTGGGACATTTTAATAACGTCAGAGCAATAAGCCAAGGATTTAGCGGGGAGTATTTGACCACAAAGACCCTGCGACTGCAGACCGAGTATATGGGCACTCGTAGGACAAAGGTCACCGTCCATGGGGTGACAGTGAATTTCCTGGAAGAGCCCGAGCCAGGGTTTCCGCGTACGCCGGTGTCGTATCTGCTTTCGTTCGTCCCGCAGCGATATTGAGGCGGTATTATAGGCGCTTGATCGGTACGCAAATTTGACAGGGACCAAGATTTACCGCGACAAGTCGTCCGGCTTGCGGTTAAGTGCCTGGAAGGGAGTCGATCTTCGAGGCCCTTCGGTTAAGCAAAAGGTCGACGCGGACGGTCAGATTGTCCTTTATCGATTGTCCATACTACCTCTCTTAAAGACCATAGAAAGCAGCTCGAGCTCTCGCTATCCTCCATTTTATGGAGGGAAGCGGGCATCTGTTCGACAGACGAGTCTGCACAACGTCCGCGTCATGGGAGCTGGGAATGCCGCACTTAGTGAGCCACAATCTTGCTCGAGTTTGGCTTTCCTACGCTGCACATTGACATGAGATTCTATTATGGCGGGGATTGTTAGTTATGCGTTCACTTTCCTTAGAGAGTGTCAGTTGGCCTTGTTGGCTGTTCCTCGGTTCATTGACATTTCTCAGCATAGGAATGTCATCATTCGTCATTAAATGGAGAGGCTCGCGAAGGATTCTCTACTTGAGCAGCTCGACATGTCGGAGGAGGAGTTTCGCCCTGGTCTTGGGCACCAGCGCCAGATTATCTCAGTAACTCAGTTTTTGCTTACACCCTAATACCTCATTTTCTCAAGGGGAACCTATGTAAAAAACGCTCCCCAGATGGGGATTGAACGGTGACGGACGATTTCTCATGGTGAATATAGAAATTGTAATGTGTGAATGGGTCATGAATAAGATTAGCAAGGTTATAAGGTAGTTAGTGATGACAACCCTCAAACGCTACCAATTTTGGCCTTCTATTTTAAATATAATAAATAAATTTCTACTGCATTTCAAAATTTTTCAATTGAAATATAAATACATCTGCCAAAAATACATTAGATTTCAACAAATAACAAGATCTGCAATAATTCCATTTGATTACCACATTTTCAAGTGAAAACTAGTAAAATTTTGCAATAATTCTTGATTTCCACATTTTATATTAAAAATATACGAAATCTGCTATTATTTCATTTTAATACAACATTTTCAATTGATAAATAACAAAATCTCCTATAATATTTTTGTCAACATTACCAATTGAAAAATAACAAAATCTGCTCTAAATACATTTGATTTCAATATTTTCAATTGAAAAATACCAAAATCTACTATAATTATATTTGATATCTACATTTCCATTTGAAAAATGAGAAAATCTGCTATCTTATTTCATCATTTTCAGTTGTAAAATAAAAGATTTGTTGTCATTTCATTTGATTTCAACATTTGCAATTGAAAAATAACTAAATCTGTTATATTTCATTTGATTTCCAAATATTCTATTGCAAAATGAAAAAATATTCTATAATTCAAACTTGATTTGATTTCAACATTTACAATTGAAAAATAATAAATATTCAATTGAAATAAAAATGATATAATTACACTTGATTTTCAATTGAAAAATAAGAAAATCTAATATAACTTCTGTAATTTCAACATTTTCATTAGAAAAATAACAATATCTGATATAATTCTATTTACTTGACATTTTCAATTGAAAAATAACAAAAACTGATATATTTTATTACAATATTTTCAATTGAAAGATGAGAAAATCTACTTTAATTCCATTTGATTTCAATATTATCAATTGAAAAAAAGAACAAAATCTGCAAAATTCTAATTGATTTTCACATTTTTAATTGAAAAATAACAAAATCTGCTATAATTCAATTTGATTTCAAGTCCTTCAATTGAAATAATTCAAAATCTGCTATAAATACAACAATTTAAACAA
Source organism: Acanthosepion pharaonis (assembly GCA_903632075.3). NCBI lineage: Eukaryota > Metazoa > Mollusca > Cephalopoda > Sepiida > Sepiidae > Acanthosepion > Acanthosepion pharaonis. The sequence continues at coordinate 51,312 of CAHIKZ030005507.1, forward strand.
CAAAAATATTTTCAATTGAAAAAATAAAAAAAACAGATATATTTTATTACAATATTTTCAATTGAAAGATGAGAAAATCTACTTTAATTCCATTTGATTTTCACTATTATCAATTGAAAAAAAGTACAAAATCTGCTAAAATACATTTGATTATAATATTTGTAATAGAAAATAACAAAATCTGCTATAATTCAAATTGATTTCAAGACCATCAATTGAAAAAATAAAACTTTTATATTTCATTATAATATTTTCAATTGTAAGATAAGAAAATCTATTTTAATTGCATTTGATTTTCAAATATTCAATTTGAAAAAAAACATTTTAAATTCAAAAAATAATAAAATCTACTATAATTCCAATTTTTCCAATTGAAAAAAAACAAAAATCTGCTATAATTCGATTTGACTTCAACAGTTTCAATTGAATATTACTAAATCTGCCATAATTCCCATTATTCAGAAATTTTTATTTGATAAATATCAAAATCTGATATAATTCTATATTATCACATTTTCAATTGAAAAATAAAAAACTCTACAACATTCCATTTATTTCAAAATTTTTAATTGAAAATAAGAAAATCTACTGTAATTCTACTTTATTTCAACATTGTCCATTGAAAATAACAAACTCTGCAATAATACCATTTGATTTCCACATTTTCAATTTGAAAACTAGCAACATTTGCGATAATTCTTGATTTCAACATTTCAAATTGAAAAAAAAATGAAATCTGCTATAATACGATATGATTTCAATATTTTCAATTGAAAATAAAAAAAAACCTGCTATAATTCCATTTTATTATAACATTTTCAATTGATAAATAACAAAATCTGTTATAATTTTATTGTCAACATTTTCAATTGAAAAATACCAAAATCTAATATAATTACATTTGATATCCACATTTCCATTTGAAAAAATAAGAAAATCTGCTGTAATTCTATTTTATTTCATCATTTTCAATTGAAAAATAACAAAATATGCTATAATTTCATTTGATTTCCAAATATTCTATTAGTAAATGAAAAATATGATATAATTCCACTTGATTTCAACATTATCAATTGAAAAATAATAAAATCTGCTAAATTCATTTTGATTTTAACATTTGTTTTTGAAAAAGAGCTAAATCTTTGATAATTCTAATTGATTTCAATATTTTCAATTGAAAAATTACAAAATCTGCTATAATTCCTTTTGATTTCATCAGTTTCATTTGAAAAAATATCAAAATCTGGTATAATTCCATTTCTTTCAACATTTTCAATTGAAAAATTTCAAAATCTGCCATAATTCCCCTTTAATTATTGTTATGGGAACTTACCCATAATGATAATGGACTATTCCTGACATTATAAATACTGCGCCTCTCAAGAGGTATGGTGGAGATTGTAAGACGAGGAGAGATAATTGAGAGCATATTGTAAGGACATTGGAATAGTGATATTGTCAAGACAACATAGTTCATACTAACCAAATCTGATAGTCATTACTAATACTTCTACTTCTTTGTATTATATTTCTGTTGTAATATATCTTTTTTATTCCGTACCTGTGTTAGTGTTATTCTTTCATTGGTTCTAATCTTGAACCGTCACCGCGGTACAAGGCATTTGGACCATAACAATTATGAAATTTTTAATTGATAAATATCAAAATCAGGTATAATTCTATAGTATTACATTTTCAATTGAAAAATAAAAAAACTCTACAACAATTCCACATGATTTCAAAATTTTCAATTAAAATATAACAAAATGTGCAATAATTCCATTTGATTTCCACATTTCTAATTGAAAACTAGCTAAATTTGAGAAAATTCTTGATTTCAACATTTCAAATTAAAAAATAATGAAATCTGCTATAATTCCATTTTATTACAACATTTTCAATTGATAAATTACAAAATCTGCTATAATTTTATTGTCAACATTTTCAATTGAAAAATAATAAAATCTGCTGTAAATGCATTTGACTTCAACATTTTAAATTGAAAAATACCAAAATAATTACATTTGATTTCCACATTTTCATTTGAAAAATAAGAAAATCTGCTGTAATTCTATTTTATTTCATCAATTTCTACTTCAAAATAACAAAATCTGCTGTCATTTTATTTGATTTCAACATTATGCAAAAGTTGAGCTACTGAGTGTCGAATGCATGTTTGAGAGAATTTGCTATTATTGTCGATTGAATATCGTACTTGCAAATTCTTAGTTTGTTCGAGTTTCATTGTTGCAGAACGAAGATAAAGCACAGTGAGTCGCCTTTTACTTTGAGATTTATCTATTTCAGTCCAGACGTTTAGTTGAAAATGATGTTGCGTTTTCTGTTTGGTAAGCCAGGTGGAATTAAGTGAAACGTCGCCGCGAGAAATAAAAGGTCAAGCAAATATAGACCAGTGGGGAGAAAAAGTGTGTTGTAAGGCTATTGTCATAGTAGTAATTGCAGTTGTAGTTTCGATTCGAGCTTCTGTGATTTCCACGTGTTGTAGAAAAAAAAATTCTATTTGCCGCGCCGGAGAAATTGTGTTTTGTATAGACGTTGTAGTGAATTAAAATTGTGTTTTGTATTTTTTTCTTCAGTCTAATCACAAATTTTGTTGCTTTATAAAATTTTTTTGGGTTAATAGTGTACGACGTACGTATTAGGATAGGATAAATATGTATTGTGTGAACATTTGGTTTGAGCTAACTCCGACACGGTTTTCTGCAATTTTATTGGTTTACTAATCATTTAACATAGCTTAATTATATTTTCAAACAACCGTTTGAATATATTTAACGTTGAAAATTTACTCGAAATTGGTCAAATGTAGTACGTAAAAACGTAATTCCAACGTAATATTCAATGTTTTCAAAGCATTGTATTATCCACAATTTTCAACATAACTTCGTGTAAACTATTGAGAGCTGTTAAAATCAATATTTATCGATCGATACCTAATCAATTTCAATGATTTTATTGGTTTTCTAATGTCTTCAAATATTAAAAGATTTTCAAAGAACCGTTGAAAAATTAATCGAAATTGGACAAAACAACTAGTTTTTAAATGTAATTTTCAATGGTTCTCACAAGATTTTCCAAAATTTTTAATATTTTGCGTAAACTATTGAAACTTGTTAAACTCAATATTTTTCGATCGATACGTAATCGCTTTTCAATAATTTTATTGGTTTTCTAGTGCTTTCAAATACCAAATTATATTTTAAAACAAACGTGAATCACGTCGGAAAAGTAATCGAAATTTTCAAAACTTTGTAAAATTCAAAATTTTTAATATAACTTTGGGTAAATTACTTAAATTTGTTAAAATCAATATTTTTCGATTAATACTTAATCGCTTTTCAGTAATTTTATTGGTTTTCTAGTGCTTTCAAATACCAAATTATATTTCCAACACACGTTGGAAAAGTAATGAAATTGACCAAAACAACTAGGTTTCCATGTAATTTTTTCAAAAGTTTGTGTAAACTAGGAAATTTGTTAAAATCAATACTTTTCGATCAATTTTCAATAATTTTATTGGTTTTCTAAGGTTTTCAAATACCAAATTATATTTTCAAAGATCCGTGATTAACGTTCAAAATCTACTCGAATTTGGCGAAAACTATTATTTTTCAACCTATATTTTAATGTTTTTCATACTTTTGTAGAACCAAACATTTTTTATATAACTTCGTGTAAAGTATTGAAACTTGTTAAAATCAATATTTTCGATTGTTACCTAATCTATCTTCAATAATTTTATAGGTTTTCTAATGTTTTCAAATACCAAATTATATTTTCACCATCTCAAGTTCGTTTGTACTGTTTCCTATGTCGCCTATTTATCTACATTTCTATATCAGCAATGTTACATGAATAGGGAAATGTGGAAAAATATCGAAATTGCATGACTGCATATTTGATAAGGAATAAAGTCATGAATACATTAAAACTTTACGTCATGAATTTGGTAACAGTGATTGTCAGTTCAATTCCTAAGACGTGCAATGTGTACTTTGAGTCAGTAGAAAGCGTCGAGCAATAATTGAGCAGTGCTAAAAATAAGAAACATTGACGCCTAAATTTTATTTCGCGCCTAATTTTGGGTCATACACATTATTATCAGATGAATGGGCCCGACCTACTATCAGAAGTAGCTACCAAAGCTATATTTTTATACATGAGATAATAAAACTTATATTTTGAAGTTAGCGTGTTTGACGTTTAAAAAGTAGTCAAAACAGCTAGATGTTGCATGTAAATCATTATGTAATTCAAACCTTTGTAAAACATAAAATTTGTAATATAACTTTGTTAAAACTTATGTAACTAGTGAAAATCAATACAATTTGACCGATTGCATATCGATTTTCAATAAATTCATTGACTTTCTAATGTAACAATAATTCTAAAAAGTAACCCCAATGTTTATTTACAATATGAGCACAATCTATTTACAAGAAACTAAAGAAAATATTATTAGTAATAAAACCCCCCACAATCACTTAATCTGGCAGAAATACCAGTTCACTGGCCGAAATCAATGCGGGACTATAATAGAATAAATCATTCATTCATCTCACGCACACACACTAACACGCACACATTCAAACACAACAACAAATACGAATACACACACGCGAAACGAAAGGCGCCCCGCATCCACCGGGGAATTGACATCACTGACCACCTAAAGAGGGAGGGGATGGGTAATTAAACTTAAAGAAAAATAGGGACAGAGATAAAAGGGACCAATGAGCATACATACCCTAGCTAAGTTAACTAAATAAAAGAAAAAGAAACTAAAACATCAACAACTTAACCTAAAGTAGCCTAGTTTCTGGATGGGTTGCACTAGTTCAACCCAGGAAAAGCAATATCCTAATGCCTAACCGGCATCAAAATGCCACTCAAAATCATCCTCTTTCACACGAAACAAACGCGCAAGATGCACCCACCTTTTGCTGAATTCTGATGAAGAGAGCTGCTGCCATTATTCCGTTCTAATCTTGACTTTAAGCAGATGCTTAAAGTACAAGATCAGTTGGGAAGAGGTGAACTTCTCGCCTCCATAGAATCCCCTCTGTCACTTCGTCCAAATAACAACTCTCATAACTCCTAGCGTGCAGTGGAACACATATTGTTCAGTCTTCGTCATCGGCGGTGCCACATTGCTACAAACGGAAGAAGCTTGAAGGACAAACAAATTTCCCTGCAGCATGCGGACCATGAGGCCTTCAACAAACTTGCACAACGGCACTACCAGGCTGCACTGAAAGAAGGCGTGACACAGATCTCGACCTTCCCAACACAGCGACGGCAGTTTGGAGAATTTTCCAAGCCAGCTGAACAATGTCTTTTGGCGACCCCACGAATCACCAGCCAGGTGAGTGATGCCTCATCGTTAGTGAGACATTTCAACCCGGGCGCCCAAGGCCATATTGAGCGAGCCTCCCGCTTCGTAAGAACGAGACTGTCAATCAGATTTCTTGTCATTTCATTGATTTCAACATTTTCAATTGAAAATAACAAAATCTGCTATAATTTCATTTGACTTCCAAATATTCTATTGGAAAATGAAAAAATATTCTATAATTCAACTTGATTTCAACATTTACAATTAAAAAAAATAACAAGTATTCAATTGAAAGAAAATGCAATAATTCCAATTGATTTTCAATTGAAAAAAAGAAAAAGAAAACCGGGCAGATTTTGTAATTTTACAATTGAAATTGTTGAAATCAAATGGAATTATAGCAGATTTTGCTATGTTTTAATTCAAAATGTTGAAATCAAATGGAATTTAGCAGATTTTGTTATTTTCAATTGGAAATGTTGAAATCAATTGGAATTATAATAGATTTTATTATTTTTCAATTTGAAATGTTGGAAACAAATAGAATGATAGGATATTTTGATATTTTTAAATTGAAAAAATAACAAAAGCAAATGAAATAACTGATATTGTCAATTTGCAAATTGAAAATGAAATTTATTTTATTTTTCAATTTAAATTTTTGTTGTTTAAATTGTTGTATTTATAGCAGATTTTGAATTTTTTCAATTGAAGGTCTTGAAATCAAATTGAATTATAGCAGATTTTGTTATTTTTTCAATTACAAATGTTAAAATCAAATGGAATTTAGCAGATTTTGTTCTTTTTCAATTGATGATATTGAAATCAAATGGAATTAAAGTAGATTTTCTCATCGTTCAATTGAAAATATTGTAATAAAATATATCAGTTTTTGTTATTTTTCAATTGAAAATGTCAAGTAAATAGAATTATATCAGATCCATTTATTTTTTTCTATTGAAAATGTTGAAATTAAGTGGTTCTATTAGGTTTTCTTATTTTTCAATTGAAAATCAATTGGAATTATTGCATTTTCTTTTAATTGAATACTTGTTATTTTTTTAATTGTAAATGTTGAAATCAAGTTGAATTATAGAATATTTTTTCATTTTCCAATAGAATATTTGGAAGTCAAATGAAATTATAGCAGATTTTGTTATTTTTCAATTGCAAATGTTGAAATCAAATGAAATGACAACAAATCTTTTATTTCACAACTGAAAATGATGAAATAAAATAGAATTACAGCAGATTTTCTTATTCTTCAAATGGAAATGTGGATATCAAATATAATTTATTTTAGATTTCAATTTTTTCATTTTGAAAATGTTGAATATTATACATTTTGTTATTTTTCAATTGAAAATAAAAATTGAAAAATGGAATAATATCAGATTTTTTTTTTTTTCAATTGAAAAATTTTGAAATCAAATTGAATTATTGAAAAATTTTGCTAGTTTTCAGTTGAAAATAAAATCAAATGGAATTATGGCAGATTTTGTTATTTTCAATTTTGAAAATTTTGAAATCAAATGCAATTTTAGCAGATGAATTTATATTTCAATATGAAAAAATTGAAAAATGCAGTAGAATTTTATTTATTATTTTGTTACAAGGCCAAAATATTAAGTCGTTTGAGGGTTTTCATTTTTTCCAATTGAAAATGGTGAAAAAGAACTCGTTATCTTTAAACAATTTTCATATTTTTTGCGTTTTTCAATTAAAAAATGTTAGCAGATTTTTTATTTTTTTTCCGGCCTATTTTTTCCAGTTAAAATTGAAAATGTTTTTCAATTGTCATTTTTTCAGATATTTTTGGTGGCGAAAAACCAAAAACAGTTGAACAAATAGATTTGTTATTTTTAATTAATTTTAAATATTTGAGATCAAATGGAATTATAAATAATTTTATTATCAACAATTCAAAAATTGAAAAATAAGTAACCAATTTAACAGAATTAAAACAAAATTCAATTTAAAATGTTGAAAATCAATGAGAAAAATAGTAAATTTTGATTATTTTCAATTTAAAATTAAAAATCAAATAGATTTTATTAGATTTTTATTTTCAATTGAAAAATATTGAAATAAATAGAATTATATCAGATTTTTTATTTTTTTTAATTATTTTTTTAAAATTTTTAAATCAAATGAAATTATGGCATATTTTTTTTATTTTTCAATTGAAAAATTTGAAAAGAAATGAAAATATAGTTTATTTTGTTATTTTTCAATTTTCAAATGTTGAAATCATTTGAATTATAGCAGATTTTTTATTTTTCAATATGAAATTTGAAATCAAATGAAATTTTATTAGATTTTGTTATTTTTTCAAATGAAAATGTTGAAATAAAATAGTATCGAATTATGATGGTTTTTAATTTTTCAATTTAAAATGTTAAAATCAAATTGAATTATAAAAGATTTTTTATTTTGAAAAAAAGAAAATGTTGAAAAATAATGTAGAATTATATCAGATTTTGAAATAGATTTTTCAATTGAAAAAATTTGATTTTACCATATTCATTCATTTGAAATCAATTATATAAAAAATTGCAGATATTTTTCAAATGAAAATGTTGAAATATTAGATGAATTATATCAGATTTTTTAAAAAAAATATTGAAATCAAATGGAATTTTATTAGATTTTTTTATTTTAATAAAAAATGTTGAAAAAAAAAAAAATTTGAATTAGAATCATATTTGATTTTTTTTTCAAAATTTTAAAATAATTGAAAAAGTTGAATTATGAAAAAGATTAAATATTAATTGAAAAAAAATGCGATAAATGTTTATTTTCAATTTGAAAAAATTAAAAAAAATTATCATTTTTCAAAAGAAAATGTTGAAAACAACATTTTAATATAGAATTTTGTTATTTTTCAATTGAAAATTATTCATAAAAATTTGTGACAGATTATTTTAAAAATATAGCATTAAATTTCGATATTTTAAAAAAAAATTTTGAAAACCGAATGAAAATTAAGAAAATGTTATTATTTTCAATTGAAAAATGCAGAAAAAAAAAAAATTATAAAATATTTTGTTATTTTTCATTTGATTTCGTTAAATATATTCAAACGGTTGTTTGAAAATATATTTTAATATGTTAAAAGATTTTTAAACCAATAAAAAATTAAATAGTTGAAATTTTCTTGTTTAAACCAATCAATAATTCAATTTCACTTTTTCAATTGAATATTGAAATTTTTCAATTGTAACTGTTGAAATTTGTGGTTTTACCTATTTTTTTTCCAACAAATGAAATCAAATGAAAATGTTTAAAAATTTTTTCATTTTATTATTTTAAATAATTGAAAAATATTAGAAAATGAGCAAATTTTTAAATTTTGAAATTGAAAATCTTAAAATAATATCTTCCCATTTGTGGGAGACAGATTTTATTTTGCAAATGAAAATCGTAAAACAATCACCAAAGGACAAACACAAAATTTTCACACATATTTATTTTTGTTATTTTTCAATTGAAAATACGTCGTAAATAGAATTAAATCAAAAATTTTATAAACCAACAAAATTTGAAATTAGACTGAAGAAAATACAAAAACACAATTTTAATTCACTACAACGTCTATACAAAACACAATTTCTACGGCGCGGCAAATAGAATTTTTTTCTACAACACGTGGAAATCACAGAAGCTCGAATCGAAACTACAACTCAATTACTACTATGACACGCATCATACAACAAGACTCTCCCCACTGGTCTGATATATTTGCTTGACCTTTTATTTCTTCGGCGACGTTTCACTTAATTCCACCTGGCTTACCAAACAGAAAACGCAACATCATTTTCATTTTAAACGTCTGGACTGAAATAGATAAATCTCAAAGAAAAGGCGACTCACTGTGCTTTATCTTCGTTCTGCAACAATGAAACTCGAATAAACTAAGAATTTCAAATACGATATTCAATCGACAATAATTAAAATTCTCTCAAACATGCATTCGACACTCAGTAGCTCAACTTTGCCAAATGTTGAAATCAAATAAAATGACCTTAAGATTTTGTTATTTTGAAGTAGAAATTGATGAAATAAAATAGAATTACAGCAGATTTTCTTATTTTTCAAATGAAAATGTGGAAATCAAATGTAATTATTTTTGGTATATTTTCAATTTAAAATGTTGAAGTCAAATGCATTTACAGCAGATTTTATTATTTTTCAATTGAAAATGTTGACAATAAAATTATAGCAGATTTTGTAATTTATCAATTGAAAATGTTGTAATAAAAGGAATTATAGCAGATTTCATTATTTTTTAATTTGAAATGTTGAAATCAAGAATTATCTCAAATTTAGCTAGTTTTCAATTAGAAATGTGGAAATCAAATGGAATTATTGCACATTTTGTTATATTTTAATTGAAAATTTTGAAATCATGTGGAATTGTTGTAGAGTTTTTTTATTTTTCAATTGAAAATGTAATACTATAGAATTATACCTGATTTTGATATTTATCAATTAAAAATTTCATAATTGTTATGGTCCAAATGCCTTGTACCGCGGTGACGGTTCAAGATTAGAACCAATGAAAGAATAACACTAACACAGGTACGGAATAAAAGATATATTACAACAGAAATATAATACAAAAAGTAGAAGTATTAGTAATGACTATCAGATTTGGTTAGTATGAACTATGTTGTCTTGACAATATCACTATTCCAATGTCCTTACAATATGCTCTCAATTATCTCTCCTCGTCTTACAATCTCCACCATACCTCTTGAGAGGCGCAGTATTTATAATGTCAGGAATAGTCCATTATCATTATGGGTAAGTTCAATAACAATAATTAAAGGGGAATTATGGCAGATTTTGAAATTTTTCAATTGAAAATGTTGAAAGAAATGGAATTATACCAGATTTTGATATTTTTCAAATGAAACTGATGAAATCAAAAGGAATTATAGCAGATTTTGTAATTTTTCAATTGAAAATATTGAAATAAATTAGAATTATCAAAGATTTAGCTCTTTTTCAAAAAAAACAAATGTTAAAATCAAAATGAATTTAGCAGATTTTATTATTTTTCAATTGATAATGTTGAAATCAAGTGGAATTATATCATATTTTTTCATTTACTAATAGAATATTTGGAAATCAAATGAAATTATAGCATATTTTGTTATTTTTCAATTGAAAAAATGATGAAATAAAATAGAATTGGAAATGTGGATATCAAAGATTTAGATTTGCTATTTTTTTCAAATGGAAATCAAATGGATATCAAATGTAATTATATTAGATTTTATTATTTTTAATTTTTTTGAAATTGAAAATGTTGTTGAAATCAACAATAAAATTATAACAGATTTTGAAATTTATTTTTCAATTGAAAATGTTATAATAAAATGGAATTATAGCAGTTTTTTTTTTCATTTTTCAGCAGATTTTGAAAATATTGAAATCATATCGTATTATAGCAGATTTTTTTTTTTTCAATTTGAAATGTTGAAATCAAGAATTATCTTTCAAATGAAAATATTATAAAATATATCAGTTTTTATTTTTTCAATTGAAAAAATATATGGAAATCAAATGGTAAAATTATTGCAGAGTGTTCTATTAGATTTTGTTATTTTCAATGGACAATGTTGAAATTGAAATTTAGATTTTACAGTAGATTTTTTATTTTTCATTTTCAATAGAAATTCTGAAAAAATTTTAAAATCAAAAAATGGAATGTTGTAGATTGGTTTACCGGCAGCTTTATTTTTCAATTGAAAATTTGATAATATAGAATTATATCAGATTTTGATATTTATCAAATGAAAAATTTTTGAATAATGGGAATTATGTTGCCAGATTTTAGTTTTAAGAGGGGAAATGTTTTCTTTCCAATGGGAGAAAGATTTGGATGTTGAAGTCAAATCTTTGGAATTATAGCAGATTTTTTTTTTTTTGCCGAAACAGAGAATCCAGGTTTTTTCAATTGGAAAAATTGGAATTATAGAGTTGTTTATTCTTTTTTTCAATTTAAAATGTTTTCATTTTCCAATTGAATATTTGAAAATCAAATGCAATTAAAATAGATTTTCTTATCTTACAATTGAAAATATTATAATGAAATATAAAAGTTTTTATTTTTCAATTGATGGTCTTGAAATCAATTTGAATTATAGCAGATTTTGTTATTTTCTATTACAAATATTATAATCAAATGTATTTTAGCAGATTTTGTACTTTTTTCAATTGATAATAGTGAAAATCAAATGGAATTAAAGTAGATTTTCTCATCTTTCAATTGAAAATATTGTAATAAAATATATCTGTTTTTGTTATTTTTCAATTGAAAATATTTTTGTTGTTTAAATTGTTGTATTTATAGCAGATTTTGAATTATTTCAATTGAAGGACTTGAAATCAAATTGAATTATAGCAGATTTTGTTATTTTTCAATTAAAAATGTGAAAATCAATTAGAATTTTGCAGATTTTGTTCTTTTTCAATTGATAATATTGAAATCAAATGGAATTAAAGTAGATTTTCTCATCTTTCAATTGAAAATATTGTAATAAAATATATCAGTTTTTGTTATTTTTCAATTGAAAATGTCAAGTAAATAGAATTATATCAGATATTGTTATTTTTCTAATGAAAATGTTGAAATTACGAAGTTATATTAGATTTTCTTATTTTTCAATTGAAAATCAAGTGTAATTATATCATTTTTTATTTCAATTGAATATTTATTATTTTTCAATTGTAAATGTTGAAATCAAGTTGAATTATAGAATATTTTTTCATTTTGCAATAGAATATTTGGAAATCAAATGAAATATAACAGATTTAGTTATTTTTCAATTGCAAATGTTGAAATCAAATGAAATGACAACAAATCTTTTATTTTACAACTGAAAATGATGAAATAAGATAGCAGATTTTCTCATTTTTCAAATGGAAATGTAGATATCAAATATAATTATAGTAGATTTTGGTATTTTTCAATTGAAAATATTGAAATCAAATGTATTTAGAGCAGATTTTTGTTTTTTCAATTGGTAATGTTGACAAAAAATATTATAGGAGATTTTGTTATTTATCAATTGAAAATGTTGTATTAAAATGAAATAATAGCAGATTTCGTATATTTTTAATATAAAATGTGGAAATCAAGAATTATTGCAAAATTTTACTAGTTTTCATTGAAAATGTGGTAATCAAATGGAATTATTGCAGATCTTGTTATTTGTTGAAATCTAATGTATTTTTGGCAGATGTATTTATATTTCAATTGAAAAATTTTGAAATGCAGTAGAAATTTATTTATTATATTTTAAAATAGAAGGCCAAAATTGGTAGCGTTTGAGGGTTGTCATCACTAACTACCTTATAACCTTGCTAATCTTATTCATGACCCATTTCACATTACAATTTCTATATTCACCATGAGAAATCGTCCGTCACCGTTCAATCCCCATCTGGGGAGCGTTTTGTAGGTTCCCCTTGAGAAAATGAGGTATTAGGGTGTAAGCAAAAACTGAGTTACTGAGATAATCTGGCGCTGGTGCCCAAGACCAGGGCGAAACTCCTCCTCCGACATGTCGAGCTGCTCAAGTAGAGAATCCTTCGCGAGCCTCTCCATTTAATGACGAATGATGACATTCCTATGCTGAGAAATGTCAATGAACCGAGGAACAGCCAACAAGGCCAACTGACACTCTCTAAGGAAAGTGAACGCATAACTAACAATCCCCGCCATAATAGAATCTCATGTCAATGTGCAGCGTAGGAAAGCCAAACTCGAGCAAGATTGTGGCTCACTAAGTGCGGCATTCCCAGCTCCCATGACGCGGACGTTGTGCAGACTCGTCTGTCGAACAGATGCCCGCTTCCCTCCATAAAATGGAGGATAGCGAGAGCTCGAGCTGCTTTCTATGGTCTTTACAGAGAGGTAGTATGGACAATCGATAAAGGACAATCTGACCGTCCGCGTCGACCTTTGCTTAACCGAAGGGCCTCGGAAGATCGACTCCCTTCCAGGCACTTAACCGCAAGCCGGACGACTTGTCGCGGTAAATCTTGGTCCCTGTCAAATTTGCGTACCGATCAAGCGCCTATAATACCGCCTCAATATCGCTGCGGGACGAACGAAAGCAGATACGACACCGGCGTACGCGGAAACCCTGGCTCGGGCTCTTCCAGGAAATTCACTGTCACCCCATGGACGGTGACCTTTGTCCTACGTGTGCCCATATACTCGGTCTGCAGTCGCAGGGTCTTTGTGGTCAAATACTCCCCGCTAAATCATTGGCTATTTCCCCTGACGTTATTAAAATGTCCCACAAAGCGTTCGTTCTTCTGGTTAGCACTTTCGTGCCAATTTGTAATGCCTTGAGTGCTTCCTCCATGCTTTCCCTGCTGACTCTAATTAATTTCTGGGTTTTAACATCAGAAGTCAGCAGAGATATGGTGCGCGTGCTAACAGCATTTGGCGCCTCCGGAATTGTCAAGAACTCGTTATCTTTAAACAATTCTTCATACTTCTTGCGTTGCTTCACATAAAAAACTGCTATCTTTTTTTTTCCGGCCTATTTTCCGTCCAGGCCGTTTTAGCTGGTTTCGGTAATGGCGTTTCTGCATTGTCATTATTTTTTTTGTCAACCATGGTGGCGTAAAAACCAAAAACAGTTGAACAAATAACTGTTATTTTTAATTGTTTAACGAAAAACAACACAGTCAAGAGCAAATAAAGTAAAATGGAACAAGAACGTGGCAAACCAAATACAGTAACCAATTCAACAGAATATGAAAACGGCAAAAAAAAAAAACGAGGGGAGGGTCAAAATACGGAAATTTTGATAGTTTTCAATTTAAAATGTAGAAATCAAATGAATTTATAGCAGATTGTACTTTTCAATTGAAAATATTGAAATAAAGTAGAATTATATCAGATTTTATTTATTTTTCAATTAATTATTTTTTTTATTTTTAAATCAAATGAAATTATAGCAGATTTTCTTATTTTTCAATTGAAAATTTTAAAATAATGTAGAATTAAGTCAGATTTTGATATTTTTCAATTTTCAAATGTTGAAATCAATTGGAATTATAGCAGATTTTCTTATTTTTCAATATGAAATGTTGAAATATATTGGATTTATATTAGATTTTGTTATTTTTCAATGGAAAATGTTGCAATAAAGTCGAATTATGATGGTTTGAGATTTTTCAATTGAAAATGGTAAAGTCAAATTGAATTATATCAGATTTTGTTATTTTTCAAATGAAAATGTTGGAATAATGTAGAATTATATCAGATTTTGTTATTTTTCAATTGAAAATGTTGAAATCAAATATTATTGCAGATATTTTTCAAATGAAAATGTTGAAATAATAGAGAATTATATCAGATTTTTAATTCTAAATATTGAGATCAAAGGGAATTTTAGCAGATTTTGTTATCTTCAATTCAAAATGTTGAAATAAAGTAGAATTATATCAGATTTTGTTTTTCTTCAATTTAAAATATTGAAATCGAGTTGAATTATAGCAGATTTTGTTATTTTTCACTTGCAAATGTTGTAATCATTTAGAATTGTGGCAGGTATTATCATTTTTCAAAAGAAAATGTTGAAAACAATGATAATAATAGATTTTGTTATTTTTCAATTGAAAATTATTTAATCATATGGAATTGTAGCAGATATTTTAAATAATATAGCATTATCGCAGATTTCGATATTTTTAATTTAAAATGTTGAAACCGAATGGCATTATAGCAAATGTTATTATTTTTCAATTGAAAATGCAGAAAAGAAATGAAATTATAGTATATTTTGTTATTTTTCAATTGTCAACGTTAAATATATTCAAACGGTTGTTTGAAAATATATTTAATATGTTAAAAGATTAGTAAACCAATAAAATTGCTGAAAACCGTGTCGGAGTTAGCTCCGCCTTAATTCCCAAATTGTCACTAGGGGTCATTCTCCTATACTTTAAATACTGCGCGACCTCTTGCCTAGTTTTCTTTCCTTCAGGCCTCGTGACGCATTCCTCCTCGCGTGGAGGTGAGGTAAATCCTCTTTTTCATTTCAGCTCTCTTAGATATACGCATCTTCCCATTTGTGGGAGACGCCATGAACATTATACCACACATACACGTACGTACGAACACTCACCAAAGGACAAACACAAATGTTCACACACACATACTTATTTATCATATCCTAATACGTACGTCGTACACTATTAACCAAGAAAATTTTATAAACCAACAAAATTTGTGATTAGACTGAAGAAAATACAAAAACACAATTTTAATTCACTACAACGTCTATACAAAACACAATTTCTACGGCGCGGCAAATAGAATTTTTTTCTACAACACGTGGAAATCACAGAAGCTCGAATCGAAACTACAACTACAATTACTACTATGACACGAGTCTTACAACACACTTTCTCCCCACTGGTCTATATTTGCTTGACCTTTTATTTCTCGCGGCGACGTTTCACTTAATTCCACCCGGCTTACCAAACAGAAAACGCAACATCATTTTCAACTAAACGTCTGGACTGAAATAGATAAATCTCAAAGAAAAGGCGACTCACTGTGCTTTATCTTCGTTCTGCAACAATGGAACTCGAATAAACTAAGAATTTGCAAGTACGATATTCAATCGACAATAATAGCAAATTCTCTCAAACATGCATTCGACACTCAGTAGCTCAACTTTGCCAAATGTTGAAATCAAATAAAATCACAGCAAGATTTTGTTATTTTGAAGTAGAAATTGATGAAATAAAATAGAATTACAGTAGATTTTCTAATATTTCAAATGAAAATGTGGAAATCAAATGTAATTATTTTGGTATTTTTCAATTTAAAATGTTGAAGTCAAATGCATTTACAGCAGATTTTATTATTTTTCAATTGAAAATGTTGACAATAAAATTATAGCAGATTTTGTAATTTATCAATTGAAAATGTTGTAATAAAAAGGAATTATAGCAGATTTCATTATTTTTTAATTTGAAATGTTGAAATCAAGAATTATCTCAAATTTAGCTAGTTTTCAATTGGAAATGTGGAAATCAAATGGAATTATTGCAGATTTTGTTATATTTTAATTGAAAATTTTGAAATCAAGTGGAATTGTTGTAGTTTTTTTTATTTTTCAATTGAAAATGTAATACTATAAAATTACCTGATTTTGATATTTATCAATTAAAAATTTCATAATTGTTATGGTCCAAATGCCTTGTACCGCGGTGACGGTTCAAGATTAGAACCAATGAAAGTATAACATGAACACAGGTACGGAATAAAAAGATATATTACAACAGAAATATAATACAAAGAAGTAGAAGTATTAGTAATGACTATCAGATTTGGTTAGTATGAAATATGTTGTCTTGACAAGTATCACTATTCCAATGTCCTTACAATATTCTCTCAATTATCTCTCCTCGTCTTACAATCTCCACCATACCTCTTGAGAGGCGCAGTATTTATAATGTCAGGAATAGTCCATTATCATTATGGGTAAGTTCCAATAACAATAATTAAAGGGGAATTATGGCAGATTTTGAAATTTGTCAATTGAAAATGTTGAAAGAAATGGAATTATACCAGATTTTGATATTTTTTCAAATGAAACTGATGAAATCAAAAGGAATTATAGCAGATTTTGTAATTTTCAATTGAAAATATTGAAATAAATTAGAATTATCAAAGATTTAGCTCTTTTTCAAAAAACAAATGTTAAAATCAAAATGAATTTAGCAGATTTTATTATTTTTCAATTGATAATGTTGAAATCAAGTGGAATTATAGCATATTTTTTCATTTACTAATAGAATATTTGGAAATCAAATGAAATTGTAGCATATTTTGTTATTTGTCAATTGAAAATGATGAAATAAAATAGAATTACAGGAGATTTTCTTTTTTTTTTCAAATGGAAATGTGGATATCAAATGTAATTATAGTAGATTTGGGTATTTTTCAATACAAATTGTTGAAATCAAATGGAATTTAGCAGATTTTGTTATTTTTCAATCAGAAATTGCAATTATAATAGATTTTATTATTTTTCAATTTGTAATGTTGAAAACAAATAGAATGATAGGATATTTTGATATTTTTAAATTGAAAATGTTGAAATCAAATGAAAAACTGATATTGTGAATTTGCGATTGAAAATGAAATTTATTTCATTTTTCAATTTAAATTTTGTTGTTTAAATTGTTGTATTTATAGCAGGTTTTGAATTTTTCAATTGAAGTTCTTGTTCAATTTGAATTATAGCAGATTTTGTTATTTTTCAATTACAAATATTTAAATCAAATGGAATTTAGCAGATTTTGTTTTTTCAATTGATAATATTGAAATCAAATGGAATTAAAGTAGATTTTCTCATCTTTCAATTGAAAATATTGTAATAAAATATATCAGTTTTTATTATTTTTCAATTGAAAATGTCAAGTAAATAGAATTATATCAGATGTTGTTATTCTTCTATTTAAAATATTAAAAATTATTGAAATTAATTATTTTCTATTAGATTTTCTTATTTTTCCATTGATTTATAATTTTTTTCAATTGAAAACGGGGAATTATCGCATTTTTTTTCAATTGAATAATTTTTGACATTTTCAAATTTTAAAACAGATTTGATTTCAATATTTAAATCCTAAATTCCATTTGATTTAATTATTTGTAATTGAAAATAACAAAATTCTATAATTCAAATTGAACAAGAACTTCAATTGAAAAAATTCAAAACCTGCTATAAATACAACAATTTAAACAACAAAAATTTAAATTGAAAAATGAAATAAATTTCATTTTCAATCGCAAATTCACAATATCAGTTTTTTCATTTGATTTCAACATTTTCAATTTAAAAATATCAAAATATCCTATCATTCTATTTGTTTTCAACATTACAAATTGAAAAATAATAAAATCTATTATAATTGCAATTTCTGATTGAAAAATAACAAAATCTGCTAAATCCCATTTGATTTCAACAATTTGTATTGAAAAATACCAAAATCTACCATAATTACATTTGATATCCACATTTCCATTTGAAAAATAAGAAAATCTCCTGTAATTCTATTTTATTTCATCATTTTCAATTGAAAAATAACAAAATATGCTACAATTTCATTTGATTTCCAAATATTCTATTAGTAAATGAAAAAATATGCTATAATTCCACTTGATTTCAACATTATCAATTGAAAAATAATAAAATCTGCTAAATTCATTTTGATTTTAACATTTGTTTTTGAAAAAGAGCTAAATCTTTGATAATTCTAATTTATTTCAATATTTTCAATTGAAAAATTACAAAATCTGCTATAATTCCTTTTGATTTCATCAGTTTCATTTGAAAAAATATCAAAATCTGGTATAATTCCATTTCTTTCAACATTTTCAATTGACAAATTTCAAAATCTGCCATAATTCCCCTTTAATTATTGTTATTGGAACTTACCCATAATGATAATGGACTATTCCTGACATTATAAATACTGCGCCTCTCAAGAGGTATGGTGGAGATTGTAAGACGAGGAGAGATAATTGAGAGAATATTGTAAGGACATTGGAATAGTGATACTTGTCAAGACAACATATTTCATACTAACCAAATCTGATAGTCATTACTAATACTTCTACTTCTTTGTATTATATTTCTGTTGTAATATATCTTTTTATTCCGTACCTGTGTTCATGTTATACTTTCATTGGTTCTAATCTTGAACCGTCACCGCGGTACAAGGCATTTGGACCATAACAATTATGAAATTTTTAATTGATAAATATCAAAATCAGGTATAATTCTATAGTATTACATTTTCAATTGAAAAATAAAAAAACTCTACAACAATTCCACTTGATTTCAAAATTTTCAATTAAAATATAACAAAATCTGCAATAATTCCATTTGATTTCCACATTTCCAATTGAAAACTAGCTAAATTTGAGATAATTCTTGATTTCAACATTTCAAATTAAAAAATAATGAAATCTGCTATAATTCCTTTTTATTACAACATTTTCAATTGATAAATTACAAAATCTGCTATAATTTTATTGTCAACATTTTCAATTGAAAAATAATAAAATCTGCTGTAAATGCATTTGACTTCAACATTTTAAATTGAAAAATACCAAAATAATTACATTTGATTTCCACATTTTCATTTGAAATATTAGAAAAATCTACTGTAATTCTATTTTATTTCATCAATTTCTACTTCAAAATAACAAAATCTTGCTGTGATTTTATTTGATTTCAACATTTGGCAAAGTTGAGCTACTGAGTGTCGAATGCATGTTTGAGAGAATTTGCTATTATTGTCGATTGAATATCGTACTTGCAAATTCTTAGTTTATTCGAGTTCCATTGTTGCAGAACGAAGATAAAGCACAGTGAGTCGCCTTTTTTCTTTGAGATTTATCTATTTCAGTCCAGACGTTTAGTTGAAAATGATGTTGCGTTTTCTGTTTGGTAAGCCGGGTGGAATTAAGTGAAACGTCGCCGCGAGAAATAAAAGGTCAAGCAAATATAGACCAGTGGGGAGAAAGTGTGTTGTAAGACTCGTGTCATAGTAGTAATTGTAGTTGTAGTTTCGATTCGAGCTTCTGTGATTTCCACGTGTTGTAGAAAAAAAATTCTATTTGCCGCGCCGTAGAAATTGTGTTTTGTATAGACGTTGTAGTGAATTAAAATTGTGTTTTTGTATTTTCTTCAGTCTAATCACAAATTTTGTTGGTTTATAAAATTTTCTTGGTTAATAGTGTACGACGTACGTATTAGGATATGATAAATAAGTATGTGTGTGTGAACATTTGTGTTTGTCCTTTTGGTGAGTGTTCGTACGTACGTGTATGTGTGGTATAATGTTCATGGCGTCTCCCACAAATGGGAAGATGCGTATATCTAAGAGAGCTGAAATGAAAAAGAGGATTTACCTCACCTCCACGCGAGGAGGAATGCGTCACGAGGCCTGAAGGAAAGAAAACTAGGCAAGAGGTCGCGCAGTATTTAAAGTATAGGGAGAATGACCCCTAGTGACAATTTGGGAATTAAGGCGGAGCTAACTCCGACACGGTTTTCAGCAATTTTATTGGTTTACTAATCTTTTAACATATTAAATATATTTTCAAACAACCGTTTGAATATATTTAACGTTGACAATTGAAAAATAACAAAATATACTATAATTTCATTTCTTTTCTGCATTTTCAATTTGAAAATAATAACATTTGCTATAATGCCATTCGGTTTCAACATTTTAAATTAAAAATATCGAAATCTGCGATAATGCTATATTATTTAAAATAATCTGCTACAATTCCATATGATTAAATAATTTTCAATTGAAAAATAACAAAATCTATTATTATCATTGTTTTTCAACATTTTCTTTTGAAAAAATGATAATACCTGCCACAATTCTAAATGATTACAACATTTGCAAGTGAAAAATAACAAAATCTGCTATAATTCAACTCGATTTCAATATTTTAAATTGAAGAAAAACAAAATCTGATATAATTCTACTTTATTTCAACATTTTGAATTGAAGATAACAAAATCTGCTAAAATTCCCTTTGATCTCAATATTTAGAATTAAAAATCTGATATAATTCTCTATTATTTCAACATTTTCATTTGAAAAATATCTGCAATAATATTTGATTTCAACATTTTCAATTGAAAAAAATAAAAAATCTGATATAATTCTACATTATTCCAACATTTTCATTTGAAAAATAACAAAATCTGATATAATTCAATTTGACTTTACCATTTTCAATTGAAAAAATCTCAAACCATCATAATTCGACTTTATTGCAACATTTTCCATTGAAAAATAACAAAATCTAATATAAATCCAATATATTTCAACATTTCATATTGAAAAATAAGAAAATCTGCTATAATTCCAATTGATTTCAACATTTGAAAATTGAAAAATATCAAAATCTGACTTAATTCTACATTATTTTAAAATTTTCAATTGAAAAATAAGAAAATCTGCTATAATTTCATTTGATTTAAAAATAAAAAAATAATTAATTGAAAAATAAATAAAATCTGATATAATTCTACTTTATTTCAATATTTTCAATTGAAAAGTACAATCTGCTATAAATTCATTTGATTTCTACATTTTAAATTGAAAACTATCAAAATTTCCGTATTTTGACCCTCCCCTCGTTTTTATTTGCCGTTTTCATATTCTGTTGAATTGGTTACTGTATTTGGTTTGCCACGTTCTTGTTCCATTTTACTTTATTTGCTCTTGACTGTGTTGTTTTTCGTTAAACAATTAAAAATAACAGTTATTTGTTCAACTGTTTTTGGTTTTACGCCACCATGGTTGACAAAAAAACAATGACAATGCAGAAACGCCATTACCGAAACCAGCTAAAACGGCCTGGACGGAAAATAGGCCGAAAAAAAGATAGCAGTTTTTATGTGAAGCAACGCAAGAAGTATGAAGAATTGTTTAAAGATAACGAGTTCTTGACAATTCCGGAGGCGCCAAATGCTGTTAGCACGCGCACCATATCTCTGCTGACTTCTGATGTTAAAACCCAGAAATTAATTAGAGTCAGCAGGGAAAGCATGGAGGAAGCACTCAAGGCATTACAAATTGGCACGAAAGTGCTAACCAGAAGAACGAACGCTTTGTGGGACATTTTAATAACGTCAGGGGAAATAGCCAATGATTTAGCGGGGAGTATTTGACCACAAAGACCCTGCGACTGCAGACCGAGTATATATGGGCACACGTGGGACAAAGGTCACCGTCCATGGGGTGACAGTGAATTTCCTGGAAGAGCCCGAGCCAGGGTTTCCGCGTACGCCGGTGTCGTATCTGCTTTCGTTCGTCCCGCAGCGATATTGAGGCGGTATTATAGGCGCTTGATCGGTACGCAAATTTGACAGGGACCAAGATTTACCGCGACAAGTCGTCCGGCTTGCGGTTAAGTGCCTGGAAGGGAGTCGATCTTCCGAGGCCCTTCGGTTAAGCAAAGGTCGACGCGGACGGTCAGATTGTCCTTTATCGATTGTCCATACTACCTCTCTGTAAAGACCATAGAAAGCAGCTCGAGCTCTCGCTATCCTCCATTTTATGGAGGGAAGCGGGCATCTGTTCGACAGACGAGTCTGCACAACGTCCGCGTCATGGGAGCTGGGAATGCCGCACTTAGTGAGCCACAATCTTGCTCGAGTTTGGCTTTCCTACGCTGCACATTGACATGAGATTCTATTATGGCGGGGATTGTTAGTTATGCGTTCACTTTCCTTAGAGAGTGTCAGTTGGCCTTGTTGGCTGTTCCTCGGTTCATTGACATTTCTCAGCATAGGAATGTCATCATTCGTCATTAAATGGAGAGGCTCGCGAAGGATTCTCTACTTGAGCAGCTCGACATGTCGGAGGAGGAGTTTCGCCCTGGTCTTGGGCACCAGCGCCAGATTATCTCAGTAACTCAGTTTTTGCTTACACCCTAATACCTCATTTTTTCAAGGGGAACCTACAAAACGCTCCCCAGATGGGGATTGAACGGTGACGGACGATTTCTCATGGTGAATATAGAAATTGTAATGTGTGAATGGGTCATGAATAAGATTAGCAAGGTTATAAGGTAGTTAGTGATGACAACCCTCAAACGCTACCAATTTTGGCCTTCTATTTTAAATATAATAAATAAATTTCTACTGCATTTCAAAATTTTTCAATTGAAATATAAATACATCTGCCAAAAAATACATTAGATTTCAACAAATAACAAGATCTGCAATAATTCCATTTGATTACCACATTTTCAAGTGAAAACTAGTAAAATTTTGCAATAATTCTTGATTTCCACATTTTATATTAAAAATATACGAAATCTGCTATTATTTCATTTTAATACAACATTTTCAATTGATAAATAACAAAATCTCCTATAATATTTTTGTCAACATTACCAATTGAAAAATAACAAAATCTGCTCTGAATACATTTGATTTCAATATTTTCAATTGAAAAATACCAAAATCTACTATAATTATATTTGATATCTACATTTCCATTTGAAAAATGAGAAAATCTGCTATCTTATTTCATCATTTTCAGTTGTAAAATAAAAGATTTGTTGTCATTTCATTTGATTTCAACATTTGCAATTGAAAAATAACTAAATCTGTTATATTTCATTTGATTTCCAAATATTCTATTGCAAAATGAAAAAATATTCTATAATTCAACTTGATTTCAACATTTACAATTGAAAAATAATAAATATTCAATTGAAAAAAAATGATATAATTACACTTGATTTTCAATTGAAAAATAAGAAAATCTAATATAACTTCGTAATTTCAACATTTTCATTAGAAAAATAACAATATCTGATATAATTCTATTTACTTGACATTTTCAATTGAAAAAAAATAACAAAAACTGATATATTTTATTACAATATTTTCAATTGAAAGATGAGAAAATCTACTTTAATTCCATTTGATTTCAATATTATCAATTGAAAAAGAACAAAATCTGCAAAATTCTAATTGATTTTCACATTTTTAATTGAAAAATAACAAAATCTGCTATATTTCAATTTGATTTCAAGTCCTTCAATTGAAATAATTCAAAATCTGCTATAAATACAACAATTTAAACAACAAAAATATTTTCAATTGAAAAATAACAAAAACAGATATATTTTATTACAATATTTTCAATTGAAAGATGAGAAAATCTACTTTAATTCCATTTGATTTTCACTATTATCAATTGAAAAAGTACAAAATCTGCTAAAATACATTTGATTATAATATTTGTAATAGAAAAAATAACAAAATCTGCTATAATTCAAATTGATTTCAAGACCATCAATTGAAAAATAAAAACTTTTATATTTCATTATAATATTTTCAATTGTAAGATAAGAAAATCTATTTTAATTGCATTTGATTTTCAAATATTCAATTGGAAAATGAAAACATTTTAAATTGAAAAAAAAGAGAAATTACAACAACTCAAGGAAGCGCTAAAAACCAAGGAGCATAGATCGGAAAAAAACCTGGATTCTCTGTTTCGGCACCGTGCCAAAAAAAAAAAAACAACCTATGGCCCCTCCTTCAAATCCCAAAGTACAAACACATATGACCAAGAAGGCATCCAAATCTTCATCTCCCATCCCTTCCCCAAAGAAAACACCAATCAATTCCCCTCTTAAAACTGAAAATCCAAAATGGCAACGTAGCCCATCGACGGATTCTCCGGAAGCAGTAGTTGAAAAGAAAATTAAATCAAAACCACTTTTCAGCACAGAGGAAGGAAGTGTGCCGAATCTCGAAGGATGTTGAAGATCAGGCGAAAATTAAAAAATTTAAAACATCTTCTCAATTTTAAAAAACTCAACAACTTAGACGTAGAGAACCCTCAAAATTTCCCGAAGGCAAAGAGGGTCCTCACTGTTGTACAAGATAAAGCTGCCGGTAAACCAATATGGGCCATGATGGCGGAAGCGAATGAAACTTTTGCATGTTTTCCGCCAATGGCATGTTTTGATGACGATTAATTTCAATTGATTTCAGAATATTCTATTGGAAAATGAAAAGATATTCTATAATTCAACTTGATTTCAAAATATACATGGTAAAATACTAAATATTCAATTGAAAAAAAAAAATGCGATAATTCCCCGTGATTTTCAATGGAAAAATAAGAAAATCTAATAGAACTAATTAATTTCAATATTTTTTTAATAGAAGAATAACAACATCTGATATAATTCTATTTACTTGACATTTTCAATTGAAAAATAATAAAAACTGATATATTTTATTACAATATTTTCAATTGAAAGATGAGAAAATCTACTTTAATTCCATTTGATTTCAATATTATCAATTGAAAAAGAACAAAATCTGCTAAATTCCATTTGATTTAAACATTTGTAATTGAAAAATAACAAAATCTGCTATAATTCAAATTGAACAAGAACTTCAATTGAAAAAATTCAAAACATGCTATAAATACAACAATTTAAACAACAAAAATTTAAATTGAAAAATGAAATAAATTTCATTTTCAATCGCAAATTCACAATATCAGTTTTTTCATTTGATTTCAACATTTTCAATTTAAAAATATCAAAATATCCTATCATTCTATTTGTTTTCAACATTACAAATTGAAAAATAATAAAATCTATTATAATTGCAATTTCTGATTGAAAAATAACAAAATCTGCTAAATTCCATTTGATTTCAACAATTTGTATTGAAAAATAGCAAAATCTACTATAATTACATTTGATATCCACATTTCCATTTGAAAAATAAGAAAATCTCCTGTAATTCTATTTTATTTCATCATTTTCAATTGAAAAATAACAAAATATGCTACAATTTCATTTGATTTCCAAATATTCTATTAGTAAATGAAAAAAATATGATATAATTCCACTTGATTTCAACATTATCAATTGAAAAATAATAAAATCTGCTAAATTCATTTTGATTTTAACATTTGTTTTTGAAAAAGAGCTAAATCTTTGATAATTCTAATTTATTTCAATATTTTCAATTGAAAAATTACAAAATCTGCTATAATTCCTTTTGATTTCATCAGTTTCATTTGAAAAATATCAAAATCTGGTATAATTCCATTTCTTTCAACATTTTCAATTGACAAATTTCAAAATCTGCCATAATTCCCCTTTAATTATTGTTATTGGAACTTACCCATAATGATAATGGACTATTCCTGACATTATAAATACTGCGCCTCTCAAGAGGTATGGTGGAGATTGTAAGACGAGGAGAGATAATTGAGAGAATATTGTAAGGACATTGGAATAGTGATACTTGTCAAGACAACATAGTTCATACTAACCAAATCTGATAGTCATTACTAATACTTCTACTTCTTTGTATTATATTTCTGTTGTAATATATCTTTTTATTCCGTACCTGTGTTCATGTTATACTTTCATTGGTTCTAATCTTGAACCGTCACCGCGGTACAAGGCATTTGGACCATAACAATTATGAAATTTTTAATTGATAAATATCAAAATCAGGTATAATTCTATAGTATTACATTTTCAATTGAAAAAAAAAAAAAAACTCTACAACAATTCCACTTGATTTCAAAATTTTCAATTAAAATATAACAAAATCTGCAATAATTCCATTTGATTTCCACATTTCCAATTGAAAACTAGCTAAATTTGAGATAATTCTTGATTTCAACATTTCAAATTAAAAAATAATGAAATCTGCTATAATTCCTTTTTATTACAACATTTTCAATTGATAAATTACAAAATCTGTTATAATTTTATTGTCAACATTTTCAATTGAAAAATAATAAAATCTGCTGTAAATGCATTTGACTTCAACATTTTAAATTGAAAAATACCAAAATAATTACATTTGATTTCCACATTTTCATTTGAAATATTAGAAAATCTACTGTAATTCTATTTTATTTCATCAATTTCTACTTCAAAATAACAAAATCTTGCTGTGATTTTATTTGATTTCAACATTTGGCAAAGTTGAGCTACTGAGTGTCGAATGCATGTTTGAGAGAATTTGCTATTATTGTCGATTGAATATCGTACTTGCAAATTCTTAGTTTATTCGAGTTCCATTGTTGCAGAACGAAGATAAAGCACAGTGAGTCGCCTTTTCTTTGAGATTTATCTATTTCAGTCCAGACGTTTAGTTGAAAATGATGTTGCGTTTTCTGTTTGGTAAGCCGGGTGGAATTAAGTGAAACGTCGCCGCGAGAAATAAAAGGTCAAGCAAATATAGACCAGTGGGGAGAAAGTGTGTTGTATGACTCGTGTCATAGTAGTAATTGTAGTTGTAGTTTCGATTCGAGCTTCTGTGATTTCCACGTGTTGTAGAAAAAAATTCTATTTGCCGCGCCGTAGAAATTGTGTTTTGTATAGACGTTGTAGTGAATTAAAATTGTGTTTTTGTATTTTCTTCAGTCTAATCACAAATTTTGTTGGTTTATAAAATTTTCTTGGTTAATAGTGTACGACGTACGTATTAGGATATGATAAATAAGTATGTGTGTGTGAACATTTGTGTTTGTCCTTTGGTGAGTGTTCGTACGTACGTGTATGTGTGGTATAATGTTCATGGCGTCTCCCACAAATGGGAAGATGCGTATATATAAGAGAGCTGAAATGAAAAAAGGATTTACCTCACCTCCACGCGAGGAGGAATGCGTCACGAAGCCTGAAGGAAAGAAAACTAGGCAAGAGGTCGCGCAGTATTTAAAGTATAGGAGAATGACCCCTAGTGACAATTTGGGAATTAAGGCGGAGCTAACTCCGACACGGTTTTCAGCAATTTTATTGGTTTACTAATCTTTTAACATATTAAATATATTTTCAAACAACCGTTTGAATATATTTAACGTTGACAATTGAAAAATAACAAAATATACTATAATTTCATTTCTTTTCTGCATTTTCAATTGAAAAATAATAACATTTGCTATAATGCCATTCGGTTTCAACATTTTAAATTAAAAATATCGAAATCTGCGATAATGCTATATTATTTAAAATAATCTGCTACAATTCCATATGATTAAATAATTTTCAATTGAAAAATAACAAAATCTATTATTATCATTGTTTTCAACATTTTCTTTTGAAAAATGATAATACCTGCCACAATTCTAAATGATTACAACATTTGCAAGTGAAAAATAACAAAATCTGCTATAATTCAACTCGATTTCAATATTTTAAATTGAAGAAAAACAAAATCTGATATAATTCTACTTTATTTCAACATTTTGAATTGAAGATAACAAAATCTGCTAAAATTCCCTTTGATCTCAATATTTAGAATTAAAAATCTGATATAATTCTCTATTATTTCAACATTTTCATTTGAAAAATATCTGCAATAATATTTGATTTCAACATTTTCAATTGAAAAATAACAAAATCTGATATAATTCTACATTATTCCAACATTTTCATTTGAAAAATAACAAAATCTGATATAATTCAATTTGACTTTACCATTTTCAATTGAAAAATCTCAAACCATCATAATTCGACTTTATTGCAACATTTTCCATTGAAAAATAACAAAATCTAATATAAATCCAATATATTTCAACATTTCATATTGAAAAATAAGAAAATCTGCTATAATTCCAATTGATTTCAAACATTTGAAAATTGAAAAATATCAAAATCTGACTTAATTCTACATTATTTTAAAATTTTCAATTGAAAAATAAGAAAATCTGCTATAATTTCATTTGATTTAAAAAAAAAAAAATAATTAATTGAAAAATAAATAAAATCTGATATAATTCTACTTTATTTCAATATTTTCAATTGAAAAGTACAATCTGCTATAAATTCATTTGATTTCTACATTTTAAATTGAAAACTATCAAAATTTCCGTATTTTGACCCTCCCCTCGTTTTTATTTGCCGTTTTCATATTCTGTTGAATTGGTTACTGTATTTGGTTTGCCACGTTCTTGTTCCATTTTACTTTATTTGCTCTTGACTGTGTTGTTTTTCGTTAAACAATTAAAAATAACAGTTATTTGTTCAACTGTTTTTGGTTTTTACGCCACCATGGTTGACAAAAAACAATGACAATGCAGAAACGCCATTACCGAAACCAGCTAAAACGGCCTGGACGGAAAATAGGCCGGAAAAAAAAAGATAGCAGTTTTTATGTGAAGCAACGCAAGAAGTATGAAGAATTGTTTAAAGATAACGAGTTCTTGACAATTCCGGAGGCGCCAAATGCTGTTAGCACGCGCACCATATCTCTGCTGACTTCTGATGTTAAAACCCAGAAATTAATTAGAGTCAGCAGGGAAAGCATGGAGGAAGCACTCAAGGCATTACAAATTGGCACGAAAGTGCTAACCAGAAGAACGAACGCTTTGTGGGACATTTTAATAACGTCAGGGGAAATAGCCAATGATTTTAGCGGGAGTATTTATTTGACTGCAGACCGAGTATATGGGCACACGTAGGACAAAGGTCACCGTCCATGGGGTGACAGTGAATTTCCTGGAAGAGCCTGAGCCAGGGTTTCCGCGTACGCCGGTGTCGTATCTGCTTTCGTTCGTCCCGCAGCGATATTGAGGCGGTATTATAGGCGCTTGATCGGTACGCAAATTTGACAGGGACCAAGATTTACCGCGACAAGTCGTCCGGCTTGCGGTTAAGTGCCTGGAAGGGAGTCGATCTTCCGAGGCCCTTCGGTTAAGCAAAGGTCGACGCGGACGGTCAGATTGTCCTTTATCGATTGTCCATACTACCTCTCTGTAAAGACCATAGAAAGCAGCTCGAGCTCTCGCTATCCTCCATTTTATGGAGGGAAGCGGGCATCTGTTCGACAGACGAGTCTGCACAACGTCCGCGTCATGGGAGCTGGGAATGCCGCACTTAGTGAGCCACAATCTTGCTCGAGTTTGGCTTTCCTACGCTGCACATTGACATGAGATTCTATTATGGCGGGGATTGTTAGTTATGCGTTCACTTTCCTTAGAGAGTGTCAGTTGGCCTTGTTGGCTGTTCCTCGGTTCATTGACATTTCTCAGCATAGGAATGTCATCATTCGTCATTAAATGGAGAGGCTCGCGAAGGATTCTCTACTTGAGCAGCTCGACATGTCGGAGGAGGAGTTTCGCCCTGGTCTTGGGCACCAGCGCCAGATTATCTCAGTAACTCAGTTTTTGCTTACACCCTAATACCTCATTTTCTCAAGGGGAACCTACAAAAAACGCTCCCCAGATGGGGATTGAACGGTGACGGACGATTTCTCATGGTGAATATAGAAATTGTAATGTGTGAATGGGTCATGAATAAGATTAGCAAGGTTATAAGGTAGTTAGTGATGACAACCCTCAAACGCTACCAATTTTGGCCTTCTATTTTAAATATAATAAATAAATTTCTACTGCATTTCAAAATTTTTCAATTGAAATATAAATACATCTGCCAAAAAATACATTAGATTTCAACAAATAACAAGATCTGCAATAATTCCATTTGATTACCACATTTTCAAGTGAAAACTAGTAAAATTTTGCAATAATTCTTGATTTCCACATTTTATATTAAAAATATACGAAATCTGCTATTATTTCATTTTAATACAACATTTTCAATTGATAAATAACAAAATCTCCTATAATATTTTTTGTCAACATTACCAATTGAAAAATAACAAAATCTGCTCTAAATACATTTGATTTCAATATTTTCAATTGAAAAATACCAAAATCTACTATAATTATATTTGATATCTACATTTCCATTTGAAAAATGAGAAAATCTGCTATCTTATTTCATCATTTTCAGTTGTAAAATAAAAGATTTGTTGTCATTTCATTTGATTTCAACATTTGCAATTGAAAAATAACTAAATCTGTTATATTTCATTTGATTTCCAAATATTCTATTGCAAAATGAAAAAATATTCTATAATTCAACTTGATTTCAACATTTACAATTGAAAAATAATAAATATTCAATTGAAATAAAAATGATATAATTACACTTGATTTTCAATTGAAAAATAAGAAAATCTAATATAACTTCGTAATTTCAACATTTTCATTAGAAAAATAACAATATCTGATATAATTCTATTTACTTGACATTTTCAATTGAAAAATAACAAAAACTGATATATTTTATTACAATATTTTCAATTGAAAGATGAGAAAATCTACTTTAATTCCATTTGATTTCAATATTATCAATTGAAAAAGAACAAAATCTGCAAAATTCTAATTGATTTTCACATTTTTAATTGAAAAATAACAAAATCTGCTATAATTCAATTTGATTTCAAGTCCTTCAATTGAAATAATTCAAAATCTGCTATAAATACAACAATTTAAACAACAAAAATATTTTCAATTGAAAAATAACAAAAACAGATATATTTTATTACAATATTTTCAATTGAAAGATGAGAAAATCTACTTTAATTCCATTTGATTTTCACTATTATCAATGAAAAAAAGTACAAAATCTGCTAAAATACATTTGATTATAATATTTGTAATAGAAAATAACAAAATCTGCTATAATTCAAATTGATTTCAAGACCATCAATTGAAAAATAAAAACTTTTATATTTCATTATAATATTTTCAATTGTAAGATAAGAAAATCTATTTTAATTGCATTTGATTTTCAAATATTCAATTGGAAAATGAAAACATTTTAAATTGAAAAATAATAAAATCTACTATAATTCCAATTTTTCCAATTGAAAAATACAAAAAAATCTGCTATAATTCGATTTGACTTCAACAGTTTCAATTGGAATATTACTAAATCTGCCATAATTCCCATTATTCAGAAATTTTTATTTGATAAATATCAAAATCTGATATAATTCTATATTATCACATTTTCAATTGAAAAATAAAAAACTCTACAACATTCCATTTATTTCAAAATTTTTAATTGAAAAATAAGAAAATCTACTGTAATTCTACTTTATTTCAACATTGTCCATTGAAAATAACACACTCTGCAATAATACCATTTGATTTCCACATTTTCAATTGAAAACTAGCAACATTTGCGATAATTCTTGATTTCAACATTTCAAATTCAAAAAAAAAAATGAAATCTGCTATAATACGATATGATTTCAATATTTTCAAGTGAAAATGAAAAACCTGCTATAATTCCATTTTATTATAACATTTTCAATTGATAAATAACAAAATCTGTTATAATTTTATTGTCAACATTTTCAATTGAAAAATACCAAAATCTAATATAATTACATTTGATATCCACATTTCCATTTGAAAAATAAGAAAATCTGCTGTAATTCTATTTTATTTCATCATTTTCAATTGAAAAATAACAAAATATGCTATAATTTCATTTGATTTCCAAATATTCTATTAGTAATGAAAAAAAAATATGATATAATTCCACTTGATTTCAACATTATCAATTGAAAAATAATAAAATCTGCTAAATTCATTTTGATTTTAACATTTGTTTTTGAAAAAGAGCTAAATCTTTGATAATTCTAATTGATTTCAATATTTTCAATTGAAAAATTACAAAATCTGCTATAATTCCTTTTGATTTCATCAGTTTCATTTGAAAAAATATCAAAATCTGGTATAATTCCATTTCTTTCAACATTTTCAATTGAAAAAATTCAAAAAATCTGCCATAATTCCCCTTTAATTATTGTTATGGGAACTTACCCATAATGATAATGGACTATTCCTGACATTATAAATACTGCGCCTCCCAAGAGGTATGGTGGAGATTGTAAGACGAGGAGAGATAATTGAGAGCATATTGTAAGGACATTGGAATAGTGATATTGTCAAGACAACATAGTTCATACTAACCAAATCTGATAGTCATTACTAATACTTCTACTTCTTTTGTATTATATTTCTGTTGTAATATATCTTTTTATTCCGTACCTGTGTTAGTGTTATTCTTTCATTGGTTCTAATCTTGAACCGTCACCGCGGTACAAGGCACTTGGACCATAACAATTATGAAATTTTTAATTGATAAATATCAAAATCAGGTATAATTCTATAGTATTACATTTTCAATTGAAAAATAAAAAAAACTCTACAACAATTCCACATGATTTCAAAATTTTCAATTAAAATATAACAAAATGTGCAATAATTCCATAAGAATTCGTCCGTCACCATTCAGTCTATATCTGGGGTGCATTTTGTAGGTTACCCTTGAGATGATGAGGTATTATGGTGTACCATAATGCCTCATCTTCTCAAGGGGAAACCTACAAAACTCGCCCCATGCCATAAAAATCTAATGATTATAAAATATAATATACTTAAAGATTTATGTATGAATAGAATGAAACGGGAGGGAATGAATCCCAAA
This sequence comes from Acanthosepion pharaonis, assembly GCA_903632075.3. NCBI lineage: Eukaryota > Metazoa > Mollusca > Cephalopoda > Sepiida > Sepiidae > Acanthosepion > Acanthosepion pharaonis. Next base: position 84,602 of record CAHIKZ030005507.1, read on the forward strand.
ACAAACTAAATGTAAACTAAACATAACTGATGTTATTAGGGCCCGCCCAACCATCAATAAAGACATGCTGCTGTATTCTGTTCATTGGACAAAATCAAGAGTCTCTCTCGCTAAGGAGAATAATATAAGGACATGGGAAATAAAAAGCTGACCTAGTCAAGTTAAAAATGGGCAAAATCAAACTGTGGATGTTGGGAATCTTAACTTGGTTCATAACATATGAGGCAGTCGGGAACAGGCAAGGAACAATTCTTACCTAATAGACAATGGCTTGTCTAACCCTAACCAAGGAGAGGGCTACACAGGAAACCACCCCGATCTGACGTATGCTGACCTAAAAGAGAAAATCAAGGATAGCCCCATTCAAACGAACCAAGCTTGCCTCGTTCACGCACCTTTCGCTGAAGTCTGTCGAATGCAAGCGTTTTCTATCAGTTCTAGTCTTAGTCTTGAGCTGATGCTCAAAGAATCAGATTAGATTAATGAGAAAGACGGTTGCCTCGCAAGACTTCCTCCATTCGCGTCGTCGAAATCACCATTCAGGCCGTGGCCAGCAGCGTCAGAAACACCATTGAATTGAAAAATAAGAAAATCTAATATAATCTAACTTAATTTCAACATTTTCAATAGAAAAAAAAACAACATCTGATATAATTCTATTTACTTGATATTTTCAATTGAAAAATAACAAAAACTGATATGGAAAAATATAAAAATATAATATAACTAAAATTGATTTCCTGATTTTCATTTGCAAAATAAAATCTGCTGTAATTCTATATTATTTTATCATTTTCAATTGCAAAATATAAAAATCTGCTGTCATTTGCTTTGATTTCAACATTTTCAATTGAAAAATAACAAAATCTGCTTTAATTTCATTTGATTTCAGAATATTCTGTTAGAAAAAAATATTCTATAATTCCACTTGATTTCAACATTTACAATTGAAAATTCATCAATATTCAATTGAAAAAAAATGCAAAAATTCCCCTTGATTTTCAATTGAAAAATAAGAAAATCTAATAGAACTACTTAATTATATTTATCAATTAAAAATTACGTAATAAAATGTAATTATGGCAGATTTTGTAATTTTTCAATTGAAATTATTGAAATCAAATGGAATTATAGCAGATTTTGCTATTTTTCAATACAAAATGTTGAAATCAAATGGAATTTAGCAGATTTTCTTCTTTTTTTCAATCAGCAATGTTGAAATCAATATATAAGTTTTTGTTATATTTCAATTGAAAATGTCAAGTAAATAGAATTATATATGATGTCGTTCTTTTTCTAAAAAATGTTGAAATTAAGTAGTTCTATTAGATTTTCTTATTTTTCAATTGAAAATCTAGGGGTATTATCGCATTTTTTTTCAATTAAATATTTAGTATTTTTCAATGTAAATTTTGAAATCTAGTTGAATTATAGAATATTTTGAAAAGTAAACAAATATGATATAATTCAAATTCATTTCAACATTCTCTATTAAAATAAAAAATCTGGTATAATTCCATTTGATTTCTACATTTTCAATTGAAAAATAATAACATCTAATGTTATGTCAACATTTTCAATTGAAAAATATCAAAATAAGCTTTAATTCAAATAGAATTACAGCAGATGAATGAATATGGTAAAATCAAATTTATTTCAACATTTACAATTGAATTTCTGCTTCTAATTTATTTCAACATTTTCTTTTGAAAAATATCAAAATCTTTTACAATTCTTCATGATTTCAACATTTTAAATTGACAAATTAAAAAATCTTTATTAATAACTATTTTATTTCAACATGTTCAGCTGAAGAATAACGGAATCTGCTACAATTTCATTTGATTAAAATATTTACTATTGAAAAATAAATAAATCTGCTATAATTCAATGTGATTTCAACATTGACAATTGAAAAATAACAAAATAAACTATAATTTCATTTCTTTTCAGCATTTTCAATTGAAAAATAACAACATATGCCATAATTCGATTTGGTTTCAACATTTTATATTAAAAATATCATAATCTACAATAATGCTATATTATTTAAAATAATCTGCTACAATTCTATTTGATTAAACCATTTTCAATTGAAAAATAACAAAATCTACTATTATTCTCATTGATTTTCAACATTTTAAATTGAAGAAAAACAGAAGCTGATATAATTCTACTTTATTTCAACATTTTGAATTGTAGATAATAAAATCTGCTATAATTCCATTTGATCTCAATATTTAAAATTAAAAATCTGATATAATTCTCTATTATTTCAACATTTTCATTTGAAAAAATATCTGCAATAATACCATTTGATTTCAACATTTTCAATTGGAAAATAACAAAATCTGATATACTTCTACATTATTCCAACATTTTCATTTGAAAAAATAACAAAATCTGCTATAATTCAATTTGACTACCATTTTCAATTGAAAAAAACTCAAAACACCATAATTCGACGTTATTGCAACATTTTCCATTGAAAAATAACAAAATCTAATATAAATCCCAAATATTTCAACATTTCATATTGAAAAATGAAAATCTGCTATAATTGCATTTGATTTCAAAATTTGAAAATTGAAAAGTATCAAAATCTGATTTAATTCTATATTATTTTAAAATTTTCAATTGAAAATTTGCTATAATTCAATTTGATTTTAAAATAATTAATTGAAAAATAAATAAAATTTGATATACTTCTACTTTATTTCAATATTTACAATTGAAAATCAAATCTGCTATAATTTCATTTGATTTAAAAATAATTAATTGAAAAAATAAATGAAATCTGATATAATTCTACTTTATTTCAATATTTTCAATTGAAAAATCAAATCTGCTATAATTTCATGTGATTTCTACATTTTAAATTGAAAACTATCAAAATCTTCTTTAATTGTATATTGAAAAATAACAAAACCTACTATAATTCTATTTGATTTCAAGATTTTATGCAATAATTCATCTATATTATTATTATTATTATTATTAGGTTTTTTAGAGATACTTTGTCTCAATAAAATCATTTTGTTTTTTGGGAAAGGTAATATTGGGAAAAACCTGTGGCGCAGATTAGTATTTTGGATATTATCCAATGGCGTCATTGAATTTGACTCAAATTAAAGGATTACGATTGTTTGGACCAGCTTGCGTTTAAGTGAACCGATAAGTTTACGTTTTGCACTCTTTATTTTCGAAAACTTTTGAATTTTCAGTTTTTTCCTTTCTTACTTTTTTTTGATTTTTTGTGCACATTTATTTCTTCACTTTTTCATTTCTATTTATTTCCATATTTTGACCCTCCACTCGTTTTTATTTACCGTTTTCATATTCGGTTGATTTGGTTACTGTATTTGGTTTGCCACGTTCTTGTTCCATTTTACTTTATTTGCTCTTGACTGTTTCGTTTTTCGTTAAACAATTAAAAAAAACAGTTATTTGTTCGACTGTGGTGGGTTTTTACGCCACCATGGTCGACAAAAACAATGACAATTCAGAGACACCATTACCTAAACCAACTAAAACGGCCTGGACGGAAAATAGGCCGGGAAAAAAAGGTAGAAATTTTAACGTGAAGCAACGCAAGAAGTATGAAGAATTGTTTAATGATAACGAGTTCTTGACTATTCCGGAGGCGCTGAATGCTGTTAGCCCGAGCACCATATCTCTGCCGACTTCCGATGTTAAAACCCAGAAATTAATTAGAGTCAGCAGGGAAAGCATGGAGGAAGCACTCAAGGCATTACAAATTAGCACGAAGGTGCTAACCAGAATAACGAACGCTTGTGGGACATTTGGGACATTTTAATAACGTCAGAGCAATAAGCCAAGGATTTAGCGGGGAGTATTTGACCACAAAGACCCTGCGACTGCAGACCGAGTATATGTGCACTCGTAGGACAAAGGTCACCGTCCATGGTTAACTAGTTTCTAATGTTTTGACACAGTTTCATTAAAAATTTTAAGTTTTACAAAGTTTTAAAATACATTTTTAAAAAGTTTTAAAATACATAGTGATTTACGTGCAAAAGCAAGCTGTTTGCTACTACTTTTCAACGTTTTCAAGGCTTACTTCAAAATTTAAATAACTTTGTGAAAACATTATAAAGTCAATGAAATTATAGATAAACGATATATAATCGATCAAAACATATTGATTTTAACTAGTTTCTAATGTTTTGACACAGTTTCATTAAAAATTTTAAGTTTTACAAAAGTTTTAAAATACATAGTGATTTACGTGCAAAAAGCAAGCTGTTTGAGCTACTTTTTTCAACGTTTTCAAGGCTTACTTCAAAATTTAAATAACTTTGTGAAAACATTATAAAGTCAATGAAATTATAGATAAACGATATATAATCGATCAAAACATATTGATTTTAACTAGTTTCTAATGTTTTGACACAGTTTCATTAAAAATTTTAAGTTTTACAAAGTTTTAAAATACATAGTGATTTACGTGCAAAAGCAAGCTGTTTGAGCTACTTTTTTAACGTTTTCAAGGCTTACTTCAAAATTTAAATAACTTTGTGAAAACATTATAAAGTCAATGAAATTATAGATAAACGATATATAATCGATCAAAACATATTGATTTTAACTAGTTTCTAATGTTTTGACACAGTTTCATTAAAAATTTTAAGTTTTACAAAGATTTTTAAAATACATAGTGATTTACGTTAAAAAGCAAGCTGTTTGAGCTACTTTTCAACGTTTTCAAGGCTTACTTCAAAATTTAAATAACTTTTTCAAAAACATTATAAAGTCAATGAAATTATAGATAAACGATATATAATCGATCAAAACATATTGATTTTAACTAGTTTCTAATGTTTTGACACAGTTTCATTAAAAATTTTAAGTTTTACAAAGTTTTAAAATACATAGTGATTTACGTGCAAAAGCAAGCTGTTTGAGCTACTTTTTCAACGTTTTCAAGGCTTACTTCAAAATTTAAATAACTTTGTGAAAACATTATAAAGTCAATGAAATTATAGATAAACGATATATAATCGATCAAAACATATTGATTTTAACTAGTTTCTAATGTTTTGACACAGTTTCATTAAAAATTTTAAGTTTTACAAAGTTTTAAAATACATAGTGATTTACGTGCAAAAGCAAGCTGTTTGAGCTACTTTTTCAACGTTTTCAAGGCTTAATTCAAAAGTTAAATAACTTTGGGAAACATTATAAAGTCAATGAAATTATAGATAAACGATATATAATCGATCAAAACATATTGATTTTAACTAGTTTCTAATGTTTTGACACAGTTTCATTAAAAATTTTAAGTTTTACAAAGTTTTAAAATACATAGTGATTTACGTGCAAAAGCAAGCTGTTTGAGCTACTACTTTTTCAACGTTTTTTACTTCAAAATTTAAATAACTTTTTGGAAAACATTATAAAGTCAATGAAATTATAGATAAACGATATATAATCGATCAAAACATATTGATTTTAACTAGTTTCTAATGTTTTGACACAGTTTCATTAAAAATTTTAAGTTTTACAAAGTTTTAAAATACATAGTGATTTACGTGCAAAAGCAAGCTGTTAGAGCTACTTTTTCAAAAGGCTTACTTCAAAATTTAAATAACTTTATGGAAAACATTATAAAGTCAATGAAATTATAGATAAACGATATATAATCGATCAAAACATATTGATTTTAACTAGTTTCTAATGTTTTGACACAGTTTCATTAAAAAAAATTTTACAAAAGTTTTACAAAGTTTTAAAATACATAGTGATTTACGTGCAAAAAGCTGAAATTATAGATAAACGATATTTCGATCAAAACATATTACTAATGTTTTGACACAGTTTCATTAAAAATTTTTTTCAACGTTTTTTACTTTTTCAACGTTTTCAAAAACTTCAAAATTTAAATAACTTTGTGAAAACATTATAAAGTCAATGAAATTATAGATAAACGATATATAATCGATCAAAACATATTGATTTTAACTAGTTTCTAATGTTTTGACACAGTTTCATTAAAAATTTTAAGTTTTACAAAGTTTTAAAATACATAGTGATTTACGTGCAAAAAAAGCAAGCTGTTTGAGCTACTTTTTCAACGTTTTCAAGGCTTACTTCAAAATTTAAACTTTTTGTGAAAACATTATAAAGTCAATGAAATTATAGATAAACGATATATAATCGATCAAAACATATTGATTTTAACTAGTTTCTAATGTTTTGACACAGTTTCATTAAAAATTTTAAGTTTTACAAAGTTTTTAAAATACATAGTGATTTACGTGCAAAAAGCAAGCTGTTTGAGCTACTTTTTCAACGTTTTCAAGGCTTACTTCAAAAATTTAAATAACTTTGTGAAAACATTATAAAGTCAATGAAATTATAGATAAACGATATATAATCGATCAAAACATATTGATTTTAACTAGTTTCTAATGTTTTGACAAAGTTTCATTAAAATTTTAAGTTTTACAAAGTTTTAAAATACATAGTGATTTACGTGCAAAAAGCAAGCTGTTTGAGCTACTTTTTCAACGTTTTTTTTCAAGGCTTACTTCAAAATTTAAATAACTTTGTGAAAACATTATAAAGTCAATGAAATTATAGATAAACGATATATAATCGATCAAAACATATTGATTTTAACTAGTTTCTAATGTTTTGACACAGTTTCATTAAAAATTTTAAGTTTTACAAAGTTTTAAAATACATAGTGATTTACGTGCAAAAGCAAGCTGTTTGAGCTACTTTTTCAACGTTTTCAAGGCTTACTTCAAAATTTAAATAACTTTGTGGAAACATTATAAAGTCAATGAAATTATAGATAAAAGATATATAATCGATCAAAACATATTGATTTTAACTAGTTTCTAATGTTTTGACACAGTTTCATTAAAAATTTTAAGTTTTACAAAGTTTTAAAATACATAGTGATTTTTGCAAAAAGCAAGCTGTTTGAGCTACTTTTTCAACGTTTTCAAGGCTTACTTCAAAATTTAAATAACTTTGGGAAAACATTATAAAGTCAATGAAATTATAGATAAACGATATATAATCGATCAAAACATATTGATTTTAACTAGTTTCTAATGTTTTGACACAGTTTCATTTAAAAATTTTAAGTTTTACAAAGTTTTAAAATACATAGTGATTTACGTGCAAAAAAAGCAAGCTGTTTGAGCTACTTTTTCAACGTTTTTTCAAGGCTTACTTCAAAATTTAAATAACTTTGTGAAAACATTATAAAGTCAATGAAATTATAGATAAACGATATATAATCGATCAAAACATATTGATTTTAACTAGTTTCTAATGTTTTGACACAGTTTCATTAAAAATTTTAAGTTTTACAAAGTTTTAAAATACATAGTGATTTACGTGCAAAAAGCAAGCTGTTTGAGCTACTTTTTCAACGTTTTCAAGGCTTACTTCAAAATTTAAATAACTTTGTGAAAACATTATAAAGTCAATGAAATTATAGATAAACGATATATAATCGATCAAAACATATTGATTTTAACTAGTTTCTAATGTTTTGACACAGTTTCATTAAAAATTTTAAGTTTTACAAAGTTTTAAAATACATAGTGATTTACGTGCAAAAGCAAGCTGTTTGAGCTACTTTTTTCAACGTTTTCAAGGCTTACTTCAAAATTTAAATAACTTTGTGGAAAACATTATAAAGTCAATGAAATTATAGATAAACGATATATAATCGATCAAAACATATTGATTTTAACTAGTTTCTAATGTTTTGACACAGTTTCATTAAAAATTTTAAGTTTTACAAAGTTTTAAAATACATAGTGATTTTTACGCCAAAAAAGCAAGCTGTTTTGAGCTAGTTTTACAAAGTTTTTTTCAACGTTTTCAAGGCTTACTTCAAAATTTAAAAACTTTTTTTAAAAACATTATAAAGTCAATGAAATTATAGATAAACGATATATAATCGATCAAAACATATTGATTTTAACTAGTTTCTAATGTTTTGACACAGTTTCATTAAAAATTTTAAGTTTTACAAAGTTTTAAAATACATAGTGATTTACGTGCAAAAGCAAGCTGTTTGAGCTACTTTTTCAACGTTTTCAAGGCTTACTTCAAAATTTAAATAACTTTGTGAAAACATTATAAAGTCAATGAAATTATAGATAAACGATATATAATCGATCAAAACATATTGATTTTAACAAAACATATTTAAAAATTTTTTAACTAGTTTTTCTAATGATTTTTGACACAGCTGTTTGAGCTACTTTTTCGTTTTAAAAATTTTAAGTTTTACAAAGTTTTAAAATACATAGTGATTTACGTGCAAAAAAGCAAGCTGTTTGAGCTAAAAATTTTTTTCAACGTTTTACGTGCAAAAAGCAAGCTGTTTTTTTTCAACGTTTTCAAAATTTAAAATTTAAATTTGTGAAAACATTATAAAGTCAATGAAATTATAGATAAACGATATATAATCGATCAAAACATATTGATTTTAACTAGTTTCTAATGTTTTGACACAGTTTCATTAAAAATTTTAAGTTTTACAAAGTTTTAAAATACATAGTGATTTACGTGCAAAAGCAAGCTGTTAGAGCTACTTTTTCAACGTTTTCAAGGCTTACTTCAAAATTTAAATAACTTTGTGAAAACATTATAAAGTCAATGAAATTATAGATAAACGATATATAATCGATCAAAACATATTGATTTTAACTAGTTTCTAATGTTTTGACACAGTTTCATTAAAAATTTGAAGTTTTACAAAGTTTTAAAATACATAGTGATTTACGTGCAAAAGCAAGCTGTTTGAGCTACTTTTTCAACGTTTTCAAGGCTTACTTCAAAATTTAAATAACTTTGTGAAAACATTATAAAGTCAATGAAATTATAGATAAACGATATATAATCGATCAAAACATATTGATTTTAACTAGTTTCTAATGTTTTGACACAGTTTCATTAAAAATTTGAAGTTTTACAAAGTTTTAAATTACATAGTGATTTACGTGCAAAAGCAAGCTGTTTGAGCTAATTTTTCAACGTTTTCAAGGCTTACTTCAAAATTTAAATAACTTTGTGAAAACATTATAAAGTCAATGAAATTATAGATAAACGATATATAATCGATCAAAACATATTGATTTTAACTAGTTTCTAATGTTTTGACACAGTTTCATTAAAAAAATTTTACAAAGTTTTACAAAATTTTTTTAAAATACACAAATGTTTAAAAATACATAGTGATTTACGTGCAAAAGCAAGCTGTTTGAGAGCCTTTTTCAACGTTTTCAAGGCTTACTTCAAAATTTAAATAACTTTTTCAAAAAAAAACATTATAAAGTCAATGAAATTATAGATAAACGATATATAATCGATCAAAACATATTGATTTTAACTAGTTTCTAATGTTTTGACACAGTTTCATTAAAAATTTTAAGTTTTACAAAGTTTTAAAATACATAGTGATTTACGTGCAAAAGCAAGCTGTTTGAGCTACTTTTTCAACGTTTTCAAGGCTTACTTAAAAAATTTAAATAACTTTGTGAAAACATTATAAAGTCAATGAAATTATAGATAAACGATATATAATCGATCAAAACATATTGATTTTAACTAGTTTCTAATGTTTTGACACAGTTTCATTAAAAATTTTAAGTTTTACAAAGTTTTAAAATACATAGTGATTTACGTGCAAAAGCAAAAAGCTACTTTTTCAACGTTTTTTTAAATAACTTTGTGGAAACATTTAAAGTCAACTTTATAGATTTTCGAGCAAGCTGTTTGAGCTACTATTGATTTTTTTTCAACGTTTTCAAGGCTTACTTCAAAATTTAAATAACTTTTGAAAACATTATAAAGTCAATGAAATTATAGATAAACGATATATAATCGATCAAAACATATTGATTTTAACTAGTTTCTAATGTTTTGACACAGTTTCATTAAAAATTTTAAGTTTTACAAAGTTTTAAAATACATAGTGATTTACGTGCAAAAAGCAAGCTGTTTGAGCTACTTTTTCAACGTTTTCAAGGCTTACTTCAAAATTTAAATAACTTTGTGAAAACATTATAAAGTCAATGAAATTATAGATAAACGATATATAATCGATCAAAAATATTGATTTTTAATTTTAACTAGTTTCTAAATGTTTTGACACAGTTTCATTAAAAATTTTAAGTTTTACAAAGTTTTAAAATACATAGTGATTTACGTGCAAAAAGCAAGCTGTTTGAGCTACTTTTTCAACGTTTTCAAGGCTTACTTCAAAATTTAAATAACTTTGTGAAAACATTATAAAGTCAATGAAATTATAGATAAACGATATATAATCGATCAAAACATATTGATTTTAACTAGTTTCTAATGTTTTGACACAGTTTCATTAAAAATTTTAAGTTTTACAAAGTTTTAAAATACATAGTGATTTACGTGCAAAAGCAAGCTGTTTGAGCTACTTTTTCAACGTTTTTTTTACTTCAAAATTTAAATAACTTTTGTGAAAACATTATAAAGTCAATGAAATTATAGATAAACGATATATAATCGATCAAAACATATTGATTTTAACTAGTTTCTAATGTTTTGACACAGTTTCATTAAAAATTTTAAGTTTTACAAAGTTTTAAAATACATAGTGATTTACGTGCAAAAGCAAGTTGTTAGAGCTACTTTTTCAACGTTTTCAAGGCTTACTTCAAAATTTAAATAACTTTGTGAAAACATTATAAAGTCAATGAAATTATAGATAAACGATATATAATCGATCAAAACATATTGATTTTAACTAGTTTCTAATGTTTTGACACAGTTTCATTAAAAATTTTAAGTTTTACAAAGTTTTAAAATACATAGTGATTTACGTGCAAAAGCAAGCTGTTTGAGCTACTTTTTCAACGTTTTCAAGGCTTACTTTAAAATTTAAATAACTTTGTGGAAACATTATAAAGTCAATGAAATTATAGATAAACGATATATAATCGATCAAAACATATTGATTTTAACGAGTTTCTAATGTTTTGACACAGTTTCATTAAAAATTTTAAGTTTTACAAAGTTTTAAAATACATAGTGATTTACGTGCAAAAAAAAAGCAAGCTGTTTGAGCTACTTTTTCAACGTTTTCAAGGCTTACTTCAAAAAATTTAAATAACTTTGTGGAAAACATTATAAAGTCAATGAAATTATAGATAAACGATATATAATCGATCAAAACATATTGATTTTAACTAGTTTCTAATGTTTTGACACAGTTTCATTAAAAATTTTAAGTTTTACAAAGTTTTAAAATACATAGTGATTTACGTGCAAAAAAAGCAAGCTGTTTGAGCTACTTTTTCAACGTTTTCAAGGCTTACTTCAAAATTTAAATAACTTTGTGAAAACATTATAAAGTCAATGAAATTATAGATAAACGATATATAATCGATCAAAACATATTGATTTTAACTAGTTTCTAATGTTTTGACACAGTTTCATTAAAAATTTTAAGTTTTACAAAGTTTTAAAATACATAGTGATTTACGTGCAAAAAAAGCAAGCTGTTTGAGCTACTTTTTCAACGTTTTCAAGGCTTACTTTCAAAATTTAAATTACTTTGTGAAAACATTATAAAGTCAATGAAATTATAGATAAACGATATATAATCGATCAAAACATATTGATTTTAACTAGTTTCTAATGTTTTGACACAGTTTTTATTAAAAATTTTAAGTTTTACAAAGTTTTAAAATACATAGTGATTTACGTGCAAAAAGCAAGCTGTTTGAGCTACTTTTTCAACGTTTTCAAGGTTTCTTACTCAAAAAATTTAAATAATAACTTTTTGCTTTTTCAAATTTTAAAAACATTATAAAGTCAATGAAATTATAGATAAACGATATATAATCGATCAAAACATATTGATTTTAACTAGTTTCTAATGTTTTGACACAGTTTCATTAAAAATTTTAAGTTTTACAAAGTTTTAAAATACATAGTGATTTACGTGCAAAAAAGCAAGCTGTTTGAGCTACTTTTTCAACGTTTTCAAGGCTTACTTCAAAATTTAAATAACTTTTGTGAAAACATTATAAAGTCAATGAAATTATAGATAAACGATATATAATCGATCAAAACATATTGATTTTAACTAGTTTCTAATGTTTTGACACAGTTTCATTAAAAATTTTAAGTTTTACAAAGTTTTAAAATACATAGTGATTTACGTGCAAAAAAAGCAAGCTGTTTGAGCTACTTTTTCAACGTTTTCAAGGCTTACTTCAAAATTTAAATAACTTTGTGAAAACATTATAAAGTCAATGAAATATATAAAGATAAACGATATATAATCGATCAAAACATATTGATTTTTAACTAGTTTCTAATGTTTTGACACAGTTTCATTAAAAATTTTAAGTTTTACAAAGTTTTAAAATACATAGTGATTTACGTGCAAAAGCAAGCTGTTTGAGCTACTTTTTCAACGTTTTCAAGGCTTACTTCAAAAGTTAAATAACTTTGTGGAAACATTATAAAGTCAATGAAATTATAGATAAACGATATATAATCGATCAAAACATATTGATTTTAACTAGTTTCTAATGTTTTGACACAGTTTCATTAAAAATTTTAAGTTTTACAAAGTTTTAAAATACATAGTGATTTACGTGCAAAAGCAAGCTGTTTGAGCTACTTTTTTCAACGTTTTCAAGGCTTACTTCAAAAAATTTAAATAACTTTGTGAAAACATTATAAAGTCCAATGAAATTATAGATAAACGATATATAATCGATCAAAACATATTGATTTTAACTAGTTTCTAATGTTTTGACACAGTTTCATTAAAAATTTTAAGTTTTACAAAGTTTTTTAAAATACATAGTGATTTACGTGCAAAAAGCAAGCTGTTTGAGCTACTTTTTCAACGTTTTTTCAAGGCTTACTTCAAAATTTAAATAACTTTGTGAAAACATTATAAAGTCAATGAAATTATAGATAAACGATATATAATCGATCAAAACATATTGATTTTAACTAGTTTCTAATGTTTTGACACAGTTTCATTAAAAATTTTAAGTTTTACAAAGTTTTAAAATACATAGTGATTTACGTGCAAAAGCAAGCTGTTTGAGCTACTTTTTCAACGTTTTCAAGGCTTACTTCAAAATTTAAATAACTTTGTGAAAACATTATAAAGTCAATGAAATTATAGATAAACGATATATAATCGATCAAAACATATTGATTTTAACTAGTTTCTAATGTTTTGACACAGTTTCATTAAAAATTTTAAGTTTTACAAAGTTTTTTAATACATAGTGATTTACGTGCAAAAGCAAGCTGTTTGAGCTACTTTTTCAACGTTTTCAAGGCTTACTTCAAAATTTAAATAACTTTGTAAAAACATTATAAAGTCAATGAAATTATAGATAAACGATATATAATCGATCAAAAAATATTGATTTTGATTTTAACTAGTTTCTAATGTTTTGACACAGTTTCATTAAAAATTTTAACTTTTTTTACAAAGTTTTAAAATACATAGTGATTTACGTGCAAAAGCAAGTGATTTTGCAAAAAGCAAGCTGTTACTACTTTTTCAACGTTTTTTCAAGGCTTACTTCAAAATTTAAATACTTTTTGAAAAAAACATTATAAAGTCAATGAAATTATAGATAAACGATATATAATCGATCAAAACATATTGATTTTAACTAGTTTCTAATGTTTTGACACAGTTTCATTAAAAATTTTAAGTTTTACAAAGTTTTAAAATACATAGTGATTTACGTGCAAAAGCAAGCTGTTTGAGCTACTTTTTCAACGTTTTCAAGGCTTACTTCAAAATTTAAATAACTTTTTGTGAAAACATTATAAAGTCAATGAAATTATAGATAAACGATATATAATCGATCAAAAAACATATTGATTTTAACTAGTTTCTAATGTTTTGACACAGTTTTTCATTAAAAATTTTAAGTTTTACAAAGTTTTAAAATACATAGTGATTTACGTGCAAAAAGCAAGCTGTTTGAGCTAGTGATTTTTTCAACGTTTTCAAGGCTTACTTCAAAATTTAAATAACTTTGTGGAAAACATTATAAAGTCAATGAAATTATAGATAAACGATATATAATCGATCAAAACATATTGATTTTAACTAGTTTCTAATGTTTTGACACAGTTTCATTAAAAATTTTAAGTTTTACAAAGTTTTAAAATACATAGTGATTTACGTGCAAAAAGCAAGCTGTTTGAGCTACTTTTTCAACGTTTTCAAGGCTTACTTCAAAATTTAAATAACTTTTGTGAAAACATTATAAAGTCAATGAAATTATAGATAAACGATATATAATCGATCAAAACATATTGATTTTAACTAGTTTCTAATGTTTTGACACAGTTTCATTAAAAATTTTAAGTTTTACAAAGTTTTAAAATACATAGTGATTTACGTGCAAAAGCAAGCTGTTTGAGCTACTTTTTCAACGTTTTCAAGGCTTACTTCAAAATTTAAATAACTTTGTGGAAAACATTATAAAGTCAATGAAATTATAGATAAACGATATATAATCGATCAAAACATATTGATTTTAACTAGTTTCTAATGTTTTGACACAGTTTCATTAAAAATTTTAAGTTTTACAAAGTTTTAAAATACATAGTGATTTACGTGCAAAAGCAAGCTGTTTGAGCTACTTTTTCAACGTTTTCAAGGCTTACTTCAAAATTTAAATAACTTTGTGGAAAACATTATAAAGTCAATGAAATTATAGATAAATATATAATAATCGATCAAAACATATTGATTTTAACTAGTTTTTAATGTTTTTTTGACACAGTTTCAAAAAAATTTTACTTTTTTTTACAAAGTTTTAAATTACATAGTGATTTACGTGCAAAAGCAAGCTGTTTGAGCTACTTTTTCAACGTTTTCAAGGCTTTCTTCAAAATTTAAATAACTTTGTGAAAACATTATAAAGTCAATGAAATTATAGATAAACGATATATAATCGATCAAAACATATTGATTTTTAACTAGTTTAATGTTTAATGTTTTGACACAGTTTCATTAAAAATTTTAAGTTTTACAAAGTTTTAAAATACATAGTGATTTACGTGCAAAAAGCAAGCTGTTTGAGTTTTAAAATTTTTCAAAAGCAAGCTTTTTTTTTCGAACTTTTCAACGTTTTCAACGTTTTAAAAGGCTTACAAAAAAAATTTAAATAACTTTGTGAAAACATTATAAAGTCAATGAAATTATAGATAAACGATATATAATCGATCAAAACATATTGATTTTAACTAGTTTCTAATGTTTTGACACAGTTTCATTAAAAATTTTAAGTTTTACAAAGTTTTAAAATACATAGTGATTTACGTGCAAAAGCAAGCTGTTTGAGCTACTTTTTTTCAACGTTTTCAAGGCTTACTTCAAAATTTAAATAACTTTGTGAAAACATTATAAAGTCAATGAAATTATAGATAAACGATATATAATCGATCAAAACATATTGATTTTAACTAGTTTCTAATGTTTTGACACAGTTTCATTAAAAATTTTAAGTTTTACAAAGTTTTAAAATACATAGTGATTTACGTGCAAAAAGCAAGCTGTTTGAGCTACTTTTTCAACGTTTTCAAGGCTTACTTCAAAATTTAAATAACTTTGTGAAAACATTATAAAGTCAATGAAATTATAGATAAACGATATATAATCGATCAAAACATATTGATTTTAACTAGTTTCTAATGTTTTGACACAGTTTCATTAAAAATTTTAAGTTTTACAAAGTTTTAAAATACATAGTGATTTACGTGCAAAAAGCAAGCTGTTTGAGCTACTTTTTTCAACGTTTTCAAGGCTTACTTCAAAATTTAAATAACTTTGTGGAAAACATTATAAAGTCAATGAAATTATAGATAAACGATATATAATCGATCAAAACATATTGATTTTAACTAGTTTCTAATGTTTTTGACACAGTTTCATTAAAAATTTTAAGTTTTACAAAGTTTTAAAATACATAGTGATTTACGTGCAAAAAAAGCAAGCTGTTTGAGCTTTTTTTTTCAACGTTTTCAAGGCTTACTTCAAAATTTAAATAACTTTTGAAAAAACATTATAAAGTCAATGAAATTATAGATAAACGATATATAATCGATCAAAACATATTGATTTTAACTAGTTTCTAATGTTTTGACACAGACACAGTTTCATTAAAAATTTTAAGTTTTACAAAAGTTTTAAAATACATAGTGATTTACGTGCAAAAGCAAGCTGTTTGAGCTACTTTTTCAACGTTTTCAAGGCTTACTTCAAAATTTAAATAACTTTTGTGAAAACATTATAAAGTCAATGAAATTATAGATAAACGATATATAATCGATCAAAACATATTGATTTTAACTAGTTTCTAATGTTTTGACACAGTTTCATTAAAAATTTTAAGTTTTACAAAGTTTTAAAATACATAGTGATTTACGTGCAAAAAAGCAAGCTGTTTGAGCTACTTTTTCAACGTTTTCAAGGCTTACTTCAAAATTTAAATAACTTTGTGAAAAAACATTATAAAGTCAATGAAATTATAGATAAACGATATATAATCGATCAAAACATATTGATTTTAACTAGTTTTAATGTTTTGACACAGTTTCATTAAAAATTTTAAGTTTTACAAAGTTTTTAAAATACATAGTGATTTACGTGCAAAAGCAAGCTGTTTGAGCTACTTTTTTTTCAACGTTTTCAAGGCTTACTTCAAAATTTAAATAACTTTGTGAAAACATTATAAAGTCAATGAAATTATAGATAAACGATATATAATCGATCAAAACATATTGATTTTAACTAGTTTCTAATGTTTTGACACAGTTTCATTAAAAATTTTAAGTTTTACAAAGTTTTAAAATACATAGTGATTTACGTGCAAAAGCAAGCTGTTTGAGCTACTTTTTCAACGTTTTCAAGGCTTACTTTAAAAAAAATTTAAATACTTTTTGTGAGAACATTATAAAGTCAATGAAATTATAGATAAACGATATATAATCGATCAAAACATATTGATTTTAACTACATTTCTAATGTTTTGACACAGTTTCATTAAAAATTTTAAGTTTTACAAAGTTTTAAAATACATAGTGATTTACGTGCAAAAGCAAGCTGTTAGAGCTACTTTTTCAACGTTTTCAAGGCTTACATCAAAAATTTAAACTTTTTGTGAAAACATTATAAAGTCAATGAAATTATAGATAAACGATATATAATCGATCAAAACATATTGATTTTAACTAGTTTCTAATGTTTTGACACAGTTTCATTAAAAATTTTAAGTTTTACAAAGTTTTAAAATACATAGTGATTTACGTGCAAAAGCAAGCTGTTTGAGCTACTTTTTCAACGTTTTCAAGGCTTACTTCAAAATTTAAATAACTTTGTGAAAACATTATAAAGTCAATGAAATTATAGATAAACGATATATAATCGATCAAAACATATTGATTTTAACTAGTTTCTAATGTTTTGACACAGTTTCATTAAAAATTTTAAGTTTTACAAAGTTTTAAAATACATAGTGATTTACGTGCAAAAAGCAAGCTGTTTGAGCTACTTTTTCAACGAGGCTTTTACTTTTTCATTATAAACGTTTTAAACGATATATAATCGATCAAAACATATTGATTTTAACAAAACAGTTTTAAAAAAATTTTAAGTTTTTTGAAAATAACTTCAAAATTTAAATAACATTAAAAAAGTCAATGAAATTATAGATAAACGATATATAATCGATCAAAAAACATATTGATTTTAACTAGTTTCTAATGTTTTGACACAGTTTCATTAAATTTTAAGTTTTACAAAGTTTTAAAATACATAGTGATTTACGTGCAAAAAGCAAGCTGTTTGAGCTTTTTTCAACGTTTTCAAGGCTTACTTCAAAATTTAAATAACTTTGTGAAAACATTATAAAGTCAATGAAATTATAGATAAACGATATATAATCGATCAAAACATATTGATTTTAACTAGTTTCTAATGTTTTGACACAGTTTCATTAAAAATTTTAAGTTTTACAAAGTTTTAAAATACATAGTGATTTACGTGCAAAAAGCAAGCTGTTTGAGCTACTTTTTTCAACGTTTTCAAGGCTTACTTCAAAATTTAAATAACTTTTGTGAAAACATTATAAAGTCAATGAAATTATAGATAAAACGATATATAATCGATCAAAACATATTGATTTTAACTAGTTTCTAATGTTTTGACACAGTTTCATTAAAAAAAAATTTTAAGTTTTACAAAGTTTTAAAATACATAGTGATTTACGTGCAAAAAGCAAGCTGTTTGAGCTACTTTTTCAACGTTTTCAAGGCTTACTTCAAAATTTAAATAACTTTTGTGAAAACATTATAAAGTCAATGAAATTATAGATAAACGATATATAATCGATCAAAACATATTGATTTTAACTAGTTTCTAATGTTTTGACACAGTTTCATTAAAAATTTTAAGTTTTACAAAGTTTTAAAATACATAGTGATTTACGTGCAAAAAAAGCAAGCTGTTTGAGCTACTTTTTTCAACGTTTTCAAGGCTTACTTCAAAATTTAAATAACTTTGTGAAAACATTATAAAGTCAATGAAATTATAGATAAACGATATATAATCGATCAAAACATATTGATTTTAACTAGTTTCTAATGTTTTGACACAGTTTCATTAAAAATTTTAAGTTTTACAAAGTTTTAAAAAATACATGATTTATTTGCAAGCAAGCAAGCTGTTTGAGCTACTTTTTCAACGTTTTTCAAGGCTTACTTCAAAATTTAAATAACTTTGTGAAAAAACATTATAAAGTCAATGAAATTATAGATAAACGATATATAATCGATCAAAACATATTGATTTTAACTAGTTTCTAATTTTTTGACACAGTTTCATTAAAAATTTTAAGTTTTACAAAGTTTTAAAATACATAGTGATTTACGTGCAAAAAGCAAGCTGTTTGAGCTACTTTTTTTTCAACGTTTTCAAGGCTTACTTCAAAATTTAAATAACTTTGTGGAAAACATTATAAAGTCAATGAAATTATAGATAAACGATATATAATCGATCAAAACATATTGATTTTAACTAGTTTCTAATGTTTTGACACAGTTTCATTAAAAATTTTAAGTTTTACAAAGTTTTAAAATACATAGTGATTTACGTGCAAAAGCAAGCTGTTTGAGCTACTTTTTTAACGTTTTCAAGGCTTACTTCAAAATTTAAATAACTTTGTGAAAACATTATAAAGTCAATGAAATTATAGATAAACGATATATAATCGATCAAAACATATTGATTTTAACTAGTTTCTAATGTTTTGACACAGTTTCATTAAAAATTTTTTTTTTTACAAAGTTTTAAAATACATAGTGATTTACGTGCAAAAAAGCAAGCTGTTTGAGCTACTTTTTCAACGTTTTCAAGGCTTTTTCAAAATTTAAATAACTTTTGTGAAAACATTATAAAGTCAATGAAATTATAGATAAACGATATATAATCGATCAAAACATATTGATTTTAACTAGTTTCTAATGTTTTGACACAGTTTCATTAAAAATTTTAAGTTTTACAAAGTTTTAAAATACATAGTGATTTACGTGCAAAAAGCAAGCTGTTTGAGCTACTTTTTCAACGTTTTCAAGGCTTACTTCAAAATTTAAATAACTTTGTGAAAACATTATAAAGTCAATGAAATTATAGATAAACGATATATAATCGATCAAAACATATTGATTTTAACTAGTTTCTAATGTTTTGACACAGTTTCATTAAAAATTTTAAGTTTTACAAAGTTTTTTTAAAATACATAGTGATTTACGTGCAAAAAGCAAGCTGTTTGAGCTACTTTTTCAACGTTTTCAAGGCTTACTCAAAAAATTTAAATAACTTTTGTGAAAACATTATAAAGTCAATGAAATTATAGATAAACGATATATAATCGATCAAAACATATTGATTTTAACTAGTTTCTAATGTTTTTTGACACAGTTTCATTAAAAATTTTAAGTTTTACAAGTTTTTTAAAATACATAGTGATTTACGTGCAAAAAAGCAAGCTGTTTGAGCTACTTTTTCAACGTTTTCAAGGCTTACTTCAAAATTTAAATAACTTTGTGAAAACATTATAAAGTCAATGAAATTATAGATAAACGATATATAATCGATCAAAACATATTGATTTTAACTAGTTTCTAATGTTTTGACACAGTTTCATTAAAAATTTTAAGTTTTACAAAGTTTTAAAATACATAATTTCAAAACATGATTTTAAAGTTTCTAAAGCTACACTTTTTTAACAAGCTTTATTTAAAATTTAAATAACTTTTTTAAACATTATAAAGTCAATGAAATTATAGATAAACGATATATAATCGATCAAAACATATTGATTTTAACTAGTTTCTAATGTTTTGACAAGTTTTAAAAATTTTTTACAAAGTTTTAAAATACATAGTGATTTACGTGCAAAAGCAAGCTGTTTGAGCTACTTTTTTCAACGTTTTCAAGGCTTACTTCAAAAAATTTAAATAACTTTGTGAAAACATTATAAAGTCAATGAAATTATAGATAAACGATATATAATCGATCAAAACATATTGATTTTAACTAGTTTCTAATGTTTTTTGACACAGTTTCATTAAAAATTTTAAGTTTTACAAAGTTTTAAAATACATAGTGATTTACGTGCAAAAGCAAGCTGTTTGAGCTACTTTTTTCAACGTTTTCAAGGCTTACTCAAAAAATTTAAATAACTTTGTGAAAACATTATAAAGTCAATGAAATTATAGATAAACGATATATAATCGATCAAAACATATTGATTTTAACTAGTTTCTAATGTTTTGACACAGTTTCATTAAAAATTTTAAGTTTTACAAAGTTTTAAAATACATAGTGATTTACGTGCAAAAAGCAAGCTGTTTGAGCTACTTTTTCAACGTTTTCAAGGCTTACTTCAAAATTTAAAATAACTTTAACTTTGTGAAAACATTATAAAGTCAATGAAATTATAGATAAACGATATATAATCGATCAAAACATATTGATTTTAACTAGTTTCTAATGTTTTGACACAGTTTCATTAAAAATTTTAAGTTTTACAAAGTTTTAAAATACATAGTGATTTACGTGCAAAAGCAAGCTGTTTGAGCTACTTTTTCAACGTTTTCAAGGCTTACTTCAAAATTTAAATAACTTTTTGTGAAAACATTATAAAGTCAATGAAATTATAGATAAACGATATATAATCGATCAAAACATATTGATTTTAACTAGTTTCTAATGTTTTGACACAGTTTCATTAAAAATTTTAAGTTTTACAAAGTTTTTTTTAAAAAATACATAGTGATTTACGTGCAAAAAAGCAAGCTGTTTGAGAAAACTTTTTTTTCAATTTTTTCAAGGCTTTTTAAAAATTTTTAAATAAAAAACAGTTTTTAAAAAAATAAACATTAAAAACATTATAAAGTCAATGAAATTATAGATAAACGATATATAATCGATCAAAACATATTGATTTTAACTAGTTTCTAATGTTTTGACACAGTTTCATAAAAAATTTTACAAAGTTTTAAAATACATAGTGATTTTTAAAAAGTTTTAATTTTTTTACATTACAAAATTTTGCAAAAAAAGCACTTTTTGATTTTAACTACTAATGTTTTTTTCATTAAAAATTTTTACATAGTGATTTACTTTTTTCAACTACTTTTTCAACGTTTTCAAGGCTTACTTCAAAATTTAAATAACTTTGTGAAAACATTATAAAGTCAATGAAATTATAGATAAACGATATAAAATCGATCAAAACATATTGATTTTAACTAGTTTCTAATGTTTTGACACAGTTTCATTAAAAATTTTAAGTTTTACAAAGTTTTAAAATACATAGTGATTTACGTGCAAAGCAAGCTGTTTGAGCTACTTTTTCAACGTTTTCAAGGCTTACTTCAAATTTAAAATAACTTTGTGAAAACATTATAAAGTCAATGAAATTATAGATAAACGATATATAATCGATCAAAACATATTGATTTTAACTAGTTTCTAATGTTTTGACACAGTTTCATTAAAAATTTTAAGTTTTACAAAGTTTTAAAATACATAGTGATTTACGTGCAAAAGCAAGCTGTTTGAGCTACTTTTTCAACGTTTTCAAGGCTTACTTCAAAATTTAAATAACTTTGTGAAAACATTATAAAGTCAATGAAATTATAGATAAACGATATATAATCGATCAAAACATATTGATTTTAACTAGTTTCTAATGTTTTGACACAGTTTCATTAAAAATTTTAAGTTTTACAAAGTTTTAAAATACATAGTGATTTACGTGCAAAAGCAAGCTGTTTGAGCTACTTTTTCACGTTTTTTTTCAAGGCTTACTTCAAAATTTAAATAACTTTGTGAAAACATTATAAAGTCAATGAAATTATAGATAAACGATATATAATCGATCAAAACATATTGATTTTAACTAGTTTCTAATGTTTTGACACAGTTTCATTAAAAATTTTAAGTTTTACAAAGTTTTAAAAAATACATAGTGATTACGCAAAAAAAAGCAAGCTGTTTGAGCTACTTTTTCAACGTTTTCAAGGCTTACTTCAAAATTTAAATAACTTTGTGAAAACATTATAAAGTCAATGAAATTATAGATAAACGATATATAATCGATCAAAACATATTGATTTTAACTAGTTTCTAATGTTTTGACACAGTTTCATTAAAAATTTTAAGTTTTACAAAGTTTTAAAATACATAGTGATTTACGTGCAAAAGCAAGCTGTTTGAGAGCTACTTTTTTTCAACGTTTTCAAGGCTTACTTTAAAAAATTTAAATAACTTTTTGGAAAACATTATAAAGTCAATGAAATTATAGATAAACGATATATAATCGATCAAAACATATTGATTTTAACTAGTTTCTAATGTTTTGACACAGTTTCATTAAAAATTTTAAGTTTTACAAAGTTTTAAAATACATAGTGATTTACGTGCAAAAGCAAGCTGTTTGAGCTACTTTTTCAACGTTTTTTTTTTACTTCAAAATTTAAATAACTTTGTGGAAACATTATAAAGTCAATGAAATTATAGATAAACGATATATAATCGATCAAAACATATTGATTTTAACTAGTTTCTAATGTTTTGACACAGTTTCATTAAAAATTTTAAGTTTTACAAAGTTTTAAAATACATAGTGATTTACGTGCAAAAAGCAAGCTGTTTGAGCTACTTTTTCAACGTTTTCAAGGCTTACTTCAAAATTTAAATAACTTTGTGAAAAACATTATAAAGTCAATGAAATTATAGATAAACGATATATAATCGATCAAAACATATTGATTTTAACTAGTTTCTAATGTTTTGACACAGTTTCATTAAAAATTTTAAGTTTTACAAAGTTTTAAAATACATAGTGATTTACGTGCAAAAAGCAAGCTGTTTAGAGCTACTTTTTTTCAACGTTTTCAAGGCTTACTTCAAAATTTAAATTTTGAAAACATTATAAAGTCAAAACATTATAAAGTCAATGAAATAGATAAACGATATATAATCGATCAAAACATATTGATTTTAAGTTTAGTTTTAATAATTTTGACACAGTTTCATTAAAAATTTTAAGTTTTACAAAGTTTTAAAATACATAGTGATTTACGTGCAAAAGCAAGCTGTTTGAGCTACTTTTTTCAACGTTTTCAAGGCTTACTTCAAAATTTAAATAACTTTTTTGGAAAACATTATAAAGTCAATGAAATTATAGATAAACGATATATAATCGATCAAAACATATTGATTTTAACTAGTTTCTAATGTTTTGACACAGTTTCATTAAAAATTTTAAGTTTTACAAAGTTTTAAAATACATAGTGATTTACGCAAAAAAGCAAGCTGTTTGAGCTACTTTTTCAACGTTTTCAAGGCTTTACTTCAAAATTTAAATAACTTTGTGGAAAACATTATAAAGTCAATGAAATTATAGATAAACGATATATAATCGATCAAAACATATTGATTTTAACTAGTTTCTAATGTTTTGACACAGTTTCATTAAAAATTTTAAGTTTTACAAAGTTTTAAAATACATAGTGATTTACGTGCAAAAAGCAAGCTGTTTGAGCTACTTTTTTCAACGTTTTCAAGGCTTACTTCAAAATTTAAATAACTTTGTGAAAAAACATTATAAAGTCAATGAAATTATAGATAAACGATATATAATCGATCAAAACATATTGATTTTAACGAGTTTCTAATGTTTTGACACAGTTTTCATAAAAATTTTAAGTTTTACAAAGTTTTTAAAATACATAGTGATTTACGTGCAAAAGCAAGCTGTGTTGAGCTACTTTTTCAACGTTTTTTCAAGGCTTACTTCAAAATTTAAATAACTTTTTAAATTAAACATTATAAAGTCAATGAAATTATAGATAAACGATATATAATCGATCAAAACATATTGATTTTAACTAGTTTCTAATGTTTTGACACAGTTTTCATTAAATTTTAAGTTTTACAAAGTTTTTAAAATACATAGTGATTTACGTGCAAAAAGCAAGCTGTTTAGAGCTACTTTTTTTCAACGTTTTCAAGGCTTACTTCAAAAAAATTTAAATAACTTTTGAAAACATTATAAAGTCAATGAAATTATAGATAAACGATATATAATCGATCAAAACATATTGATTTTAACTAGTTTCTAATGTTTTGACACAGTTTCATTAAAAATTTTAAGTTTTACAAAGTTTTAAAATACATAGTGATTTTTACAAAAAAAAAGCAAGCTGTTGAGCTATTTTTTTTCAACGTTTTCAAATACATAGTGATTTACTTTCAAAATTTAAATAACAAAATTTTTGGAACATTAAAAGTCAATGAAATTATAGATAAACGATATATAATCGATCAAAACATATTGATTTTAACTAGTTTCTAATGTTTTGACACAGTTTCATTAAAAATTTTAAGTTTTACAAAGTTTTAAAATACATAGTGATTTACGTGCAAAAAGCAAGCTGTTTGAGCTACTTTTTCAACGTTTTCAAGGCTTACTTCAAAATTTAAATAACTTTGTGAAAACATTATAAAGTCAATGAAATTATAGATAAACGATATATAATCGATCAAAACATATTGATTTTAACTAGTTTCTAATGTTTTGACACAGTTTCATTTAAAATTTTAAGTTTTACAAAGTTTTAAAATACATAGTGATTTACGTGCAAAAGCAAGCTGTTTGAGCTACTTTTTCAACGTTTTCAAGGCTTACGTTTTCAAAATTTAAATAACTTTGAAAAAACATTATAAAGTCAATGAAATTATAGATAAACGATATATAATCGATCAAAACATATTGATTTTAACTAGTTTCTAATGTTTTGACACAGTTTCATTAAAAATTTTAAGTTTTACAAAGTTTTAAAATACATAGTGATTTACGTGCAAAAAGCAAGCTGTTTGAGCTACTTTTTCAACGTTTTCAAGGCTTACTTCAAAATTTAAATAACTTTGTGGAAAACATTATAAAGTCAATGAAATTATAGATAAACGATATATAATCGATCAAAACATATTGATTTTAACTAGTTTCTAATGTTTTGACACAGTTTCATTAAAAATTTTAAGTTTTACAAAGTTTTAAAATACATAGTGATTTACGTGCAAAAAGCAAGCTGTTTGAGCTACTTTTTCAACGTTTTCAAGGCTTACTTCAAAATTTAAATAACTTTGTGAAAACATTATAAAGTCAATGAAATTATAGATAAACGATATATAATCGATCAAAACATATTGATTTTAACTAGTTTCTAATGTTTTGACACAGTTTCATTAAAAAATTTTAAGTTTTACAAAGTTTTAAAATACATAGTGATTTACGTGCAAAAGCAAGCTGTTTGAGCTACTTTTTCAACGTTTTCAAGGCTTACTTCAAAATTTAAATAACTTTGTGAAAACATTATAAAGTCAATGAAATTATAGATAAACGATATATAATCGATCAAAACATATTGATTTTAACTAGTTTCTAATGTTTTGACACAGTTTCATTAAAAATTTTAAGTTTTACAAAGTTTTAAAATACATAGTGATTTACGTGCAAAGAAAGCTTTTTGAGCTACTTTTTCAACGTTTTCAAGGCTTTTACAAAAAAAAATACTTTTTTGTGAAAACATTAAAGTCAATGAAATTATAGATAAACGATATATAATCGATCAAAACATATTGATTTTAACTACTTTTTCAATGTTTTGACACAGTTTCATTAAAAATTTTAAGTTTTACAAAGTTTTTTAAAATACTTTTTAAAAACATTATAAAGTCAATGAATTTATAGATAAACGATATATAATCGATATATAACTTTCAAAACATATTGATTTTAACTAGTTTAAATAATTTTGACAAACATTAAAATTTTCAATACAAAATTATAGATAAACGATATATAATCGAAAAAAACATATTGACGTTTTTAACTAGTTTCTAATGTTTTGACAAAGAAATTTTTCATTAAAAATTTTAAGTTTTTACAAAGTTTTAAAATACATAGTGATTTACGTGCAAAAGCAAGCTGTTTGAGCTACTTTTTCAACGTTTTCAAGGCTTACTTCAAAATTTAAATAACTTTGTGAAAAAAACATTATAAAGTCAATGAAATTATAGATAAACGATATATAATCGATCAAAACATATTGATTTTAACTAGTTTCTAATGTTTTGACACAGTTTCATTAAAAATTTTAAGTTTTACAAAGTTTTAAAATACATAGTGATTTACGTGCAAAAGCAAGCTGTTTGAGCTACTTTTTTTCAACGTTTTCAAGGCTTACTTCAAAATTTAAATAACTTTGTGAAAACATTATAAAGTCAATGAAATTATAGATAAACGATATATAATCGATCAAACATATTGACTAGTTTTTTAACTAGTTTCTAATGTTTTGACACAGTTTCATTAAAAATTTTAAGTTTTACAAAGTTTTAAAATACATAGTGATTTACGTGCAAAAGCAAGCTGTTTGAGCTACTTTTTTCAACGTTTTCAAGGCTTACTTCAAAATTTAAATAACTTTGTGAAAACATTATAAAGTCAATGAAATTATAGATAAACGATATATAATCGATCAAAACATATTGATTTTAACTAGTTTCTAATGTTTTGACACAGTTTCATTAAAAATTTTAAGTTTTACAAAGTTTTTTAAAATACATAGTGATTTACGTGCAAAAAGCAAGCTGTTTGAGCTACTTTTTTCAACGTTTTCAAGGCTTACTTCAAAATTTAAATAACTTTGTGGAAAACATTATAAAGTCAATGAAATTATAGATAAACGATATATAATCGATCAAAACATATTGATTTTAACTAGTTTCTAATGTTTTGACACAGTTTCATTAAAAATTTTAAGTTTTACAAAGTTTTAAAATACATAGTGATTTACGTGCAAAAAGCAAGCTGTTTGAGCTACTTTTTCAACGTTTTCAAGGCTTAGTGATTTTCAAAATTTAAATAACTTTGTGAAAACATTATAAAGTCAATGAAATTATAGATAAACGATATATAATCGATCAAAACATATTGATTTTAACTAGTTTCTAATGTTTTGACACAGTTTCATTAAAAATTTTAAGTTTTACAAAGTTTTAAAATACATAGTGATTTACGTGCAAAAAGCAAGCTGTTTGAGCTACTTTTTCAACGTTTTCAAGGCTTACTTCAAAATTTAAATAACTTTGTGGAAAACATTATAAAGTCAATGAAATTATAGATAAACGATATATAATCGATCAAAACATATTGATTTTAACTAGTTTCTAATGTTTTGACACAGTTTCATTTAAATTTTAAGTTTTACAAAGTTTTAAAAAATACATAGTGATTTACGTGCAAAAAGCAAGCTGTTTGAGCTACTTTTTCAACGTTTTCAAGGCTTACTTCAAAAATTTAAATAACTTTGTGGAAAACATTATAAAGTCAATGAAATTATAGATAAACGATATATAATCGATCAAAACATATTGATTTTAACTAGTTTCTAATGTTTTGACACAGTTTCATTAAAAATTTTAAGTTTTACAAAGTTTTTTTAAAATACATAGTGATTTACGTGCAAAAGCAAGCTGTTTTGAGCTATTTTTTTTCAACGTTTTTTCAAGGTTTAGTTTTTCAAAATTTAAATAACTTTGTGAAACATTAAAAATTCAATGAAATTATAAATTATATATAAACGATAAAAATATAAACATAAAACATATTGATTTTAACTAGTTTTAATGTTTTAATGTTTCATTTTTTTGAAGTTTTACAAAGTTTTAAAAATTTTAAGTTTTACAAAGTTTTAAAATACATAGTGATTTACGTGCAAAAAGCAAGCTGTTTGAGCTACTTTTTTTCAACGTTTTCAAAAGGCTTACAAAATTTAAAAATAACTTTTTGTGAAAACATTATAAAGTCAATGAAATTATAGATAAACGATATATAATCGATCAAAACATATTGATTTTAACTAGTTTCTAATGTTTTGACACAGTTTCATTAAAAATTTTAAGTTTTACAAAGTTTAAAAACATAGTGATTTACGTGCAAAAGCAAGCTGTTAGAGCTACTTTTTTCAACGTTTTCAAGGCTTACTTCAAAATTTAAATAACTTTGTGAAAACATTATAAAGTCAATGAAATTATAGATAAACGATATATAATCGATCAAAACATATTGATTTTTTAGTTTCTAATGTTTTGACACAGTTTCATTAAAAATTTTAAGTTTTACAAAGTTTTAAAATACATAGTGATTTACGTGCAAAAAGCAAGCTGTTTGAGCTACTTTTTCAACGTTTTCAAGGCTTACTTCAAAATTTAAATAACTTTGTGGAAAACATTATAAAGTCAATGAAATTATAGATAAACGATATATAATCGATCAAAAAACATATTGTTTCTAATTTTTAACTAGTTTCTAATGTTTTGACACAGTTTCATTAAAAATTTTAAGTTTTACAAAGTTTTTTAAAATACATAGTGATTTACGTGCAAAAGCAAGCTGTTTGAGCTATTTTTTTTCAACGTTTTTTTCAAGGCTTAGTTTTCAAAATTTAAATAACTTTGTGAAAACATTATAAAGTCAATGAAATTATAGATAAACGATATATAATCGATCAAAACATATTGATTTTAACTAGTTTCTAATGTTTTGACACAGTTTCATTAAAAATTTTAAGTTTTACAAAGTTTTAAAATACATAGTGATTTACGTGCAAAAAGCAAGCTGTTTGAGCTACTTTTTCAACGTTTTCAAGGCTTACTTACAAAAAAATTTAAATAACTTTGTGGAAAACATTATAAAGTCAATGAAATTATAGATAAACGATATATAATCGATCAAAACATATTGATTTTAACTAGTTTCTAATGTTTTGACACAGTTTCATAAAAAATTTTAAGTTTTACAAAGTTTTAAAATACATAGTGATTTACGTGCAAAAGCAAGCTGTTTGAGCTACTTTTTCAACGTTTTCAAGGCTTACTTCAAAATTTAAATAACTTTGTGAAAACATTATAAAGTCAATGAAATTATAGATAAACGATATATAATCGATCAAAACATATTGATTTTAACTAGTTTCTAATGTTTTGACACAGTTTCATTAAAAAAAAGTTTTACAAAGTTTTTTAATTTTTTAAAAAGTTTTCAAAAATACATAGTGATTTACGTGCAAAAGCAAGCTGTTTGAGCTACTTTTTCAACGTTTCAAAGGCTTACTGCAAAAAAATTTAAATAAATCAAAATTTAAATAAAAACATTATAAAGTCAATGAAATTATAGATAAACGATATATAATCGATCAAAACATATTGATTTTAACTAGTTTCTAATGTTTTGACACAGTTTCATTATAAATTTTAAGTTTTACAAAGTTTTAAAATACATAGTGATTTAAAAAAAAAAAAAAGCAAGCTGTTTGAGCTACTTTTTCAACGTTTTCAAGGCTTACTTCAAAATTTAAATAACTTTGTGAAAACATTATAAAGTCAATGAAATTATAGATAAACGATATATAATCGATCAAAACATATTGATTTTACTAGTTTAGTTTGACACAGTTTCATTAAAAATGTTTTGACACAGTTTCATCATTAAAAATTTTAAGTTTTACAAAGTTTTAAAATACATAGTGATTTACGTGCAAAAGCAAGCTGTTTGAGCTACTTTTTCAACGTTTTCAAGGCTTACTTCAAAATTTAAATAAATAACTTTGTGGAAAACATTATAAAGTCAATGAAATTATAGATAAACGATATATAATCGATCAAAACATATTGATTTTAACTAGTTTCTAATGTTTTGACACAGTTTCATTAAAAATTTTAAGTTTTACAAAGTTTTAAAATACATAGTGATTTACGTGCAAAAGCAAGCTGTTTGAGCTACTTTTTCAACGTTTTCAAGGCTTACTTCAAAATTTAAATAACTTTGTGAAAACATTATAAAGTCAATGAAATTATAGATAAACGATATATAATCGATCAAAACATATTGATTTTAACTAGTTTCTAATGTTTTGACACAGTTTCATTAAAAATTTTAAGTTTTACAAGTTTTTTACAAAGATTTTAAAACTTTTTCAACGTTTTCAAAATAAAAGTGATTTTTGAAATTATAGATAAACGCAAAAGCAAGCTGATTTTAACTACTTTTTCAATGTTTTTCAACGTTTTCAAGTTTTTTTTTTAAAAACATAGTGATTTTCAAAAGCAAGCTGTTTGAACTTTTTTCAACGTTTTCAAGGCTTACTTCAAAAATTTAAATAACTTTGTGAAAACATTATAAAGTCAATGAAATTATAGATAAACGATATATAATCGATCAAAACATATTGATTTTAACTAGTTTCTAATGTTTTGACACAGTTTCATTAAAAATTTTAAGTTTTACAAAGTTTTAAAATACATAGTGATTTACGTGCAAAAAGCAAGCTGTTTGAGCTACTTTTTCAACGTTTTCAAGGCTTACTTCAAAATTTAAATAACTTTGTGAAAACATTATAAAGTCAATGAAATTATAGATAAACGATATATAATCGATCAAAACATATTGATTTTAACTAGTTTCTAATGTTTTGACACAGTTTCATTAAAAATTTTAAGTTTTACAAAGTTTTAAAATACATAGTGATTTACGTGCAAAAGCAAGCTGTTTGAGCTACTTTTTCACGTTTTTTTCAAGGCTTACTTCAAAATTTAAATAACTTTGTGAAAACATTATAAAGTCAATGAAATTATAGATAAACGATATATAATCGATCAAAACATATTGATTTTAACTAGTTTCTAATGTTTTGACACAGTTTCATTAAAAATTTTAAGTTTTACAAAGTTTTAAAATACATAGTGATTTACGTGTGCAAAAGCAAGCTGTTTGAGCTACTTTTTTTCAACGTTTTCAAGGCTTACTTCAAAATTTAAATAACTTTTGTGAAAACATTATAAAGTCAATGAAATTATAGATAAACGATATATAATCGATCAAAACATATTGATTTTAACTAGTTTCTAATGTTTTGACACAGTTTCATTAAAAATTTTAAGTTTTACAAAGTTTTAAAATACATTTACGTTGCAAAAAAAGCTTTTGAGCTACTTTTTCAAAAGGCTTACTTCAAAATTTAAATAACTTTTGGAAAACATTATAAAGTCAATGAAATTATAGATAAACGATATATAATCGATCAAAAATATAAACTAGTTTCAAAGCTATTAAAAATTTTTTTTCAACGTTTGACACAGTTTCATTAAAAATTTTAAGTTTTACAAAGTTTTAAAAAAATTTAAATAACTTTGTGGAAACAAAAAAACAATTTTTCAATGAAATTAAGAAAAAAATAATATTATAAATCAATGAAATTATAGATAAACGATAAATATATAATCGATCAAAACATTTGATTTTAACTAGTTTCTAATGTTTTGACACACAGTTTCATTTTCATTAAAGTTTTTAAGTTTTACAAAGTTTTAAAATACATAGTGATTTACGTGCAAAAGCAAGCTGTTTGAGCTACTTTTTCAACGTTTTCAAGGCTTACTTCAAAATTTAAATAACTTTGTGAAAACATTATAAAGTCAATGAAATTATAGATAAACGATATATAATCGATCAAAACATATTGATTTTAACTAGTTTCTAATGTTTTGACACAGTTTCATTTAAAAATTTTAAGTTTTACAAGTTTTTTAAAATACATAGTGATTTACGTGCAAAAAGCAAGCTGTTTGAGAGCTACTTTTTCAACGTTTTCAAGGGCTTACTTCAAAATTTAAATAACTTTGTGAAAACATTATAAAGTCAATGAAATTATAGATAAACGATATATAATCGATCAAAACATATTGATTTTAACTAGTTTCTAATGTTTTGACACAGTTTCATTAAAAATTTTAAGTTTTACAAAGTTTTAAAATACATAGTGATTTACGTGCAAAAAAAAGCAAGCTGTTTGAGCTACTTTTTCAACGTTTTCAAGGCTTACTTCAAAATTTAAATAACTTTGTGAAAACATTATAAAGTCAATGAAATTATAGATAAACGATATATAATCGATCAAAACATATTGATTTTAACTAGTTTCTAATGTTTTGACACAGTTTCATTAAAAATTTTAAGTTTTACAAAGTTTTAAAATACATAGTGATTTACGTGCAAAAAGCAAGCTGTTTGAGCTACTTTTTCAACGTTTTCAAGGCTTACTTCAAAATTTAAATAACTTTTTGTGAAAACATTATAAAGTCAATGAAATTATAGATAAACGATATATAATCGATCAAAACATACTAGTTTTGATTTTAACTAGTTTCTAATGTTTTGACACAGTTTCATTAAAAATTTTAAGTTTTACAAAGTTTTAAAATACATAGTGATTTACGTGCAAAAGCAAGCTGTTTGAGCTACTTTTTCAACGTTTTCAAGGCTTACTTCAAAATTTAAATAACTTTGTGAAAACATTATAAAGTCAATGAAATTATAGATAAACGATATAATCGATATAAAATCAAAACATATTGATTTTAACTAGTTTCTAAATGTTTTGACACAGTTTCATTAAAAATTTTAAGTTTTACAAAGTTTTAAAATACATAGTGATTTACGTTTAAAAAAAGCAAGCTGTTTTGAGCTACTTTTTTTCAACGTTTTCAAGGCTTTTCAAAATTTAAATAACTTTTGTGAAAAAATTTAAATAAACGATATATAAAAAACAGTTTTATAAAGTTTCATTAAAAATTTGAAGTTTTAAAGTTTTAAAAAATTTATATTATACGATAAACGTTTTATATAATCGATCAAAACATATTGATTTTAACTAGTTTTTAATGTTTTTGACAAAGTTTCATTTAGATAAAAAATTTCAAAAGTTTTACAAAGTTTTAAAAGTTACATAGTGATTTAAGTTTTACAAAGTTTTTTAAAATACAAGCTGATTTTGCAAAAGCTACTTTTTTCAACGTTTTCAAGGCTTACTTCAAAATTTAAATAACTTTGTGAAAACATTATAAAGTCAATGAAATTATAGATAAACGATATATAATCGATCAAAACATATTGATTTTAACTAGTTTCTAATGTTTTGACACAGTTTCATTAAAAATTTTAAGTTTTACAAAGTTTTAAAATACATAGTGATTTTACAAAAAAAAGCAAGCTGTTTGAGCTACTTTTTTTCAACGTTTTCAAGGCTTACTTCAAAATTTAAATAACTTTTTGTGAAAACATTATAAAGTCAATGAAATTATAGATAAACGATATATAATCGATCAAAACATATTGATTTTAACTAGTTTCTAATGTTTTGACACAGTTTCATTAAAAATTTTAAGTTTTACAAAGTTTTAAAATACATAGTGATTTACGCAAAAAAAAAGCAAGCTGTTTGAGCTACTTTTTCAACGTTTTTCAAGGCTTACTTCAAAATTTAAATAACTTTGTGAAAACATTATAAAGTCAATGAAATTATAGATAAACGATATATAATCGAACAAAAAACATATTGATTTTAACTAGTTTCTAATGTTTTGACACAGTTTCATTAAAAATTTTAAGTTTTACAAAGTTTTAAAATACATAGTGATTTACGTGCAAAAGCAAGCTGTTTGAGCTACTTTTTCAACGTTTTCAAGGCTTACTTCAAAATTTAAATAACTTTGTGAAAACATTATAAAGTCAATGAAATTATAGATAAACGATATATAATCGATCAAAACATATTGATTTTAACTAGTTTCTAATGTTTTGACACAGTTTCATTAAAAATTTTAAGTTTTACAAAGTTTTTTAAAATACATAGTGATTTACGTGCAAAAAGCAAGCTGTTTGAGCTACTTTTTCAACGTTTTCAAGGCTTCAAAATTTAAATAACTTTTTGAAAAAATAACTTTATGAAAACATATAAAGTCAATGAAATTATAGATAAACGATATATAATCGATCAAAACATATTGATTTTTAACTAGTTTCTAATGTTTTGACACAGTTTCATTAAAAATTTTAAGTTTTACAAAGTTTTTAAAATACATAGTGATTTACGTGCAAAAGCAAGCTGTTTGAGCTAGTTTTTTTCAACGTTTTCAACTTTTTAACGTTTTCAAAATTTAAATAACTTTGTGAAAACATTATAAAGTCAATGAAATTATAGATAAACGATATATAATCGATCAAAACATATTGATTTTAACTAGTTTCTAATGTTTTGACACAGTTTCATTAAAAATTTTAAGTTTTACAAAGTTTTAAAATACATAGTGATTTACGTGCAAAAGCAAGCTGTTTGAGCTACTTTTTCAACGTTTTTTTCAAGGCTTACTTCAAAATTTAAATAACTTTGTGAAAAAACATTATAAAGTCAATGAAATTATAGATAAACGATATATAATCGATCAAAACATATTGATTTTAACTAGTTTTTCTAATGTTTTGACACAGTTTCATTAAAAATTTTAAGTTTTACAAAGTTTTAAAAAAAATACATAGTGACGTGCAAAAAGCAAGCTGTTTGAGCTACAACGTTTTTTTCAACGTTTTCAAGGCTTACTTCAAAATTTAAATAACTTTTGAAAAAACATTATAAAGTCAATGAAATTATAGATAAACGATATATAATCGATCAAAACATATTGATTTTAACTAGTTTCTAATGTTTTGACACAGTTTCATTAAAAATTTTAAGTTTTACAAAGTTTTAAAATACATAGTGATTTACGTGCAAAAAGCAAGCTGTTTGAGCTAGTTTTTTTTCAACGTTTTCAAGGCTTACTTCAAAATTTAAATAACTTTTTGTGAAAACATTATAAAGTCAATGAAATTATAGATAAACGATATATAATCGATCAAAACATATTGATTTTAACTAGTTTCTAATGTTTTGACACAGTTTCATTAAAAATTTTAAGTTTTACAAAGTTTTAAAATACATAGTGATTTACGTGCAAAAGCAAGCTGTTTGAGCTACTTTTTCAACGTTTTCAAGGCTTACTTCAAAATTTAAATAACTTTGTGAAAACATTATAAAGTCAATGAAATTATAGATAAACGATATATAATCGATCAAAACATATTGATTTTAACTAGTTTCTAATGTTTTGACACAGTTTCATTAAAAATTTTAAGTTTTACAAAGTTTTAAAATACATAGTGATTTACGTGCAAAAAGCAAGCTGTTTGAGCTACTTTTTTCAACGTTTTCAAGGCTTACTTACTTCAAAATTTAAATAACTTTGTGGAAAACATTATAAAGTCAATGAAATTATAGATAAACGATATATAATCGATCAAAACATATTGATTTTTTAACTAGTTTCTAATGTTTTGACACAGTTTCATTAAAAATTTTAAGTTTTACAAAAGTTTTTTTAAAATACATAGTGATTTACGTGCAAAAAGCAAGCTGTTTGAGCTACTTTTTTCAACGTTTTCAAGGCTTACTTCAAAATTTAAATAACTTTGTGAAAAACATTATAAAGTCAATGAAATTATAGATAAACGATATATAATCGATCAAAACATATTGATTTTAACTAGTTTCTAATGTTTTGACACAGTTTCATTAAAAATTTTAAGTTTTACAAAGTTTTAAAATACATAGTGATTTACGTGCAAAAAAAAGCAAGCTGTTTGAGCTACTTTTTTCAACGTTTTTTCAAGGCTTACTTCAAAATTTAAATAACTTTTTGTGAAAACATTATAAAGTCAATGAAATTATAGATAAACGATATATAATCGATCAAAACATATTGATTTTAACTAGTTTCTAATGTTTTGACACAGTTTCATAAAAATTTTAAGTTTTACAAAGTTTTAAAATACATAGTGATTTTTGCAAAAGCAAGCTGTTTGAGCTACTTTTTTCAAACGTTTTCAAGGCTTTTCAAAATTTAAATAACTTTTTGAAAACATTATAAAGTCAATGAAATTATAGATAAACGATATATAATCGATCAAAACATATTGATTTTAACTAGTTTCTAATTTTTTGACACAGTTTTTAAAAATTTTAAGTTTACAAAGTTTTAAAATACATAGTGATTTACGTGCAAAAGCAAGCTGTTTG
The DNA here is from genome assembly GCA_903632075.3 of Acanthosepion pharaonis. Classification (NCBI taxonomy): domain Eukaryota; kingdom Metazoa; phylum Mollusca; class Cephalopoda; order Sepiida; family Sepiidae; genus Acanthosepion; species Acanthosepion pharaonis. The sequence goes on from CAHIKZ030005507.1 coordinate 121,214, forward strand.
AGCTACTTTTTTCAACGTTTTCAAGGCTTACTTCAAAATTTAAATAACTTTTGTGAAAACATTATAAAGTCAATGAAATTATAGATAAACGATATATAATCGATCAAAACATATTGATTTTAACTAGTTTCTAATGTTTTGACACAGTTTCATTAAAAATTTTAAGTTTTACAAAGTTTTAAAATACATAGTGATTTACGTGCAAAAAAGCAAGCTGTTTGAGCTACTTTTTCAACGTTTTCAAGGCTTACTTCAAAATTTAAATAACTTTGTGGAAAACATTATAAAGTCAATGAAATTATAGATAAACGATATATAATCGATCAAAACATATTGATTTTAACTAGTTTCTAATGTTTTGACACAGTTTTTCATTAAAAATTTTAAGTTTTACAAAGTTTTTTAAAATACATAGTGATTTACGTGCAAAAAAGCAAGCTGTTTGAGCTACTTTTTCAACGTTTTCAAGGCTTACTTCAAAATTTAAATAACTTTGGAAAACATTATAAAGTCAATGAAATTATAGATAAACGATATATAATCGATCAAAACATATTGATTTTAACTAGTTTCTAATGTTTTGACACAGTTTCATTAAAAATTTTAAGTTTTACAAGTTTTTTAAAATACATAGTGATTTACGTGCAAAAGCAAGCTGTTTGAGCTACTTTTTCAACGTTTTCAAAGGCTTACTTCAAAATTTAAATAACTTTGTGAAAACATTATAAAGTCAATGAAATTATAGATAAACGATATATAATCGATCAAAACATATTGATTTTAACTAGTTTCCAATGTTTTGACACAGTTTTCATTAAAAATTTTAAGTTTTACAAAGTTTTAAAAAATACATAGTGATTTACGTGCAAAAGCAAGCTGTTTGAGCTACTTTTTTCAACGTTTTCAAGGCTTACTTCAAAATTTAAATAACTTTGTGAAAACATTATAAAGTCAATGAAATTATAGATAAACGATATATAATCGATCAAAACATATTGATTTTAACTAGTTTCTAATGTTTTGACACAGTTTCATTAAAAATTTTAAGTTTTACAAAGTTTTAAAATACATAGTGATTTACGTGCGTGCAAAAGCAAGCTGTTTGAGCTACTTTTTCAACGTTTTCAAGGCTTACTTTAAAAAATTTAAATAACTTTTTTGTGGAAAACATTATAAAGTCAATGAAATTATAGATAAACGATATATAATCGATCAAAACATATTGATTTTAACTAGTTTCTAATGTTTTGACACAGTTTCATTAAAAATTTTAAGTTTTACAAAGTTTTAAAATACATAGTGATTTACGTGCAAAAAAAAAGCAAGCTGTTTGAGCTTTTTCAACGTTTTCAAGGCTTACTTCAAAAATTTAAATAACTTTGTGAAAACATTATAAAGTCAATGAAATTATAGATAAACGATATATAATCGATCAAAACATATTGATTTTTACTAGTTTCTAATGTTTTGACACAGTTTCATTAAAAATTTTAAGTTTTACAAAGTTTTAAAATACATAGTGATTTACGTGCAAAAGCAAGCTGTTTGAGCTACTTTTTCAACTTTTTCAACGTTTTCAAGGCTTACAAAAATTTAAAAAATTTAAATAACTTTCAAAAAACATTATAAAGTCAATGAAATTATAGATAAACGATATATAATCGATCAAAACATATTGATTTTAACTAGTTTCTAATGTTTTGACACAGTTTCATGTTTTGACACAGTTTCAAAAATTTTAAGTTTTACAAAGTTTTAAAATACATAGTGATTTACGTGCAAAAGCAAGCTGTTTGAGCTACTTTTTTCAACGTTTTCAAGGCTTACTTCAAAATTTAAATAACTTTGTGAAAACATTATAAAGTCAATGAAATTATAGATAAACGATATATAATCGATCAAAACATATTGATTTTAACTAGTTTCTAATGTTTTGACACAGTTTCATTAAAAATTTTAAGTTTTACAAAGTTTTAAAATACATAGTGATTTACGTGCAAAAAGCAAGCTGTTTGAGCTACTTTTTCAACGTTTTCAAGGCTTACTTCAAAATTTAAATAACTTTGTGAAAACATTATAAAGTCAATGAAATTATAGATAAACGATATATAATCGATCAAAACATATTGATTTTAACTAGTTTCTAATGTTTCTAATGTTTTGACACAGTTTCATTAAAAATTTTAAGTTTTACAAAGTTTTAAAATACATAGTGATTTACGTGCAAAAGCAAGCTGTTTGAGCTACTTTTTCAACGTTTTCAAGGCTTACTTCAAAATTTAAATTTTTGTGAAAACATTATAAAGTCAATGAAATTATAGATAAACGATATATAATCGATCAAAACATATTGATTTTAACTAGTTTCTAATGTTTTGACACAGTTTACAAAGTTTTTTTAGTGATTTACGTGCAAAAAAATTTTAAGTTTTACAAAGTTTTAAAATACATAGTGATTTTACGTGCAAAAAAGCAAGCTGTTTGAGCTATTTTTTTTCAACGTTTTCAAGGCTACTTTTTCAACGTTTTCAAAATTTAAATTTAAATTTTTGAAAAACATTATAAAGTCAATGAAATTATAGATAAACGATATATAATCGATCAAAACATATTGATTTTAACTAGTTTCTAATGTTTTGACACAGTTTCATTAAAAATTTTAAGTTTTACAAAGTTTTAAAATACATAGTGATTTACGTGCAAAAGCAAGCTGTTTGAGCTTTTTTCAACGTTTTTCAAGGCTTACTTCAAAATTTAAATAACTTTGTGAAAACATTATAAAGTCAATGAAATTATAGATAAACGATATATAATCGATCAAAACATATTGATTTTAACTAGTTTCTAATGTTTTGACACAGTTTCATTAAAAATTTTAAGTTTTACAGTTTTTTAAAATACATAGTGATTTACGTGCAAAAGCAAGCTGTTTGAGCTACTTTTTCAACGTTTTCAAGGCTTACTTTCAAAATTTAAATAATTTTGTGAAAACATTATAAAGTCAATGAAATTATAGATAAACGATATATAATCGATCAAAACATATTGATTTTAACTAGTTTCTAATGTTTTGACACAGTTTCATGTTTTTTCATTAAAAATTTTAAGTTTTACAAAGTTTTAAAATACATAGTGATTTACGTGCAAAAGCAAGCTGTTTGAGCTACTTTTTCAACGTTTTCAAGGCTTACTTCAAAATTTAAATAACTTTGTTAAAACATTATAAAGTCAATGAAATTATAGATAAACGATATATAATCGATCAAAACATATTGATTTTAACTAGTTTCTAATGTTTTGACACAGTTTCATTAAAAATTTTAAGTTTTACAAAGTTTTAAAATACATAGTGATTTACGTGCAAAAAAAGCAAGCTGTTTGAGCTACTTTTTCAACGTTTTCAAGGCTTTCAAAACTTCAAAATTTAAATAACTTTTATAAAAACATTATAAAGTCAATGAAATTATAGATAAACGATATATAATCGATCAAAACATATTGATTTTAACTAGTTTCTAATGTTTTGACACAGTTTCATTAAAAATTTTAAGTTTTACAAAGTTTTAAAATACATAGTGATTTACGTGCAAAAGCAAGCTGTTTGAGCTACTTTTTCAACGTTTTCAAGGCTTACTTCAAAATTTAAATAACTTTGTGAAAACATTATAAAGTCAATGAAATTATAGATAAACGATATATAATCGATCAAAACATATTGATTTTAACTAGTTTCTAATGTTTTGACACAGTTTCATTAAAAATTTTAAGTTTTACAAAGTTTTAAAATACATAGTGATTTACGTGCAAAAAAGCAAGCTGTTTGAGCTACTTTTTTCAACGTTTTCAAGGCTTACTTCAAAATTTAAATAACTTTGTGGAAAACATTATAAAGTCAATGAAATTATAGATAAACGATATATAATCGATCAAAACATATTGATTTTAACTAGTTTCTAAATGTTTTGACACAGTTTCATAAAAATTTTAAGTTTTACAAAGTTTTAAAATACATAGTGATTTACGTGCAAAAAGCAAGCTGTTTGAGCTACTTTTTTTTCAACGTTTTCAAGGCTTACTTCAAAATTTAAATAACTTTGTGAAAACATTATAAAGTCAATGAAATTATAGATAAACGATATATAATCGATCAAAACATATTGATTTTAACTAGTTTCTAATGTTTTGACACAGTTTCATTAAAAATTTTAAGTTTTACAAAGTTTTAAAATACATAGTGATTTACGTGCAAAAAAGCAAGCTGTTTGAGCTACTTTTTCAACGTTTTCAAGGCTTACTTCAAAATTTAAATAACTTTGTGGAAAACATTATAAAGTCAATGAAATTATAGATAAACGATATATAATCGATCAAAACATATTGATTTTAACTAGTTTCTAAATGTTTTGACACAGTTTCATTAAAAATTTTAAGTTTTACAAAGTTTTAAAATACATAGTGATTTACGCAAAAAAAAGCAAGCTGTTTGAGCTACTTTTTCAACGTTTTCAAGGCTTACTTCAAAATTTAAATAACTTTGTGGAAAACATTATAAAGTCAATGAAATTATAGATAAACGATATATAATCGATCAAAACATATTGATTTTAACTAGTTTCTAATGTTTTGACACAGTTTCATTAAAAATTTTAAGTTTTACAAAAGGTTTTAAAATACATAGTGATTTACGTGCAAAAGCAAGCTGTTTGAGCTACTTTTTCAACGTTTTCAAGGCTTACTTCAAAATTTAAATAACTTTGTGAAAACATTATAAAGTCAATGAAATTATAGATAAACGATATATAATCGATCAAAACATATTGATTTTAACTAGTTTCTAATGTTTTGACACAGTTTCATTAAAATTTTTTTACAAAGTTTTTACAAAGTTTTAAAATACATAGTGACTTTTTACGTGCAAAAGCAAGCTGTTTGATTTTACTAGTTTCTAATTTTTCAACGTTTTCAAGGATTTACTTCAAAAAAATTTAAATAACGTTTTTTTAAAAACATTATAAAGTCAATGAAATTATAGATAAACGATATATAATCGATCAAAACATATTGATTTTAACTAGTTTCTAATGTTTTGACACAGTTTCATTAAAAATTTTAAGTTTTACAAAGTTTTAAAATACATAGTGATTTACGTGCAAAAAAAAGCAAGCTGTTTGAGCTACTTTTTTTCAACGTTTTCAAGGCTTACAAAATTTAAATAACTTTTTGGAAAACATTATAAAGTCAATGAAATTATAGATAAACGATATATAATCGATCAAAACATATTGATTTTAACTAGTTTCTAATGTTTTGACACAGTTTCATTAAAAATTTTAAGTTTTACAAAGTTTTAAAATACATAGTGATTTACGTGCAAAAAAAGCAAGCTGTTTGAGCTACTTTTTTCAACGTTTTTTTCAAGGCTTACTTCAAAATTTAAATAACTTTGTGAAAACATTATAAAGTCAATGAAATTATAGATAAACGATATATAATCGATCAAAACATATTGATTTTAACTAGTTTCTAATGTTTTGACACAGTTTCATTAAAAATTTTAAGTTTTACAAAGTTTTAAAATACATAGTGATTTACGTGCAAAAGCAAGCTGTTTGAGCTACTTTTTCAACGTTTTTTCAAGGCTTACTTCAAAATTTAAATAACTTTGTGAAAAACATTATAAAGTCAATGAAATTATAGATAAACGATATATAATCGATCAAAACATATTGATTTTAACTAGTTTCTAATGTTTTGACACAGTTTCATTAAAAATTTTAAGTTTTACAAAGTTTTAAAATACATAGTGATTTACGTGCAAAAGCAAGCTGTTTGAGCTACTTTTTCAACGTTTTTCAAGGCTTACTTTCAAAAATTTAAATAACTTTGTGAAAACATTATAAAGTCAATGAAATTATAGATATAAACGATATATAATCGAAAACATATTGATTTTAACTAGTTTCTAATGTTTTGACACAGTTTCATTAAAAATTTTAAGTTTTACAAAGTTTTAAAATACATAGTGATTTACGTGCAAAAAGCAAGCTGTTTGAGCTACTTTTTTTCAACGTTTTCAAGGCTTACTTCAAAATTTAAATAACTTTGTGGAAAACATTATAAAGTCAATGAAATTATAGATAAACGATATATAATCGATCAAAACATATTGATTTTAACTAGTTTCTAATGTTTTGACACAGTTTCATTAAAAATTTTAAGTTTTACAAAGTTTTAAAATACATAGTGATTTACGTGCAAAAGCAAGCTGTTTGAGCTACTTTTTCAACGTTTTCAAGGCTTACTTCAAAATTTAAATAACTTTGTGGAAAACATTATAAAGTCAATGAAATTATAGATAAACGATATATAATCGATCAAAACATATTGATTTTAACTAGTTTCTAATGTTTTGACACAGTTTCATTAAAAATTTTAATTTTTACAAAGTTTTAAAATACATAGTGATTTACGTGCAAAAGCAAGCTGTTTGAGCTACTTTTTCAACGTTTTCAAGGCTTACTTCAAAATTTAAATAACTTTGTGGAAACATTATAAAGTCAATGAAATTATAGATAAACGATATATAATCGATCAAAACATATTGATTTTAACTAGTTTCTAATGTTTTGACACAGTTTCATTAAAAATTTTAAGTTTTACAAAGTTTTAAAATACATAGTGATTTACGTGCAAAAGCAAGCTGTTTGAGCTACTTTTTCAACGTTTTCAAGGCTTACTTCAAAATTTAAATAACTTTGTGGAAAACATTATAAAGTCAATGAAATTATAGATAAACGATATATAATCGATCAAAACATATTGATTTTAACTAGTTTCTAATGTTTTGACACAGTTTCATTAAAAATTTTAAGTTTTACAAAGTTTTAAAATACATAGTGATTTACGTGCAAAAGCAAGCTGTTTGAGCTACTTTTTCAACGTTTTCAAGGCTTACTTTAAAATTTAAATAACTTTGTGAAAACATTATAAAGTCAATGAAATTATAGATAAACGATATATAATCGATATATAATCGATCAAAACATATTGATTTTAACTAGTTTCTAATGTTTTGACACAGTTTCATTAAAAATTTGAAGTTTTACAAAGTTTTAAATTACATAGTGATTTACGTGCAAAAGCAAGCTGTTTGAGCTACTTTTTCAACGTTTTCAAAGCTTACTTCAAAATTTAAATAACTTTGGAAAAAATTATAAAGTCAATGAAATTATAGATAAACGATATATAATCGATCAAAACATATTGATTTTAACTAGTTTCTAATGTTTTGACACAGTTTCATTAAAAATTTTAAGTTTTACAAAGTTTTAAAATACATAGTGATTTACGTGCAAAAAGCAAGCTGTTTGAGCTTTTTCAACGTTTTCAAGGCTTACTTCAAAATTTAAATAACTTTGTGAAAACATTATAAAGTCAATGAAATTATAGATAAACGATATATAATCGATCAAAACATATTGATTTTAACTAGTTTCTAATGTTTTGACACAGTTTCATTAAAAATTTTAAGTTTTACAAAGTTTTAAAATACATAGTGATTTACGTGCAAAAGCAAGCTGTTTGAGCTACTTTTTTCAACGTTTTCAAGGCTTACTTCAAAATTTAAATAACTTTGTGGAAAACATTATAAAGTCAATGAAATTATAGATAAACGATATATAATCGATCAAAACATATTGATTTTTTTAACTAGTTTCTAATGTTTTGACACAGTTTCATTAAAAATTTTAAGTTTTACAAAGTTTTAAAATACATAGTGATTTACGTGCAAAAAAAGCAAGCTGTTTGAGCTACTTTTTTTTCAACGTTTTTTCAAGGCTTACTTCAAAAATTTAAATAACTTTGTGAAAAAACATTATAAAGTCAATGAAATTATAGATAAACGATATATAATCGATCAAAACATATTGATTTTAACTAGTTTCTAATGTTTTGACACAGTTTCATTAAAAATTTTAAGTTTTACAAAGTTTTAAAATACATAGTGATTTACGTGCAAAAGCAAGCTGTTTGAGCTACTTTTTCAACGTTTTTTCTTCAAAATTTAAATAAGGAAAACTTACTTAAAAATTATAAATAAAATAAATCAAAACATTTGATTTTAAAAAAACATTATAAAGTCAATGAAATTATAGATAAACGATATATAATCGATCAAAACATATTGATTTTGCAAAAACTAGTTTTTTAGCTACTTTTTGACACAGTTTTTTCATTAAAAATTTTAAGTTTTACAAACATTTTAAAATACATAGTGATTTAGATAAACGATATGCGATCAAAAAAAGCAAGCTAGTTTCTAATGTTTTGACACAGTTTCATTAAAAATTTTTTTTCAACGTTTTAAAATACAAGTGGCAAAAAGCAAGCTGTTTGAGCTACTTTTTTCAACGTTTTTACTTCAAAATTTAAATAACTTTTTGTGAAAACATTATAAAGTCAATGAAATTATAGATAAACGATATATAATCGATCAAAACATATTGATTTTAACTAGTTTCTAATGTTTTGACACAGTTTCATTAAAAATTTTAAGTTTTACAAAGTTTTAAAATACATAGTGATTTACGTGCAAAAGCAAGCTGTTTGAGCTACTTTTTCAACGTTTTCAAGGTTTTCAAGGCAAAATTTAAATAACTTTGTGAAAACATTATAAAGTCAATGAAATTATAGATAAACGATATATAATCGATCAAAACATATTGATTTTAACTAGTTTCTAATGTTTTGACACAGTTTCATTAAAAATTTTAAGTTTTACAAAGTTTTAAAATACATAGTGATTTACGTGCAAAAAGCAAGCTGTTTGAGCTACTTTTTCAACGTTTTCAAGGCTTACTTCAAAATTTAAATAACTTTTTGTGAAAACATTATAAAGTCAATGAAATTATAGATAAACGATATATAATCGATCAAAACATATTGATTTTAACTAGTTTCTAATGTTTTGACACAGTTTCATTAAAAAATTTTAAGTTTTACAAAGTTTTAAAATACATAGTGATTTACGTGCAAAAAGCAAGCTGTTAGAGCTACTTTTTCAACGTTTTCAAGGCTTACTTCAAAATTTTAAAAAAATTTAAATTTTTGAAAACATTATAAAGTCAATGAAAATATATAGATAACGATATATAATCGATCAAAACATATTGATTTTAACTAGTTTCTAATGTTTTGACACAGTTTCATTAAAAATTTTAGTTTTTTACAAAGTTTTAAAATACATAGTGATTTACGTGCAAAAGCAAGCTGTTTGAGCTACTTTTTCAACGTTTTCAAGGCTTACTTCAAAATTTAAACTTTTGTGAAAACATTATAAAGTCAATGAAATTATAGATAAACGATATATAATCGATCAAAACATATTGATTTTAACTAGTTTCTAAATGTTTTGACACAGTTTCATTAAAAATTTTAAGTTTTACAAAGTTTTTAAAATACATAGTGATTTACGTGCAAAAGCAAGCTGTTTGAGCTAAATTTTAAGTTTTTTTTCAACGTTTTTTTTTCAACGTTTTCAAGGCTTACTTCAAAATTTAAATAACTTTGTGGAAAACATTATAAAGTCAATGAAATTATAGATAAACGATATATAATCGATCAAAACATATTGATTTTAACTAGTTTCTAATGTTTTGACACAGTTTCATTAAAAATTTTAAGTTTTACAAAGTTTTAAAATACATAGTGATTTACGTGCAAAAGCAAGCTGTTTGAGCTACTTTTTCAACGTTTTCAAGGCTTACTTCAAAATTTAAATAACTTTGTGAAAACATTATAAAGTCAATGAAATTATAGATAAACGATATATAATCGATCAAAACATATTGATTTTAACTAGTTTCTAATGTTTTGACACAGTTTCATTAAAAATTTTAAGTTTTACAAAGTTTTAAAATACATAGTGATTTACGTGCAAAAAGCAAGCTGTTTGAGCTACTTTTTCAACGTTTTCAAGGCTTACTTCAAAATTTAAATAACTTTGTGAAAACATTATAAAGTCAATGAAATTATAGATAAACGATATATAATCGATCAAAACATATTGATTTTAACTAGTTTCTAATGTTTTGACACAGTTTCATTAAAATTTTTAAGTTTTACAAAGTTTTAAAATACATAGTGATTTACGTGCAAAAGCAAGCTGTTTGAGCTACTTTTTCAACGTTTTAAATAAGGCTTATAACTTCAAAAATTTAAATAACTTTTTACAAAGTTTTAAAATACATAGTGATTTACGTGCAAAAAAACATTATAAAGTCAATGAAATTATAGATAAACGATATATAATCGATAAAAAACATATTGATCAAAACATATTTTTAACTAGTTTCTAATGTTTTGACACAGTTTCATTAAAAATTTTAAGTTTTACAAAGTTTTAAAATACATAGTGATTTACGTGCAAAAGCAAGCTGTTTGAGCTACTTTTTCAACGTTTTCAAGGCTTACTTCAAAATTTAAATAACTTTGTGGAAAACATTATAAAGTCAATGAAATTATAGATAAACGATATATAATCGATCAAAACATATTGATTTTAACTAGTTTCTAATGTTTTGACACAGTTTCATTAAAAATTTTAAGTTTTACAAAGTTTTAAAATACATAGTGATTTACGTGCAAAAAGCAAGCTGTTTGAGCTACTTTTTCAACGTTTTCAAGGCTTACTTTAAAAAATTTAAATAACTTTTTGTGAAAACATTATAAAGTCAATGAAATTATAGATAAACGATATATAATCGATCAAAACATATTGATTTTAACTAGTTTCTAATGTTTTGACACAGTTTCATTAAAAATTTTAAGTTTTACAAAGTTTTAAAATACATAGTGATTTACGTGCAAAAAGCAAGCTGTTTGAGCTACTTTTTTCAACGTTTTCAAGGCTTACTTCAAAATTTAAATAACTTTGTGGAAAACATTATAAAGTCAATGAAATTATAGATAAACGATATATAATCGATCAAAACATATTGATTTTAACTAGTTTCTAATGTTTTGACACAGTTTCATTAAAAAAGTTTTAGTTTTTAAAATACACAGTGATTTACATGCAAAAAAAGCTTTAAAGTTTTTCAAAGTTTTCAAGGCTTACTTCAAAATTTAAATGATTTTGTGATTATTTAAAGTCAATGAAATTATAGATAAACGATATATAATCGATCAAAACATATTGATTTTAACTAGTTTCTAATGTTTTGACACAGTTTCATTAAAAATTTTAAGTTTTACAAAGTTTTAAAATACATAGTGATTTACGTGCAAAAGCAAGCTGTTAGAGCTACTTTTTCAACGTTTAAAAACTTTGTGAAAACATTATAAAGTCAATGAAATTATAGATAAACGATATATAATCGATCAAAACATATTGATTTTAACTAGTTTCTAATGTTTTGACACAGTTTCATTAAAAATTTTAAGTTTTACAAAGTTTTAAAATACATAGTGATTTACGTGCAAAAAAAGCAAGCTCTTTGAGCTACTTTTTCAACGTTTTCAAGGCTTACTTCAAAATTTAAATAACTTTGTGGAAACATTATAAAGTCAATGAAATTATAGATAAACGATATATAATCGATCAAAACATATTGATTTTAACTAGTTTCTAATGTTTTGACACAGTTTCATTAAAAATTTTAAGTTTTACAAAGTTTTAAAATACATAGTGATTTACGTGCAAAAGCAAGCTGTTTGAGCTACTTTTTCAACGTTTTCAAGGCTTACTTCAAAATTTAAATAACTTTGTGGAAACATTATAAAGTCAATGAAATTATAGATAAACGATATATAATCGATCAAAACATATTGATTTTAACTAGTTTCTAACGTTTTGACACAGTTTCATTAAAAATTTTAAGTTTTACAAAGTTTTAAATTACATAGTGATTTACGTGCAAAAGCAAGCTGTTTGAGCTAATTTTTCAACGTTTTCAAGGCTTACTTCAAAATTTAAATAACTTTGTGGAAACATTATAAAGTCAATGAAATTATAGATAAACGATATATAATCGATCAAAACATATTGATTTTAACTAGTTTCTAATGTTTTGACACAGTTTCATTAAAAATTTGAAGTTTTACAAAGTTTTAAAATACATAGTGATTTACGTGCAAAAAAAAGCAAGCTGTTTGAGCTACTTTTTTTTTCAACGTTTTTTCAAGGCTTACTTCAAAATTTAAATAACTTTGTGAAAACATTATAAAGTCAATGAAATTATAGATAAACGATATATAATCGATCAAAACATATTGATTTTAACTAGTTTCTAATGTTTTGACACAGTTTCATTAAAAATTTTAAGTTTTACAAAGTTTTAAAATACATAGTGATTTACGTGCAAAAGCAAGCTGTTTGAGCTACTTTTTCAACGTTTTTTTTCAACGTTTTCAAGGCTTACTTCAAAAATTTAAATAACTAGTTTTTGTTAAAAAAAACATTATAAAGTCAATGAAATTATAGATAAACGATATATAATCGATCAAAACATATTGATTTTAACTAGTTTCTAATGTTTTGACAGTTTCTAATGTTTTGACACAGTTTCATTAAAAATTTTAAGTTTTACAAAGTTTTAAAATACATAGTGATTTACGTGCAAAAGCAAGCTGTTTGAGCTACTTTTTCAACGTTTTCAAGGCTTACTTCAAAATTTAAATAACTTTTTTGTGAAAACATTATAAAGTCAATGAAATTATAGATAAACGATATATAATCGATCAAAACATATTGATTTTAACTAGTTTCTAATGTTTTGACACAGTTTCATTAAAAATTTTAAGTTTTACAAAGTTTTAAAATACATAGTGATTTACGTGCAAAAGCAAGCTGTTTGAGCTACTTTTTTCAACGTTTTCAAGGCTTACTTCAAAATTTAAATAACTTTGTGAAAACATTATAAAGTCAATGAAATTATAGATAAACGATATATAATCGATCAAAACATATTGATTTTAACTAGTTTCTAATGTTTTGACACAGTTTCATTAAAAATTTTAAGTTTTACAAAGTTTTAAAATACATAGTGATTTTACAAAAAAAAGCAAGCTGTTTGAGCTACTTTTTTCAACGTTTTCAAGGCTTACTTCAAAATTTAAATAACTTTGTGAAAACATTATAAAGTCAATGAAATTATAGATAAACGATATATAATCGATCAAAACATATTGATTTTAACTAGTTTCTAATGTTTTGACACAGTTTCATTAAAAATTTTAAGTTTTACAAAGTTTTAAAATACATAGTGATTTACGTGCAAAAAGCAAGCTGTTTGAGCTACTTTTTTCAACGTTTTCAAGGCTTACTTCAAAATTTAAATAACTTTGTGGAAAACATTATAAAGTCAATGAAATTATAGATAAACGATATATAATCGATCAAAACATATTGATTTTAACTAGTTTCTAATGTTTTGACACAGTTTCATTAAAAATTTTAAGTTTTACAAAGTTTTAAAATACATAGTGATTTACGTGCAAAAGCAAGCTGTTTGAGCTACTTTTTCAACGTTTTTTTCAAGGCTTACTTCAAAAGTTAAATAACTTTGTGGAAAACATTATAAAGTCAATGAAATTATAGATAAACGATATATAATCGATCAAAACATATTGATTTTAACTAGTTTCTAATTTTTTGACACAGTTTCATTAAAAATTTTAAGTTTTACAAAGTTTTAAAATACATAGTGATTTACGTGCAAAAGCAAGCTGTTTGAGCTACTTTTTCAACGTTTTCAAGGCTTACTTCAAAATTTAAATAACTTTGTGAAAACATTATAAAGTCAATGAAATTATAGATAAACGATATATAATCGATCAAAACATATTGATTTTAACTAGTTTCTAATGTTTTGACACAGTTTCATTAAAAATTTTAAGTTTTACAAAGTTTTAAAATACATAGTGATTTACGTGCAAAAAGCAAGCTGTTTGAGCTACTTTTTCAACGTTTTTTTTCAAGGCTTACTTCAAAATTTAAATAACTTTGTGAAAACATTATAAAGTCAATGAAATTATAGATAAACGATATATAATCGATCAAAACATATTGATTTTAACTAGTTTCTAATGTTTTGACACAGTTTCATTAAAAATTTTAAGTTTTACAAAGTTTTAAAATACATAGTGATTTACGTGCAAAAGCAAGCTGTTTGAGCTACTTTTTTTTTCAACGTTTTCAAGGCTTACTTCAAAATTTAAATAACTTTTTGTGAAAACATTATAAAGTCAATGAAATTATAGATAAACGATATATAATCGATCAAAACATATTGATTTTAACTAGTTTCTAATGTTTTGACACAGTTTCATTAAAAATTTTAAGTTTTACAAAGTTTTAAAATACATAGTGATTTACGTTAAAAAAAAGCAAGCTGTTTGAGCTACTTTTTCAACGTTTTCAAGGCTTACTTCAAAATTTAAATAACTTTGTGGAAAACATTATAAAGTCTTTGAAATTATAAAGTCAATGAAATTATAGATAAACGATATATAATCGATCAAAACATATTGATTTTAACTAGTTTCTAATGTTTTGACACAGTTTCATTAAAAATTTTAAGTTTTACAAAGTTTTAAAATACATAGTGATTTACGTGAAAAAGCAAGCTGTTTGAGCTACTTTTTCAACGTTTTCAAGGCTTACTTCAAAATTTAAATAACTTTGTGGAAACATTATAAAGTCAATGAAATTATAGATAAACGATATATAATCGATCAAAACATATTGATTTTAACTAGTTTCTAATGTTTTGACACAGTTTCATTAAAAATTTTAAGTTTTAAAAAGTTTTAAAATACATAGTGATTTACGTGCAAAAGCAAGCTGTTTGAGCTACTTTTTCAACGTTTTCAAGGCTTACTTCAAAATTTAAATAACTTTGTGAAAACATTATAAAGTCAATGAAATTATAGATAAACGATATATAATCGATCAAAACATATTGATTTTAACTAGTTTCCAATGTTTTGACACAGTTTCATTAAAAATTTTAAGTTTTACAAAGTTTTAAAATACATAGTGATTTACGTGCAAAAGCAAGCTGTTTGAGCTACTTTTTCAACGTTTTCAAGGCTTACTTCAAAATTTAAATAACTTTTGAAAACATTATAAAGTCAATGAAATTATAGATAAACGATATATAATCGATCAAAACATATTGATTTTAACTAGTTTCTAATGTTTTGACACAGTTTCATTAAAAATTTTAAGTTTTACAAAGTTTTAAAATACATAGTGATTTACGTGCAAAAGCAAGCTGTTTGAGCTACTTTTTCAACGTTTTCAAGGCTTACTTCAAAATTTAAATAACTTTGTGAAAACATTATAAAGTCAATGAAATTATAGATAAACGATATATAATCGATCAAAACATATTGATTTTAACTAGTTTCTAATGTTTTGACACAGTTTCATTAAAAATTTTAAGTTTTACAAAGTTTTAAAATACATAGTGATTTACGTGCAAAAAGCAAGCTGTTAGAGCTACTTTTTCAACGTTTTCAAGGCTTACTTCAAAATTTAAATAACTTTGTGGAAACATTATAAAGTCAATGAAATTATAGATAAACGATATATAATCGATCAAAACATATTGATTTTAACTAGTTTCTAATGTTTTGACACAGTTTCATTAAAAATTTTAAGTTTTACAAAGTTTTAAAATACATAGTGATTTACGTGCAAAAGCAAGCTGTTTGAGCTACTTTTTCAACGTTTTCAAGGCTTACTTCAAAATTTAAATAACTTTGTGGAAAACATTATAAAGTCAATGAAATTATAGATAAACGATATATAATCGATCAAAACATATTGATTTTAACTAGTTTCTAATGTTTTGACACAGTTTCATTAAAAATTTTAAGTTTTACAAAGTTTTAAAATACATAGTGATTTACGTGCAAAAGCAAGCTGTTTGAGCTACTTTTTCAACGTTTTCAAGGCTTACTTCAAAATTTAAATAACTTTGTGAAAACATTATAAAGTCAATGAAATTATAGATAAACGATATATAATCGATCAAAACATATTGATTTTAACTAGTTTCTAATGTTTTGACACAGTTTCATTAAAAATTTTAAGTTTTACAAAGTTTTAAAATACATAGTGATTTACGTGCAAAAAGCAAGCTGTTTGAGCTACTTTTTCAACGTTTTCAAGGCTTACTTCAAAATTTAAATAACTTTGTGGAAAACATTATAAAGTCAATGAAATTATAGATAAACGATATATAATCGATCAAAACATATTGATTTTAACTAGTTTCTAATGTTTTGACACAGTTTCATTAAAAATTTTAAGTTTTACAAAGTTTTAAAATACATAGTGATTTACGTGCAAAAAGCAAGCTGTTTGAGCTACTTTTTTCAACGTTTTCAAGGCTTACTTCAAAATTTAAATAACTTTGTGAAAACATTATAAAGTCAATGAAATTATAGATAAACGATATATAATCGATCAAAACATATTGATTTTAACTAGTTTCTAATGTTTTGACACAGTTTCATTAAAAATTTTAAGTTTTACAAAGTTTTAAAATACATAGTGATTTACGTGCAAAAGCAAGCTGTTTGAGCTACTTTTTCAACGTTTTCAAGGCTTACTTCAAAATTTAAATAACTTTGTGAAAACATTATAAAGTCAATGAAATTATAGATAAACGATATATAATCGATCAAAACTCGTAAGACCGAGACTGTCAATCAGATTATCATGATTAACACTTGATATAATGCCCTAAGAGACAACGCCTGGACGTTGGAGAGGTCATCCGAGGCCCTTAAGAGGCGCTTCAGATCTAGACGTCATTCGCGATAGAAGGAGCATTCGGCTCGGGGTAAACGGCGGGCCTCTTCTTCGCACGAGTGCACACTTCTCAGAGATGGGAAGTTCTTACGGGCGTCTTCATTTCAGAAGGCGCCCTCCTCATTCGGTTCGCGAAACATTCGATCTAGAAATCTGATGTGAAGCATATGTTGATGAATCTCAATGCTTGGCATGCCCAGACCGCCTTCAGAAGGATGAAGGCAACTGATCCCCCGAGTGAATCTGGCGGCCTTGCCTCCCCACAAGAAGGAGAACAAGAGCCTCTCGAACGCCAGCAAAGTGCCATACGGAAGTGGAAGCACGGAGAGTCGGTAAAGGAGAATTGGATAGATGTGTGAAACACAAACTTCCGCCTTCCCATTTAAGGAAAGACCACAAATTAATTGCGATCACGGCCGTCCGTCGCACCTACGACCAATTCATTTCCAACTGGAGATCAGGACCGAACCAGACGCCGAGAATCTTGACCGGCCCATCCGTCCAGTGGAAAGGTCCGGGAAGAGAAACTCCCTTCCACGCACCCAACCGCAATCCAACAGACTTATCACGGTTGATCTTGACCCCTGTCACCATCTCATAACAACTGATTTCTTTGCTGACTTCATCAATCTCGGCTCTGCTCGACACAAGAGCCGAACGTCGTCAGCATAGGCAGAATAACTGGCCGATGTGCTACCACCGGGCAGGGCAATTCCGTGTAGGACCGGATTCGCCTTTAACTTGCGAAGGAAAGGTTCCAACGCAAAAACGTAAAGCAACGGCGAATGAGGACAACCTTGACGAATGGAGCGAGACAATACGAAAGGCTCCGATCGTAGCCCGTTCACTTCCACCAGCGCACCGGGAGTCGCATACAGAAGTCTGATCCAGGTGCGAAAGTACGGCCTGAAACCGGCCACCGAAAGGAGAGCCTCCAGAAACCGATGGTCAACCCTATCGAAGGCCTTGGACTGATCTAATTTGAACAGCGCGGCTTCACTGTCGACTTGCTCGATGATCAGGCGTACCATATGATGATTGTCCTGAATCTTCCTACCCTTCACAGCACAAGTCTGTTCCGAGCTAATCAGACGAGACAGGACAACCTGCAAACGGTTAGCCAAGATCTTAGCCAAAATCTTTAACTCTGTGTTTAACATACTTAAAGGGCGAAAGTTACCTAACCCATCCCCACCGTTTCTGTCCTTGCGTAAAAACTTGATCACGCCCCTGGTGAAGCGTTGGGGTATAGAACCCTGCTTCATCCAGTTGCCAAAGATCAGTGCCAGCAACGGAACAAAAACGGGCGACTGCCTCAAGTACACTTCGTACGGAAGACCATGTAGTCCCGGAGATTTGTCAAGGCCAACCTGTTTCAGCGCTTCCCAGATTTCCGACTCTGTAATGGGACCCTCGCACCTAGCTGCTTCAGCTGCCTCGAGGCAGGGAAAATCAGCTAAATAGGCGTCGAACTGAGCAGGGCTCAGATCGGGCTCCCTGGTTAAAAGCTCCTGAAAGTAGTCACGAAAAACCTCGCATATGCCTTCGTTTGTAGTCACGGTCCGATTATCCGGCAATGTGACGCACGAAATATCTAGCCATTGTCAACTTAGTTAAGAATTGTTCCTTGCCTAATATACCTATATATATATATATATATATATATATATATATATATATATATTCAAAATTGACATAACAAATGGACCGATCCATTATTATCTTAGTTTTTTTATCTTTTTTTTTTATTTTAATGATTAATAAATTAAATACTTTTCTTCAAAATGTTACATTTTAACTTTAGGTCACTTTTCTCTATTTGATAATTTCGTAATTTGTTTACATTTTTTATATTTTCTTAAGAGTGGGCGCTGAGTTCTTGAGTCGCGAAACATCTGATAAAATGGAAAAACATCATAATTTTTAAAATTCTTTCTGGCTTTGCCTGAGAAATTTCATATTAAAACATGCCATATACAAAAATACATAGATAATTAATTTCTTGATTTTTCATAATCTTTTCAGTCATCGAACAACACACATTAACTTATTTTTCTTTTATTTATTCTCTTTCCAATAAGGATACATTTTATACATTTCGTATGTATTTTTCCATGTATCTTTTCGCCTTCGAACTTATCATGACTTTCTTTATTTCTTGTGATATGATTCAAAGCCGTTGCCTTGATTTTCGGTAATTTGATTAACTGGATAACTTTTTATTCGTGTTATAATTTACAAACATTAGTAAGAAAAGAGAAGTAAGAAAAAGTAGAATGAAAAATATTTGTTCTCACGCTTGCTTGTAGGGATATTTCTTTGATGACTGACTAGTCATTGTTATAACTTGGTTACAGAGATGTCACTCATCTGCCGTATTTATCAGATATTGCACCTTCAGATTACCATTTACTGCAATCATTTTAGAATGCTTTTGTTGAGAAGTTCTGCGAGGATAGAATTAAGGAGTTGCGGGAATTGTCAAGAACTCATTATCTTTAAACAATTCTTCATACTTCTTGCGTTGTTTCAGGTAAAAAGTTCTATCTTTTTTTCCGGCCTATTTTCCGTCCAGGCCGTTTAAGCTGGTTTAGGTAATGGTGTTTCTGCATTGTCATTGTTTTTGCCGACCATAGTGTCGTAAAACCCCACCACAGTCGAACAAATATCTGTTTTTTTTTTAATTGTTTAACGAAAAACAAAACAGTCAAGAGCAAATAAAGTAAAATGGAACAAGAACGTGGCAAACCAAATACAGTAACCAATTCAACCGAATATGAAAACGGTAAATAAAAACGAGGGGAGGGTCCCAAAACGGAAATAAATAGAAATGAAAAAGTGAACAAATAAATGTGCACAAAAATCAAAAAGTAAGAAAGGAAAAAGTGAAAACTTTTAAAAGTTTTTGAAACTAAAGAGTGCAAAACGTAAACTTATCGGTTCACTCAAACGCAAGCTGTTCCCAAGAATCGTAATCCTTTAATTTGAGTCAAATTCAATGATGCCATTGGATATTATCCAAAATATTAATCTGCGCCACGGGTTTTTCCCAATATTACCTTTCACAAAAAACAAAATGAATTTATTGAGACAAAGTATCTGTAAACAACCTAATAACAATAATAATAATAATAATAATAATATAGATGAATTATTGCATAAAATCTTGAAATCAAGTAGAATTATAGTAGGTTTTGTTTTTTTTCAATATACAATTAAAGCAGATTTTGATAGTTTTCAATTTAAAATGTAGAAATCAAATGAAATTATAGCAGATATGATTTTTCAATTGAAAATATTGAAATAAATATGAAATGTTGAAATATATTGGATTTACATTAGATTTTGTTATTTTTCAATGGAAAATGTTGCAATAAAGTCGAATTATGATGGTTTGAGATTTTTCAATTGAAAATGGTAAAGTCAAATTGAATTATATCAGATTTTGTTATTTTTCAAATGAAAATGTTGGAATAATGTAGAATTATATCAGATTTTGTTATTTTTCAATTGAAAATGTTGAAATCAAATGGTATTATTGCAGATATTTTTCAAATGAAAATGTTGAAATAATAGAGAATTATATCAGATTTTTAATTCTAAATATTGAGATCAAATGGAATTTTAGCAGATTTTGTTATCTTCAATTCAAAATGTTGAAATAAAGTAGAATTATATCAGATTTTGTTTTTCTTCAATTTAAAATATTGAAATCTAGTTGAATTATAGCAGATTTTGTTATTTTTCAATTGCAAATGTTGTAATCATTTAGAATTGTGGCAGGTATTATCATTTTTCAAAAGAAAATGTTGAAAACAATGATAATAATAGATTTTGTTATTTTTCAATTGAAAATTATTTAATCATGTGGATTTGTAGCAGATTATTTTAAATAATATAGCATTTTCGCTGATTTCGATATTTTTAATTTAAAATGTTGAAATCGAATGGTATTATAGCAAATGTTGTTATTTTTCAATTGAAAATGCAGAAAAGAAATGAAATTATAGTATATTTTGTTATTTTTCAATTGTCAACGTTAAACATATTCAAACGGTTGTTTGAAAATATAATTAATATGTTAAAAGATTGTAAACCAATAAAATTGCTGAAAACCGTGTCGAAGTTAGTTCCGCCTTAATTCCCAAATTGTCACTAGGGGTCATTCTAATTATACTATAAATACTGCGCGACCTCTTGCCTAGTTTTCTTTCCTTCAGGCCTCGTGACGCATTCCTCCTCGCGTGGAGGTGAGGTAAATCCTCTTTTTCATTTCTTCATTTCAGCTCTCTTAGATATACGCATCTTCCCATTTGTGGGAGACGCCATGAACATTATACACACATACACGTACGTACGAACACTCACCAAAGGACAAACACAAATGTTCACACATACTTATTTATCATATCCTAATACGTATGTCGTACACTATTAACCAAGAAAATTTTATAAACCAACAAAATTTGTGATTAGACTGAAGAAAATACAAAAACACAATTTTAATTCACTACAACATCTATACAAAACACAATTTCTCCGGCGCGGCAAATAGAATTTTTTTCTACAACACGTGGAAATCACAGAAGCTCGAATCGAAACTACAACTACAATTACTACTATGACACGAGCCTTACAACACTCTTTCTCCCCACTGGTCTATATTTGCTTGACCTTTTATTTCTCGCGGCGACGTTTCACTTAATTCCACCTGGCTTACCAAACAGAAAACGCAACATCATTTTCAACTAAACGTCTGGACTGAAATAGATAAATCAAAAAAAAAGGCGACTCACTGTGCTTTATCTTCGTTTTGCAACAATGGAACTCGAATAAACTAAGAATTTGCAAGTACGATATTCAATCGACAATAATAGCAAATTCTCTCAAACATGCATTCGACACTCAGTAGCTCAACTTTGCCAAATGTTGAAATTAAATAAAATCACAGCAAGATTTTGTTATTTTGAAGTAGAAATTGATGAAATAAAATAGAATTACAGTAGATTTTCTAATATTTCAAATGAAAATGTGGAAATCAAATGTAATTATTTTGGTATTTTCAATTTAAAATGTTGAAGTCAAATGCATTTACATTTTGATTTTATTATTTTTCAATTGAAAATGTTGACAATAAAATTATAGCAGATTTTGTAATTTATCCATTGAAAAATGTTGTAATAAAATGGAATTATAGCAGATTTCATTATTTTTTAATTTGAAATGTTGAAATCAAGAATTATCTCAAATTTAGCTAGTTTTCAATTGGAAATGTGGAAATCAAATGGAATTATTGCACATTTTGTTATATTTTAATTGAAAATTTTGAAATCATGTGGAATTGTTGTAGAATTTTTTTTTTTTTTCAATTGAAAATGTAATACTATAGAATTATACCTGATTTTGATATTTATCAATTAAAAATTTCATAATTGTTATGGTCCAAGTGCCTTGTACCGCGGTGACGGTTCAAGATTAGAACCAATGAAAGAATAACACGAACACAGGTACGGAATAAAAAGATATATTACAACAGAAATATAATACAAAGAAGTAGATGTATTAGTAATGACTATCAGATTTGGTTAGTATGAACTATGTTGTCTTGACAAGTATCACTATTCCAATGTCCTTACAATATTCTCTCAATTATCTCTCCTCGTCTTACAATCTCCACCATACCTCTTGAGAGGCGCAGTATTTATAATGTCAGGAATAGTCCATTATCATTATGGGTAAGTTCCAATAACAATAATTAAAGGGGAATTATCGCAGATTTTGAAATTTGTCAATTGAAAATGTTGAAAGAAATGGAATTATACCAGATTTTGATATTTTTCAAATGAAACTGATGAAATCAAAAGGAATTATAGTAGATTTTGTAATTTTTCAATTGAAAATATTGAAATCAATTAGAATTATCAAAGATTTAGCTCTTTTTCAAAAACAAATGTTAAAATCAAAATGAATTTAGCAGATTTTATTAATTTTTAATTGATAATGTTGAAATCAAGTGGAATTATAGCATATTTTTTCATTTACTAATAGAATATTTGGAAATCAAATGAAATTGTAGCATATTTTGTTATTTTTCAATTGAATATGATGAAATAAAATAGAATTACTGCAGATTTTCTTATTTTTCAAATGGAAATGTGGATATCAAATGTAATTATTGTAGATTTTGGTATTTTTCAATACAAAATGTTGAAATCAAATGGAATTTAGCAGATTTTTGTTTTTTTCAATCAGAAATTGCAATTATAATAGATTTTATTATTTTTCAATTTGTAATGTTGAAAACAAATAGAATGATAGGATACTTTGATATTTTTAAATTGAAAATGTTGAAATCAAATGAAAAAATTGATATTGTGAATTCGCAATTGAAAATGAAATTTATTTTATTTTTCAATTAAAATGTTTGTTGTTTAAATTGTTGTATTTATAGCAGGTTTTGAATTTTTTCAATTGAAGTTCTTGAAAGCAAATTGAATTATAGCAGATTTTGTTATTTTTCAATTACAAATGTTAAAATCAAATGGAATTTAGCAGATTTTGTTCTTTTTCAATTGATAATATTGAAATCAAATGGAATTAAATTAGATTTTCTTATCTTTCAATTGAAAATATTGTAATAAAATATATCAGTTTTTATTATTTTTCAATTGAAAATGTCAAGTAAATAGAATTATATCAGATGTTGTTATTCTTCTATTAAAAATATTGAAATTAATTATTTCTATTAGATTTTCTTATTTTTCAATTGAAAATCACGGGGAATTATCGCATTTTTTTAAAATTGAATATTTAGTATTTTTCCATGTAAATTTTGAAATCAAGTTGAATTATAGAATATCTTTTCATTTTCCAATAGAATATTCTGAAATCAATTGAAATTAATCGTCATCAAAACATGCCATTGGCGGAAAACATGCAAAGTTTTTCATTCGCTTCCGCCATCATGGCCCATATTGGTTTACCGGCAGCTTTATCTTGTACAACAGTGAGGACCCTCTTTGCCTTCGGGAAATTTTGAGGGTTCTCTTCGTCTAAGTTGTTGAGTTTTTTAAAATTGAGAAGATGTTTTAAATTTTCGCCTGATCTTCAACATCCTTCGAGATTCGGCACACGTCTTCCCCTGTGCTGAAAAGTGGTTTTGATTTAATTTTCTTTTCAACTATTGCT
Organism: Acanthosepion pharaonis; assembly: GCA_903632075.3. Taxonomy (NCBI): domain Eukaryota; kingdom Metazoa; phylum Mollusca; class Cephalopoda; order Sepiida; family Sepiidae; genus Acanthosepion; species Acanthosepion pharaonis. The sequence goes on from CAHIKZ030005507.1 coordinate 145,227, forward strand.
TCCGGAGAATCCGTCGATGGGCTACGTTGCCTTTTTGGATTTTCAGTTTTAAGAGGGGAATTGATTGGTGTTTTCTTTGGGGAAGGGATGGGAGATGAAGATTTGGATGCCTTCTTGGTCATATGTGTTTGTACTTTGGGATTTGAAGGAGGGGCCATAGGTTGTTTTTTTGGCACGGTGACGAAACAGAGAATCCAGGTTTTTTCCGATCTATGCTCCTTGGTTTTTAGCGCTTCCTTGAGTTGTTGTAATTTCTTTTTTCGAAAAGACGGCTCATATTTGAGCATGTCCTGGCGTAATTTTGTTGAAAGTGTGACCGGAGAGTCGCCCTTTGCGCTGGTAGAGGAGTGGGCTGTATGTGTCTTTTTGCTGTTGTAGGACGAGGTCCCGCTGTCTGGGTCTTCCTTTTAGCCTTAACTACGACCTGCCATTCCCCCTCTTCCTTCCCCTAACCGCACTAGCGGCGGACAAAGGCTTTTCGGGGAATGGGGCAGAGATTTAGACCCAACCGGCGGATTTTCCACACCGGTCCTGATCACAGGTATGCCCACCACAGGCGAGACGGATTTAACAGACTCGACTAAAGGGGGATTTGGTTGGGCGGGGGCCAGGACATCAGAGGCCTTCATCTCTGTGCAGGAAGAGGAAAGGTGACCAATCTTTCCACACTTCCAGCATGCCGGTTTACATCCTGCCACTATAATTGGCATCTTCTGGCCCTCTAAATCCAGACAGTTGGGGATGGAGCGGAAGGCTTTTTGACTGATCATCAACTCAAAGCTCCATCCCCCGGTCAGATCGTCTGAGGAAGCATTGAGTATCTGACCAAACTGTACAGAAACGCGGCCAAATGCTCCCCGACAATCTGAGGAGGAACCTCAAATACTGATACCTTGGTCCTACGCCTGCCTTCTTATTCCGTTCGCAAAATAAGGTCTTTTGTTATGAGGTCCCTTGTTGCAGCATCCTCACAATCGGCAGGCGTGGGTAACAGTATGTCCCACATCAAATATCCTTTCCCTTTTATGACTCGCTGAGGTTTGATGCCCAGCGAATTCAAGGTTTTTATAACAGTGTCTTCAGTGCAGCGACAAATTTTGTGCGAACGCTTGTCCACCACAAAGACTGACACAATTCTTTTCTCAACCTTCTTTAGCTCCACAGGATTGGACAAGAGCCCATCTGTTGTCACCAGATGAGCGTAGCTCTTCGCTTTCTCCAGGAACTCCGTCATGTTGATCTTGCATTTAGGCGGGGACTTCCAACATGAGGGCGTCTCTCCGGCCGCGTCATTATTCATAGTAACCATATTCATGTCTTGTTTGTTTTGGCTATTATCCGCTACCATACTATAATTGGTTTATGAATTTTCGCCAACTTGGTCTACCACACTTTTATCATGTGACACTTTATTGATTTCAGAATTTTCGCCAACTTGGGCTGTCAAGTGAAACATTCTTGGTTTCCGAATTTTGGCCACTTTCGGCCACCATATCTTCTTGAAGAATTGTTTCTTTGGTAGGATTATCGGCCACCATACATTCCTTTTGTAAAGTGGATTTTTTGGAGAGATTTCACCATTATCGGCCACCATACTTTTTTCAGGACTGCGTTTAACCTTTTCATCTTGAGAAGGAAACAAACAATTTTGGGGGTCTTCTGTATCTGTATCTAAATTTCCGGACGATTTGTCAGGAGGTTTCATTTTCTTTTTTTTGTTCCAAAATAGTTTTTTTCTATGCATTTTTAGCCATAATATAAAGTTCTTTTCGCAATAACAAAAATATAATTAAACAAAAGAAAAGGGGGGTAAGAAAAGGAACATGTGTAAAAGGCCAATGAACGGTAAAAATAAAAAAAATAAAACAGCTACAAATTACAGACAAAGAATACACAAACGAGGAAAGGACAAATTAAGGCGAAAATAAACAAACAATTAACAAAACGACTACTAGAAATTTCTAGTCAGTCCGACAAACGAAAACACAGGGAATAAAAACGAAAATGAATAATTAACAAAGCAAAAAAAATAAAATAAATAACAAATATTACACAAGCAGATAAACAAGCAAAAAAATGAGGTGGGTAAAAAACGATTACGTATAAAAGGACAATGAAAGTACAAACAGAAATTATAGTAGATTTTATTATTTTCCAATTTAAAATGTCTTCATTTTCCAATTGAATATTTGAAATTCAAATGCAATTAAAATAGATTGTCTTATCTCGCAATTGAAAGTATCGTAATGAAATATAAAAGTTTTTATTTTTCAATTTAAGGTCTTGAAATCAATTTGAATTATATCAGATTTTGTTATTTTTCAATTACAAAGGTTATAATCAAATGGAAATTAGCAGATTTTGTTCTTTTTCAATTGATAATATTGAAAATCAAATGGAATTAAAGTAGATTTTCTCATCTTTCAATTGAAAATATTATAATAAAATATATCTGTTTTTGTTATTTTTCAATTGAAAATCTCAAGTAAATAGAATTATATCAGATGTTATTATTTTTCTATTGAAAATGTTGAAATTAAGTAGTTCTATTACATTTTCTTATTTTTCAATTGAAAATCAAGTGGAATTATAGCATTTTTTTCAATTGAATATTTGTTATTTTTTAATTGTAAATGTTGAAATCAAGTTGAATTATAGAATATTTTTTCCTTTTCCAATAGAATATTTGGAAATCAAATGAAATGACAGCAAATCTTTTATTTCACAACTGAAAATGATGAAATAAAATAGAATTACAGCAGATTTTCTTATTTTTCAAATGGAAATGTGGATATCAAATGTAATTATAGTAGATTTTGGTATTTTTCAATTGAAAATATTGACAATAAAATTATAACAGATTTTGTTATTTATCAATTGAAAATGTTATAATAAAATGGAATTATAGCAGGTTTTTTTCATTTTTCACTTGAAAATATTGAAATCATATTGTATTATAGCAGATTTCATTTGTTTTCAATTTGAAATCAAGAATTTTCGCAAATTTTGCTAGTTTTCAATTGAAAATGTGGAAATCAAATGGTATTATTGCAGATTTTGTTATTTTCAATGGACAATGTTGAAATAAAGTAGAATTACAGTAGATTTTCTTATTTTTCAATTGAAAATTTGGAATAAATGGAATTGTTGTAGTTTTTTATTTTTCAATTGAAAATGTGATAATATAGAATTATATCAGATTTTGATATTTATCAATTAAAAATTTCATAATAATGGGAAATATGGCAGATTTAGAAATATTCCAATTGAAACTGTTGAGGTCAAATCGAATTATGGCAGTTTTTTTTTTCAATTGGAAATATTGAAATAAAGTGGAATTAGAGTAGATTTTATTATTTTTCAATTTAAAATGTTTTCATTATCCAATTGAATATTTGGAAATCAAATGCATTTAAAATAGATTTTCTTATCTTACAAAGGAAAATATCGTAATGAAATATATAAGTTTTTGTTATTTTTCAATTGAAGAGGTCAAGTAAAATAGAATTATATCAGATCTTGTTATTTTTCTATTGAAAAAGTTTAAATTTTGTTATTGAATATCAAGCGGAATTATAACATTTTTTCAATGGAATATTTTTGTTTTTCAACTGTAAATGGTGAAAATCAAGTATAATTAAAGTATATTTATTCATTTTCCCGTAAAATATTTGGAAATCAAATGAAATTATAGCAGATTTTGTTATTTTTCAATAGAAAATGTTGAAATCAAATGAAATGTTAGCAAAATGTTGTAATAAAATGGAATTATAGAAGATTTTATTATTATTTTTCACTAGAAAATGTTGAAATCAAATGTATTATATCAGATTTCATTACTTTTCAATTTGAAATGTAGAAATCAAGAATTATCGCAAATTTTGCTAGTTTTCAATTGAAAATGTGTAAATCTAATAGAATTATAGAAAATTTTCTTATTTTTCAATTGACAATAATGAAATAAAGTAGCATTACTGCAAAAGTTGTTATTTGTCAATTGTAAATTTTCTGCAAATCAAATAGAATTTTAGTAGTTTTTAATTGAAAAGTTATAGAATTATATCAGATTTTATATTTATCAATTCAAAATTTCATAATAAAATGGAATTATGGCAGATTTTGTAATTTTTCAATTGAAATTGTTGAAATCAAATGGAATTATAGCAGATTTTGCTATTTTTCAATACAAAATATTGAAATCAAATGAAATTTAGCAGATTTTGTTATTTTTCAATCAGAAATGTTGAAATCAATTGCAATTATAATAAATTTTATTATTTTTCAATTTGAAATGTTGAAAACAAATAGAATGATAGGATATTTTGAAAATTTTTAAATTGAAAATGTTGAAATCAAATGAAATAACTGATATTGTCAATTTGCAATTGAAAATGAAATTTATTTTATTTTTCAATTAAAATGTTTGTTGTTTAAATTGTTGTATTTATAGCAGGTTTTGAATTTTTTCAATTGAAGTTCTTGAAAGCAAATTGAATTATAGCAGATGTTATTTTTCAATTACAAATGTTAAAATCAAATGGAATTTAGCAGATTTTGTTCTTTTTCAATTGATAATATTGAAATCAAATGGAATTAAAGTAGATTTTCTTTTCTTTCAATTGAAAATATTGTAATAAAATATATCAGTTTTTGTTATTTTTCAATTGAAAATGTCAAGTAAATAGAATTATATCAGATGTTGTTATTTTTCTATTAAAAATGTTGAAATTAAGTAGTTCTATTAGATTTTCTTATTTTTCAATTGAAAATCGAGGGGAATTATCACATTTTTTTTCAATTGAATATTTATTATTTTTCAATGTAAATTTTTAAATCAAGTTGAATTATAGAATATTTTTTCATTTTCCAATAGAATATTCTGAAATCAAATGAAATTATAGCAGATTTTGATATTTTGCAATTGAAAATGATAAAATAATATAGAATTACAGCAGATTTTATTTTGCAAATGAAAATCAGGAAATCAATTCTAGTTATATTAGATTTTATATTTTTCCATTTAAAATGTTTTAATTAAATGTATTTATCGCAGATTTTGTTATTTTTCAATTGGGAATGTTGACAATAATATTATAGGATATTTTGTTATTTATCAATTGAAAATGATGTAATAAGATGGAATTATAGCAGATTTTGTTTTTTTTTTAATTTGATATGTTGAAATCAAGAATTATTGTAAATTTTGCTAGTTTTCAGTTGAAAATGTGGAAATCAAATGGAATTATTGCAGATCTAAAAATATCAAAATCTGTTACAATTCTTCATGATTTCAACATTGTAAATTGAAAAATTAAAAAATCTTTCTTAATACTATTTTATTTCAACATGTTTAGCTGAAGAATAATGGAATCTGCTACAATTTCATTTGATTAAAATATTTTCTATTGAAAAATAAATAAATCTGCTATAATTCTATTAGATTTCAATATTGACAATTGAAAAATACCAAAATATACTATAATTTCATTTCTTTTCTGCATTTTCAATTGAAAAATAACAACATTTGCTATAATACCATTTGGTTTCAACATTTTAAATTAAGAATATCAAAATCTGCGATAATGCTATATTATTTAAAATAATCTGCTACAATTCCATTTGATTAAACCATTTTCAATTGAAAAATAACAAAATCTACTATTATTCTCATTGATTTCAACATTTTCTTTTGAAAAATGAGAAAACCTGCCACAATTCTAAATGATTACAACATTTGCAATTGAAAAATAACAAAATCTGCTATAATTCAACTAGATTTCAATATTTTAAATTGAAGAAAAACAGAATCTGATATGATTCTACTTTATTTCAACATTTTGAATTGTAGATAACAAAATCTGCTATAATTCCATTTGATCTCAATATTTAAAATTAAAAAATCTGATATAATTCTCTATTATTTCAACATTTACATTTGAAAAATATCTGCAATAATAACATTTGGTTTCAACATTTTCAATTGAAAAATAACAAAATCTGATATAATTCTACATTATTCCATTTTCATTTGAAAAATAACAAAATCTGCTATAATTCAATTTGACTTTACCATTTTAGATTGAAAAATCTCAAACCATCATAATTCAACTTTATTGCAACATTTTCCATTGAAAAATAACAAAATCTAATGTAAATCTAATATATTTCAACATTTCATATTTATTTCAATATTTTCAATTGAAAAATCATATCTGCTATAATTTCATTTGATTTCTACATTTTAAATTGAAAACTATCAAAATCTGCTTTAATTGTATATTGAAAAATAACAAAACCTACTATAATTCTACTTGATTTCAAGATTTTATGCAATAATTCATCTATATTATTATTATTATTATTATTGTTGTTATTAGGTTGTTTACAGATACTTTGTCTCAATAAATTCATTTTGTTTTTTGTGAAAGGTAATATTGGGAAAAACCCGTGGCGCAGATTAATATTTTGGATAATATCCAATGGCATCATTGAATTTGACTCAAATTAAAGGATTACGATTCTTGGGAACAGCTTGCGTTTGAGTGAACCGATAAGTTTACGTTTTGCACTTTTTAGTTTCAAAACTTTTAAAAGTTTTCAGTTTTTTCCTTTCTTACTTTTTTGATTTTTGTGCACATTTATTTGTTCACTTTTTCATTTCTATTTATTTCCGTTTTGGGACCCTCCCTCGTTTTTATTTACCGTTTTCATATTCGGTTGAATTGGTTACTGTATTTGGTTTGCCACGTTCTTGTTCCAATTTTACTTTATTTGCTCTTGACTGTTTTGTTTTTCGTTAAACAATTAAAAAAAAACAGTTATTTGTTCGACTGTGGTGGGGTTTTACGCCACCATGGTCAGCAAAAACAATGACAATGCAGAAACACCATTACCTAAACCAGCTTAAACGGCCTGGACGGAAAATAGGCCGGAAAAAAAGATAGAACTTTTTACCTGAAACAACGCAAGAAGTATGAAGAATTGTTTAAAGATAATGAGTTCTTGACAATTCCCGCAACTCCTTAATTCTATCCTCGCAGAACTTCTCAACAAAAGCATTCTAAAATGATTGCAGTAAATGGTAATCTGAAGGTGCAATATCTGATAAATACGGCAGATGAGTGACATCTCTGTAACCAAGTTATAACAATGACTAGTCATCAAAGAAATATCCCTACAAGCAAGCGTGAGAACAAATATTTTTCATTCTACTTTTTCTTACTTCTCTTTTCTTACTAATGTTTGTAAATTATAACACGAATAAAAAGTTATCCAGTTAATCAAATTACCGAAAATCAAGGCAACGGCTTTGAATCATATCACAAGAAATAAAGAAAGTCATGATAAATTCGAAGGCGAAAAGATACATGGAAAAATACATACGAAATGTATAAAATGTATCCTTATTGGAAAGAGAATAAATAAAAGAAAAATAAGTTAATGTGTGTTGTTCGATGACTGAAAAGATTATGAAAAATCAAGAAATTAATTATCTATGTATTTTTGTATATGGCATGTTTTAATATGAAGTTTCTCAGGCAAAGCCAGAAAGGATTTTAAAAATTTTTGATGTTTTTACATTTTATCAGATTTTTCGCGAGTCAAGAACTCAGCGCCCACTCTTAAGTAAATATAAAAAATGTAAACAAATTACCAAATTTTCAAAGAGAGAAAAGTGACCTAAAGCTAAAATGTAACTTTTTGAAGAAAAGTTTTTAATTTATTGAATCATTAAAATTTACATAGATAAAAAAAAAAAATATCATGATATACAGCGGATAAAGAAACAGTTGCATTTACAAGAAATTAATAAAAAATATATGAACTAAGATAATGATGCGTCGGTCCATTTTCTATGTCAATTTTGAATAATATATATATATATATATATATATATATATATATATATATATATATATATTTGTGTGTGTGTATGTGTGTGTTATTTTGGTGTATACTGAATTTGCATAAACACTGACCTGAATATTCAAGAAATCTTATTTAAAAAAATATGCCTACCAGAGAGCGCATACTTTATTTTAATAAGATGATTTCTTGAATATTTTGGTCGGTAGACGAAATTAAATATATATATATTGTTTAATAAATAAGAGTAAGCGTTTACCCAAATACAACCATCCAATAAAAATGTGATAAAAATTTTAATGTGTTTATATATATATATATATATAAATATATATATATATATATGTGTGTGTGTGTGTGTGTGTGTGTGTGTGTGTGTGTGTGTGTGTGTGTGTGTGTCTGTAAATGGGTGTATGTATGTATGTATTAACTAAACATAGCAGGGTATAAACGAACAGAAAAATTACAAATGTACGGAAACAAGGATTTTGCAACATCGCAATCAAAAATTAAACTATATAAATAAGTAAAAATATTTTGGTGTCTATATATAGACTATAGTTTCTTTATAAATCTATCCTAAACAACTTGTTTAAATTTTTTTTAATTGTCAGTTAATTTGTTTTCTGGTTTGAACCATTTTCTTAAAAATACATTGCGCAAATGCTAAAAAAAATGCTAAACTTATGTAACTAGTGAAAATCAATACATTTTGATTGATTGCATATCGATTTTCAATAATTTCATTGACTTTCCAATGTTTCCAAGCAGTTATTTATATTTTGAAACTAGCGTGTTTAACGTTGAAAAAGTAATCAAAACAGCTTGACTTTGCATGTAAATCACAATGTATTTCAAACCTATGTATAACATAAAATTTGTAATATAACTTTGTGAAAACTTAACTTAATTAGAACATGTTTAACAATTGACATGTCTAAGACAAAATTGTTCAGTTTTTTCAGAGCCACTGAGAGCACCTTTGGTCAGTAAAGAGGATGTGTTACAAGCATTTGGGTTCCAGCGGAAAGAAAACAGATCAGTAACAAGATCATTTGTCAATCTAAACGAACAACAAATCCAGTGTGTTTATTTGAAACCTGGAATGTTTATTTTGAAAGCGATGCTTATTTTATAAGCTGAAATAAATCCGACTGGAATGACTGTTATTGACGTTAAAATAATATGAATTTATTAAGTGTACAAATTTTGTGCTGAATTATCTTAACAGGCCTTTTAGCTAACTCTGGTACTACTTTTGAACTTGGGTTACGCTTGACTGCTACTTAGTTAATTTGTTTTGTTTTTTTTTCAATGAAAATGAAAAAAAAAGGAAAGGTCCTAAAGTTTAATTTTGATTGGAATGTAGTTTTTTTTTTTTTTTTTTTACAGTTGAATCATTTTTAAACTCTCAATAAATGTGACGTGATTCAAAACTTGTAATCTCTTGAAACAAATAAGTTATTTCTAGATAAGCCGTAAACGCCCGAAAACTGATGCCATAGAGCTTGTCAGAAAAAAAACTGAAACTACTCCCATCGAGTAAAAACGGACTTCTTGCAAAAAATGAAAGAAATGTTATTTAACTAAAAAAAAGATCGCACAACTGTTTGTGTCAAGTCATTGGACTCAACCAATCCTTTTATTCACTGGTCCATACTCATGGCCCAGTGGATACAAGCGTTGCTTGGCCCAAAAGTCGTGGGTTCAAAACCTGGCAAAACCTTGGAGAGTTGAGTTAAAGGGAGATATCCGGAAGAGGATGGCATGTGGAATTAGAACAGTCTACCACGCAATAAAGGGCTCACTTCGAAATTCTAATCACCTGAAAAAGACCGGAACGTACAACGGCCAAATCATCATGAATGTGACAATAAACAACGACCCAAACAATGTAAACAATGAAATGATATAAACAAACAATATTTGATTAAAGGTTAATTTCCTCATGAAGTTAGAAAGCCAAGCGGACCGCAATTCACCTATGACTGCTCATAGAATCATTTACTTAGCACATATTAAAGATAGTCAAAGCAGTATGCGGTATGTCGAAAACGGTTTTTGTAATACAAAGAAATTCATGTTATCTGAGATAAATCATGGAATCACAGTAGAATGATGAAGAAATCGATTTTATTTATAAAGTTCAGTGAGATATATAAATATTAAGATAAATTGATGGAGCCATAATGCTTTTGAACGTAATCCTTATTTCATCCAGTTATTATTAAATAAACAAAACTATTTTTGCTTGAAAAATAGCATTTTCAGCTTGTTTGGTAGCTTAAACAAAGTTACAGTAAATACAATTTTGTGTGTGCAATGTGGCAAAAAATCGAACTGCTTTCAGTGGAAAACAAAATCAATTTGTTTTCCAAGTTTTCTATTGCAAAATAACAACATATATAATTTCCAATTTGTGTTCTAAATAAGGAAATATGCAATATTTCTATTTGTTTGCTAACTTTTATTTTGTAAACTATCAACATATATTTCCATTTTTTTTCTATCGTTTCTATTAAAAAATCACAAAATATGCAATATTTTAATTTATTTACAAAGAACTTCATTGGGAAATATGAAAATATGCAATATTTTTATTTGATTTCTTACTTTTCTCTTTCAAAATATAAAAATTGGTTTTGTAACATTTTCCATTGAAAAATATCAAAATATTTCAATTTATTTTCTACCATTTCTATTCACAAATGTGAAAATATGCCATATTTGTTTTCTATGTTTTCTATTGCAAAATAACAAAATATGCAATATTTCAATTTCTTTTGTAACATTTCCATTGAAAAATATCAAAATATGCAGTATTTCAATTTATTTTCTGACGTTTCTATTGACAAATATGAAAATATGCCATATTTCAATTTGTTTTGAATTCTATTGCAAAAATAACAAAATATGCAATATTTCAATGTGTTTTGTTACTGTTCCATTGTAAAATATCGAAATATGCTATATTTCAATGATTTACCAAGATTTCTATTGAAAAATATGAAAATATGCCACATTTCAATTTCTTATTTGTTTCTTATGCAAAATAACTAAATATGTAATATTTCAATTTGTTTTGTAACTTTTCCATGGAAAAATATCAAAATATGCAATATTTCAATTTCTGTTCTAATGATACTATTGACAAATATGAAAATGTGCCATATTTCAAATTGTTTTCTAAGTTTTCCATTGCAAATTAACAAAATATGCAATAATGCAATTTGTTTTGTAACTTTTCCATTGAAAAAAAACAAAATACACTATATTTGAATTTATTTTCTAACATTTCTATTGGCAAATATGAAAATATGCAAATGCTACAAATTGTTTCCTATGTTTTCTATTGAAAAATAACAAAATATGCAATATTTCAATCAGTTTTGTATCATTTCCATCGAAAAATATCAAAATATGCTATATTTCAATTCAATTTCTATTGACATATATGCTATATTTCAATATTTATATTTCGTTTGCCTTACTTTCTCTTGATATCATTATCTAAAATCTTTAGATTTACTTCTTCCTTTGTAGTGGCTAGTTCTCTGTTATTGTTTTACGGTTTTAAAATGAATCACGCAGCTATTTTCATTCCTTACTCTGTTTTTAGCAATTTTACTTCTGTTTGTAAAATAATGTTTGTTTGTCCCTTTTGTACTCACATGTGTTCTTAGTGTAAAAATTAAAGTGATTAACTTAGTTCCTGCATATACTTAGTTCCTGCATATACTTAGTTCCGTCAGATACTATTTGTCTACCTGTTCGAGCATAAATCCATTGCACAATGCCAAGTGTATGATTGTCGCTGCCCTCTGGTTTATTATTATATTTTATGTCTTGTCTTCAATTTTCTTGACATCTCTCAGGTTTCAGTATCATCATATTCTCTGTACACTTAAATGTTCCATATATTTCCAATTCATTCAATTCTGATGTCATTTTTTCAACTGTCAAATACAATAAACACAATATTCATTTTGAGTAAAAATCTCCATGTAACATTTTACTATATTTGGCATCCATACTACATTTGAAAGGCTATTACTTTTGTTCAGGCAGCAGTTATCACCTAGTGAAAAATTAATAAATTAGAACATGTCTAATAATTGACATGTCTAAGACAAAATTGTTCAGTTTTTTCAGAGCCACTGTGAGCACCTTTGGTCAGTAAAGAGGATGTGTTACAAGCATTTGGGTTCCAGCGGAAAGAAAACAGATCAGTAACAAGACCATTTGTCAATCTAAACGAACAACAAATCCAGTGTGTTTATTTGAAACCTGGAATGTTTATTTTGAAAGCGATGCTTATTTTATAAGCTGAAACAAATCCGACTGGAATGACTTATTGATGTTAAAGTAATATGCATGTATTAAGTGTACAAATTTTGTGCTGAATTATCTTAACAGACCTTTTAGCTAACTCTGGTACTACTTTTGAACATGGGTTACGCTTGACTGATACTAATATAAGATAAATTGATGGAGCCGTAATCCTTATTTCATCCAGTTATTATTAAATAAACAAAACTATTTTTGCTTGAAAAATAACATTTTCAGCTTGTTTGGTAGCTTAAACAAAGTTACAGTAAATACAATTTTGTGTGTGCAATGTGGCAAAAACAACAAAAAGTTGTCGAAATCGAACTGCTTTCAGTGGAAAACAAATGATTTCAGTTTGTTTAGGTACCTTACACAAAGTTATAGTAAATAAATTTTGGTGTTTGTGTAACTGTTTAAATTTTTAAATGCATGAAATTACAGGATGGTAAATGGGGAGACTAATAATTAAATAATAATTGTTGAGTTTTTCAGGAAGGTGTGTTGAATTGTTCACTCAGATTCACTCAAAAATAAACAGCCAGAAAGATGCACAGGTTTTTATGCCATTCATAAGTTTTACTACATACCGGTGTCGCTTTCTCCAGATATAGTTGGAAAAATTCAACCAGCCATACTCCAATCCAGGGACTACGAAAAATTAAATGAAGCTTTCATAAGCTCACACGAGATATCTAGACTAGAGATGCTCGACAAATTGATATAATTTTCCAGTATTACAATACATCCTTCATTATATCTAAACGAGCTTATATCACTAGCCAGTCGCCTTGGTGTGGTTTGGACCCGACCTCCAGTTGGAGAAAAATTGGTCTGTAGTACGAGCAAAGTTCGACGCGGCCGGTCAGATTGTCCTTTATCGATTGTCCGTACTACTTCTCTGTAAAGACCATAGGAAGCAGATCGAGCGCTCGCTATCCTCCATTTTATGGAGGGGGAGCGGGCATCAGGTCGACAGACGAGTCTGCACAACGTTCGTGTCATGGGGGCTGGGAATGCCACACTTAGTTAGCCACAAACTTGCCTCGAGTTTGGCTTTCCTACGCTGCGCATTGACAGGAGATTCAATTATGGCGAGGATTGTTAGGTATGCGTTCACTTTCCTTACTATCAGTCCTCCCGTCTCGCGGGTTGAGCATCATCGTAAACCCCGGGATCAATCGAATTTCCTTCGCGAGGGTCAGTCGGCCTTGTTGGCTGTTCGTTCGCGTGGAGGTGAGGTAAATCCTCTTTTTCATTTCTTCATTTCAGCTCTCTTAGAATTCGCATCTTCCCATTTGTGGGAGACGCCATGAACATTATACACACGTACACGTACGTACGAACACTCACCAAAGGACAAACACAAATGTTCACACACACATACTTATTTATCCTATCCTAATACGTACGTCGTACACTATTAACCAAAAAACTTTTATAAAGGAACAAAATTTGTGATTAGACTGAAGAAAATACAAAAAAACAATTTTAATTCACTACAACGTCTATACAAAACACAATTTCTCCGGCGCGGCAAATACAATTTTTTTCTACAACACGTGGAAATCACAGAAGCTCGAATCGAAACTACAACTGCAATTACTACTATGACACGAGCCTTACAACACTCTTTCTCCCCACTGGTCTATATTTGCTTGACCTTTTATTTCTCGCGGCGACTTTTCACTTAATTCCACCCGGCTTACCAAACAGAAAACGCAACATCATTTTCAACTAAACGTCTGGACTGAAATAGATAAATCTCGAAGAAAAGGCGACTCACTGTGCTTTATCTTTGTTCTGCAACAATGGAACTCGAACGAACTAAGAATTTGCAAGTACGATATTCAATTGACAATAATAGCAAATTCTCTCAAACATGCATTCGACACTCAGTAGCTCAACTTTGCCAAATGTTGAAATCAAATAAAATGACAGCAGATTTTGTTATTTTAAAGTAGAAATTGATGAAATAACATAGAATTACAGCAGATTTTCTTATTTTTCAAATGAAAATGTGGAAATCAAATGTAATTATTTTGGTATTTGTCAATTCAAAGAAGAACGAACGCTTTGTGGGACATTTTAATAACGTCAGAGCAACAAGCCAATGATTTAGCGGGGAGTATTTGACCACAAAGACCCTGCGACTGCAGACCGAGTATATGGGCACTCGTAGGACAAAGGTCACCGTCCATGGGGTGAGAGTGAATTTCCTGGAAGAGCGCGAGACAGGGTTTCCGGTGACGTATCTGCATTCGTTCGTCCCGCAGCGACATTGAGGCGGTACTAAAGGCGCTTGATCGGTACAAAATTTGACATGGACCAAGATTTTCCGCGACAAGTCGTCCGGCTTGCAGTTAGGTGCCTGGAAGGGGGTCGATTTTCCGGGGCCCTTCGTTTGAGTAAAGGTCGACGCGGCCGGTCAGATTGTCCTTTATCGATTGTCCATACTACCTCTCTGTAAAGACCATAGGAAGCAGCTCGAGCGCTCGCTATCCTCCATTTTAAGGAGGGGAAGCGGGCATCAGGTCGACAGACGAGTCTGCACAACATCCGTGTCATGGGGGCTGGGAATGACACACTTACTGAGCCACAAACTTGCCTCGAGGTTGGCTTTCCTACGCTGCGCATTGACAGGAGATTCAATTATGGCGGGGATTGTTAGGTATGCGTTCACTTTCCTTACTATCAGTCCTCCCGTCTCGCGGGTTGAGCGTCATCGTAAACCCCGGGATCAATCGAATTTCCTTCGCGAGTGTCAGTCGGACTTGTTGGCTGTTCCTCGGTTCAGTGACGTTTCTCAGCATAGGAATGTCATTAAATGGAGGGGGTCGCGAAGGATTCTCTACGTGAGCAGCTCGACTTGTCGGAGGAGGAGTTTCGCTCTGGTCTTGGGCGCCAGCGGCGGATTATCTCAGTAACTCAGTTTTTGCTTACCTGGCGATTGGCTCGGAATCAGCTGCCTCTCAATGACAAGGTCTTCATATGGGGCTTGGCGGTCTGCCAGACTGTGAACAGTGTGGCCTTGTTTTAGAGGAAATGGATTCCCACGTCTTCTACCATTGTCCACTTATGTTCTTATGGGATCATTTCGGCGAGTTTGACGGCTCGTCTCGTTCCCGAAAAGCTCGTGCTCATTGATAGCGCACACGCGTGTGACAATGTATCGCCCCCAGTATTCTGGAGTGAAAGGAATGGTGTTTTTGACGCTGCTGGCCACGGCCCGAATGGTGATTTCGACGACGCGAATGGAGGAAGTCTTGCGAGGCAACAGTCTTTCTCATTACTCTAATCTGATTCTTTGAGCATCAGCTCAGGCTGAAGATTAGAACTGATAGAAAACGCTTGCATTCGACAGATTCAGCGAAAGGTGCGTGAAAGAGGCAAGCTTGGTTCGTTTGAACGGGGCTATCCTTGATTTTCTCTTTTAGGTCAACCTACGTGAGATCGGAGTGGTTTCCTGTGTAGCCCTCTCCTTGCTTAGGTTAGACAAGCCTTTGTCTACTTAGGTAAATATTGTTCCTTGCCTGTTCCCGACTGCCTCTTTGGTTATGATCCAAGTTGAGATTCCCAAACTTCACAGTTTGTGTCTAGGTCACCTTTGTATTTCCCATGTCCGTATATTTTTCTCCTTAGCGAGAGAGACTCTTGATTTTGTCCAATGGGCAGAATAGAGCGGCATCTCTTTTTTGATGGTTGGGCGGGCCCTACTAACATCAGTTATGTTTAGTTTACATTTAGTTTGTTTTGGGATTCATTCCCTCCCCTCTCATTCTATTCATCCATAAATCTTTAAGTATATTATATTTTATAATCATTAGATTTTTATGGCATGGGGCGCGTTTTGTAGGTTCCCCTTGAGAAGATGAGGTATGATGGTGTACCATAATACCTCATCTTCTCAAGGGGAACCTACAAAAACGCGCCCGAAATGGGGATTGAATGGTGATGGACGAGTTCTTATGGTGAATGTAGTAATTGTAATGTCTGAATGGGTCGTGAATAAGGTTAGCAAGGTTATAAGATAGTTAGTGATGACAACCCTCAAACGCTTCCCATTTTGGCCTTGTATTTTAAATATAATAAATAAAAATTCTACTGCATTTCAAAATTTTTCGATTGAAATATAAATACATCTGCTCAAAATACATTTGATTTCAACAGTTTCAATTGAAAAATCTCAAGATCTGCAATAATTCCATTTGATTACCACATTTTCAACTGAAATCTAGCAAAATTTTGCAATAATTCTTGATTTCAAATTTCATTTAAAAAAAAAACGAAATCTGCTATCATTCCATTTTAATACAACATTTTCAATTGATAAATAACAAAATCTCCTATAATATTATTGTCAACATTACCAATTGAAAAATAACAAAATCTGCTCTAAATACATTTGATTTCAACATTTTCAATTGAAACATACCAAAATCTACTATAATTACATTTGATATCCACATTTCCATTTGAAAAATAAGAAAATCTGCTGTAATTCTATTTTATTTCATCATTTTCAGTTGTGAAATAAAAGATTTGCTGTCATTTCATTTGATTTCAATATTTTGTATTGAAAAATAACAAAATCTGCTATAATTTCATTTGATTTACAAATATTCTATTGGAAAATTGAAAAATATGCTATAATTCCACTTGATTTCAACATTTACAATTGAAAAATAAAAATATTCAATTTAAAAAATGCTATAATTCCGCTTGATTTTCAATTGAAAAATAACAAAATCTGGTATATTTTCATTTTTTTTTATCATTTTCAATTGAAAATAACAAAATCATATATAACTCATTGATTCAAACTTTTTTAATTGAAAAATAACAAGATATGATATAATTCTACTTTACTTGACATCTTCAGTTGAAAAATAACAGAAACTCTTATATTTCATTACGATCTTTTCAATTGAAAGATAAGAAAATCTATTTTAATTGCATTTGATTTCCAAATATTCAACTGGAAAACGAAAACATTTTAAATTGAAAAATAATAAAATCTACTGTAATTCCACATTATTTCAATATTTCCATTTGAAAAAAAACCAAAAATGTGCTATATTTCCATTTGACTTCAACAGTTTCAATTGAAATATTACTAAATCTACCATCATTCCCATTATTATGAAATTTTTAATTGATAAATATCAAAATCTGATATAATTCTATATAATCACATTTTCAATTGAAAAATAAAAAACTCTACAACATTCCATTTATTTCAAAATTTTTAATTGAAAAATAAGAAAATCTACTGTAATTCTACTTTATTTCAACATTGTCCATTGAAAATAACAAACTCTGCAATAATACCATTTGTTTTCCACATTTTCAATTGAAAACTAGCAAAATTTGCGATAATTTTGATTTCAATATTTCCAATTGAAAACAAATGAAATCTGCTATAATACGATATGATTTCAATATTTTCAAGTGAAAAATGAAAAATTCTGCTATAATTCCATTTTATAACATTTTCAATTGATAAATAACAAAATCTGTTATAATGTTATTGTCAACATTTTCAATTGAAAAATACCAAAATCTACTATAATTACAATTGATATCCACATTTCCATTTGAAAAATAAGAAAATCTGCTGTAATTCTATTTTATTTCATCATTTTCAATTGAAAAATAACAAAATATGCTATAATTTCATTTGATTTCCAAATATTCTATTAGTAAATGAAAAAATATGCTATAATTCCACTTGATTTCAACATTATCAATTGAAATATAATAAAATCTGCTAAATTCATTTTGATTTTTACATTTGTTTTTGAAAAAGAGCTAAATCTTTGATAATTCTTATTGATTTCAATATTTTCAATTGAAAAATTACAAAATCTGCTATGAATACAACAATTTAAACAACATAATTTTAATCTGAAAAATAAAATAAATTTCATTTTCAATTGCAAATTCACAATGTCAGTTATTTCATTTGATTTCAACATTTTCAATTTAAAAAATATCAAAATATCCTATCATTCTATTTGTTTTCAACATTTCAAATTGAAAAATAATAAAATCTACTATAATTGCAATTGATTTCAATATTTCCAATTGAAAAATAACAAAATCTGCAAAATTCCATTTGATTTCAACATTTTTAATTGAAAACGTACAAAATCTGCTATAACACCATTTGATTTTAACAGTTTCAAATGAAAAAGTACAATATCTGCTATAATTCCTTTTGATTTCAGCAGTTCCATTTGAAAAATAACAAAATCTGGTATAATTCCATTTCTTTTCAACATTTTCAATTGAAAAATTACAAAATCTGCCATAATTCCATTTTATTATTGTTATGGGAACTTACCCACAATGATAATGGACTATTCCTGACATTATAATACTGCACCTATCAAGAGGTATGGTGGAGATTGTAAGACCAGGAGAGATAATTGAGAGCATATTGTAAGGACATTGGAATAGTGATACTTGTCAAGACAAGATAGTTCATACTAACCAAATCTGATAGTCATTTCAACATTTTCAATTTAAAAATATCAAAATATCCTATCATTCTATTTGTTTTCAACATTTCAAATTGAAAAATAATAAAATCTATTATAATTGCAATTTCTGATTGAAAAATAACAAAATCTGCTAAATTCTATTTGATTTCAACATTTTGTATTGAAAAATACCAAAATCTACTATAATTCCATTTGATTTCAACATTTTTAATTGAAAAATAACAAAATCTGCTATAACACAATTTGATTTTAACAGTTTCAATTGAACAAGTACAGAATCTGCTATAATTCCCTTTCATTTCAACAGTTTCAGTTGAAAAATAACAAAATCTGGTATAATTCCATTTCTTTTTAACATTTTCAATTGAAAAATTACAAAATTTGCCATAATTCCATTTTATTATTGTTATGGGAACTTACCCATAATGATAATGGACTATTGCTGACATTATAAATACTGCGCCTCTCAAGAGGTATGGAGGAGAGATAATTGAGAGCATATTGTAAGGACATTGGAATAGTGATACTTGTCAAGACAACATAGTTTATACTAACCAAATCTGATAGTCATTACTAATACTTCTACTTCTTTGTATTATATTTCTGTTGTAATATATCTTTTTATTCCGTACCTGTGTTCATGTTATTCTTTCATTGGTTCTAACCTTGAACCATCACCGTGGTACAAGGCACTTGGACAATAACAATTTTGAAATTTTTAATTGATAAATATCAAAATCAGGTATAATTCTTTAGTATTACATTTTCAATTGAAAAGTAAAAAAACTCTAAAATAATTCCACTTGATTTCAAAAATTTTAAACTAAAAAATAAAAAATCTGTAATAATTCCATTTGATTTTAACATTTCCAATTGAAAACTAGCTAAATTTGTGATAATTCTTGATTTCAACATTTCAAATTTAAAAATAATGAAATCTGCTATAATTCCATTTTATTACAACATTTTCAATTGATAAATATCAAAATCTGCTATAATTTTATTCGATTTCAACATTTTAAATTGAAAAATACCAAAATCTACTATAACTACATTTGATTTCCACATTTTCATTTGAAAAATAAGAAAATCTGCTGTAATTCTATTTTATTTCATTAATTTCTACTTAAAAATAACAAAATCTGCTGTCATTTTATTTGATTTCAACATTTGGCAAAGTTGAGCTACTGAGTGTCGAATGCATGTTTGAGAGAATTTGCTATTATTGTCGATTGAATATCGTACTTGCAAATTCTTAGTTCGTTCGAGTTTCATTGTTGCAGAACGAAGATAAAGCACAGTGAGTCGCCTTTTCTTTGAGATTTATCTATTTCAGTCAAGACGTTTAGTTGAAAATGATGTTGCGTTTTCTGTTTGAAAGGACAATCTGACCGGCAGCGTCGACCTTTCCTCAACCGAAGGGCCCCGGAAGATAGACCCCCTTCCAAGCACCAAACCGCAAGCCGGACGCCTTGTTGAGGTAAATCTTGGTCCATGTCAACTTTTCGTACCGATCAAGCGCCTTTAGTACCGCCTCAATGTTGCTGCGGGACGAACGAATGCAGATACGTCACCGGCGTACGCGGAAACCCTGTCTCGGGCTCTTCCAGGAAATTCACTCTCACCCCATGGACGGTGACCTTTGTCATACGAGTGCCCATATACTCGGTCTGCAGTCGCATGGTCTTTGTGGTCAAATACTCCTCGCTAAATCTTTGGCTTGTTGCTCTGACGTTATTAAAATGTCCCACAAAGCGTTCGTTCTTCTGGTTAGCACATTCGTGCTAATTTGTAATGCCTTGAGGGCTTCCTCCATGCTTTCCCTGCTGACTCTAATTAATTTCTGGGTTTTAACTTTGGAAGTCAGCAGAGATATGGTGCGCGGGCTAACAGCATTCAGCGCCTCCGGAATTGTCAAGAACTCGTTATCTTTAAACAATTCTTCATACTTCTTGCGTTGCTTCACGTAAAAAGTTCTATCTTTTTTTCCTGGCCTATTTTCCGTCCAGGCCGTTTAAGCTGGTTTAGGTAATGGTGTTTCTGCATTGTCATTGTAAAACCCCACCACAGTCGAACAAATAACTGTTTAACGAAAAACTAAACAGTCAAGAACAAATAAAGTAAAATGGAACAAGAACGTGGCAAACCAAAGACAGTAAGCAATTCAACCGAATATGAAAACGGTAAATAAATACGAGGGGAGGGTCAAAATACGGAAATAAACAGAAATGAAAAAGTGAACAAATAAATGTGCACAAAAATCAAAAAGTAAGAAAGGAAAAACTGTAAATTTCAAAAGTTTTCGAAACTAAAGAGTGAAAAAAGTAAACTTATCGGTTCACTCAAACGCAAGCTGATCCAAACAATCGTAATCCTTTAATTTGAGTCAAATTCAATGACGCCATTGGATATTATCCAAAATATTAACTTGCGCCACGCGTTTTTCCCAATATTACCTTTCACAAAAAACAAAATGAATTTATTGAGACAAAGTATCTCTAAACAACCTAATAATAATAATAATAATAATAATAATAATAATAATAAAAATAATATAAATAGAGATGAATTATTGCATAAAATCTTGAAATCAAGTAGAATTATAGTAGGTTTTGTTAATTTTCAATATACACTTAAAGCAGATTTTGATAGTTTTCAAATGAAATTGTTGAAATCAAATGGTATTATTGCAGATATTTTTCAAATGAAAATGTTGAAATAATAGAGAATTATATCATATTTTTTAATTTTAAATATTGAGATCAAATGGAATTTTAGCAGATTTTGTTATCTACAATTCATAATGTTGAAATAAAGTAGAATTGTATCAGATTCTTTTATTCTTCAATTTAAAATGTTGAAATCTAGTTGAATTATAGCAGATTTTGTTATTTTTCAATAGCAAATATTGTAATCATTTAGAATTGTGGCAGGTTTTCTCATTTTTCAAATGAAAATGTTGAAATCAATGAGAATAATAGTAGATTTTGTTATATTTATGGAATTGTAGCAGATTATTTTAAATAATATAGCATTATCGCAGATTTTGATATTTTTAATTTAAAATGTTGAAACCAAATGGAATTATTGCAAATGTTGTTATTTTTCAATTGAAAATGCAGAAAAGAAATGAAATTATAGTATATTTTGTTATTTTTCAATTGTCAATGTTGAAATCACATAGAATTATAGCAGATTTATTTATTTTTCAATAGAAAATATTTTAATCAAAGGAAATTGTAGCAGATTCCGTTATTCTTCAGCTGAACATGTTGAAATAAAATAGTATTAATAAAGATTTTGTAATTTTTCAATTTAAAATGTTGAAATCATGAAGAATTGTAACAGATTTTGATATTTTTCAATAGAAAATGTTTAAATAAATTAGAAGCAGATGTTCAATTGTAAATGTTGAAATAAATTTGATTTTACCATATTCATTCATCTGCTGTAATTCTTTTTGAATTAAAGCTTATTTTGATATTTTTCAATTGAAAATGTTGACATAACATTAGATTTTGTTATTTTTCAATTGAAAATGCAGAAATCAAATGGAACTATATCAGATTCTGTTATTTTAATAGAGAATGTTGAAATGAATTAGAATTATATAACATTTTGTTACTTTTCAAAAGAAAATTTGGAAAAGAAATAGAATCGTTTCCTGCGTAGCCCTCTCCTTGGTTAGGTTAGACAAGCCTTTGTCTACTTAGGTAAGAAGTGTTCCTTGCCTGTTCCCGACTGCCTCATTGGTTATGATCCAAGTTAAGATTTCCAACCTCCACAGTTTGTTTCTGCCCCTTTTTAACTTGACTAGGTCAGCTTTTTATTTCCCATGTCCTTATATTTTTCTCCTTAGTGAGAGAGACTCTTGATTTTGTCCAATGGGCAGAATAGAGCGGCATCTCTTTTTTGATGGTTGGGCGGGCCCTACATCAGTTATGTTTAGTTTACATTTAGTTTGTTTTGGGATTCATTCCCTCCCCTCTCATTCTATTCATCCATAAATCTTTAAGTATATTATATTTTATAATCATTAGAGTTTTATGGCATGGGGCGCGTTCCTTACTCATACAGAATCGGCGAAGAGATTGAAGGAAGACCGGCGGAGGAGGCTGGCATGAGACCGACACGTGCGGCGGAAAAAATCCCCACAGCGGAGAGGAAAACATTGACCAAGAATAACAAGCCATAGTAAACACACACATGCACCCACAATCACACGCACACATTACATTTGCATGTAGAAACAGAAGAAGATGAAAAGAACATTACATTTGCATGTAGAAACAGAAGGAGATGAAAAAGAACATTACATTGCATGTAGAACAGAAGATGAAAAAGAACATTACAATTGCATGTAGAACAGAAGAAGATGAAAAAACAATACAATTGCATGTAGAACAGAAGATGCAAAAGAACATTACATCGCATGTAGAAGCAGAAAAACTTGAAAAAGAACATTACATTTGCATGTAGAACAGAATGTGAAAAGAACATTACATTGCATGTAGAACAGAAAAAGTTTAAAAAGAACATTACATTGCATGTAGAAAAGTAGTGTAGAATTGCATGGGACAGATGCATGATGCATGCTAAATGGTGTATTTGGGTTTAGGTGTCATTTACGAGTAACTGACAAATAGGTTAGGGGAGGATTGTGACACCATTTAGGGGCACAATAAGAAAAAAAGAAAGGAAAAAGAGAAAGGAAAATACAGGCGAGACTTAAGCTTAGATGATGAAGGAAACCACCAACGACCGTGACATTGACAATGTTATTTTGATAGTAAATTTGTTACAAGGAAAGTGAAAGGTTTCATTGTCATTGCAGAAAATTCTAAATAGATAAAAAAATTGACTGTGTCGTGGTGGCGGACTTATATTATCGGGAATAGATAACAGCCACCCAGTGCTGGCGAAAATCTAATTGATAAATTCCAGACCGGCTAGCTAAACTCCGGGATATTTGACAATGTTATTTTGATAATGGAAAAAGATGGTGAAAATTCTGACGGCCAGTGTCGTAGGACTGCCTGACAAGGGCCAGGTAAATACAGAGCTTTAGATAGATAAGAAAAATTAACTGTGTCGGGGGGGTCAAACAATATTGTCGGGAAAGGATTTAATAGGTCATCTGTTAACCGCACACGAAGGCAATCCTGGTCTTTGCCGTTTTGACAAGACATCTATGGGTGTGGAACGACGAGGCTGATATCGGATCTGACCAGATTCCCATCCGAATCACCAAAAGGTTAGAACGTCACATTTGGTTGCCGCGACCAATACCAAGCCAGTTGATCGTCGCGGGACGGGACAACACGACTGACGCAGACAGGCGGACGTCACGTTTGGAGCGGCGACACCCGAACGAAGCAGCGAGGAGCGAGTGAAGGCTGTAGAGGACGTCAATTGGTGCCGTGACCACAGGATGGGACCCTGGAACAGCCGCTGTCACAATTGGTACCGTGACAGCAGGATGAGACCCTGGATCAACCGCTGCCGCAGGAGTTGCTGAAAGATTTCGACTAGGACAACGCACGACGTCTCAAGGATTCAAATCGAAACAAAAATAGAGTAGGAACAAAAGGACTTTGGTTGGCTGTGGCCATACGGTTCCAGATACGCTAGTACGACAACCCGGAACCTGAGAGGAACTAGCGGAAAATCGTCTGTCAGGACACTTTGTTTTGATCTCCCAAATTTCGATTGTTGCTGCTCAGATTGTTTTTCTTTTTAAATATGTCGGACCATGAACCGGATAGAATAGACATAGAGGAAGATGGGTTTAGACAGAGATTGCCAGCTGACCTGAGAGGATTGTTAGGTGGACCGAGGGTCCCGGCGTTTGACGGCAGCAAAAGAGAATTTAAAAACGGGCTGGCAATCTTAGATAAAAGCCGGGTAATATATAAACTCACAGACCAGAAGGCCCTATATTTGGCATATGATGCCACGAGAGGGAGGGCGTCTGAGTTTGTAAAAGGACTCTTAGAAAGTGAACCCCACTTGACATGGTTGGAGGAGCTATTAACCAAGAAGTTCGCTGACGAGGGGACGGCGATAGACGCCATGAGAGCCCTCCTATAGTTGACGCAGCTTAGGGACGAAAAAGCTGTCGTCATTAGCCTTCCCAGAGGTGGTGATGAATAATGCGGTCATACAGGCCCAGTTAGCGGATCTGTATGTTGAAGCACTCGGTGACGAGCGTGTTCGTCACGATGTGCTGAAGGAGGGACGATTATCAGCAGTGGAACTGGCCAAAGAGTGCCAGGGTATTTGGGAAAAGTAAGAAGGTGTGGGAAGAAGCAAGAACTAAGTCGAGAGGTCGGAAGAAAAGGGGAAGGAGGAAGACCCCCTGCGTGGAATCGGAGGGTCAAGCTGGAGGTAGATGAGCCTGAGTTATGGGAAGAGGACCCCAATAGAAAAGCGTGGTCAACAAGGCATGGGTTCTATAAGCCCACGCCGGGTAGATACGGACTGGTCTGCTGGACTTGTGGGCATGAGGACCACAGAGCAGCGGAATGTCCGACGAAGTGGGGTTTGCCCCCAGACTTCGAACAGGATAAGTGCACTAGGTGTGGAAAGAAGGGACACCTAGCCAAGTGGTGTGGGTTGAGAAAAGGTGCCCCACCGACATTAATAAAAAAGGCCGAGCCCAAGAGACAAAACCAGGGAAAAGCCAGCGGGCCACCCCGGAATTAAGAGGGAGGGTGGCCCAGTTAAAAAGAAAGGAAGTAAAACCTTGGACATGTGGTCAGGCGAGCCACTTAGGTAGAGGGCAGGTCCCCCCCGGGAATAAGAGAGAGGGTGGCCCAGTTGAAGAGAAGAAGAGTAAAATGTTGGATATGTGGTCAGGTGGGCCACTTTGCGGTAAACTGTCCGGCAAGAAGGTGCTGGTTTTGTAGGAGACCAGGGCACCTGAAGAGGAGTTGTATTCTTAGGAACAGCCGCAAGAGACTGGGAGGGGTCCAGCCGGGACCGCCCAGGTGCAGAAAACGCAGAACTCCCCCTCGTGAGAATAATGAAAGTAATTTGTTGCTACCGGCGCCTATGGCTGGGATGACCCAAAGGTGGGAACCCAGGAAAAAGAAAGCCCAAGTGTTCTCTTCGCTGACGCAAGAGAAGGAGCTATCCTGTAGGGCAGAGATAGGGGGTAGGGCGATGAAAGCCCTGGTAGACACAGGAGCGTCTGTTTCATTGCTGAGAGAGGAAGCATACAGGCGGGTGAAACGGAAGAGTGGGTTATGGGAAGCGGACATAGAGGTCACGCAAGCAGATGGAGCCCCCTCCTCCTGGAGATAAAAGGGATGGCGAGGCTCCCTGTGAGGATTGGGAAATTAAGAAGCACCCAAAATTTTTACGTAACTCCCAACCTGTGTACGGAGGCAATCTTGGGAGAAGATTGGCTCCGGAACCAGAGGGCTCAGATAGAGTTCAACCCCACTGTGTTGATAGTGAATGGCGAGAGAATGCCATTTGGATGCCCACCGGAAGAAGATATAACAATAGTGGTGGAGGAAGATGTAAAGCTACCCCCCATAACGGCGGTGTCGGGAAAGGGTAGGTTAACGTCAGGGAAGAAAATAGGAAAAGGAACCCTGTAGTTGGTCCCTGTAGAAGGGAAGGGCCTAGAAGAAAATGAGTTAACTCTGTGTGAGGCGGTGGTGGAGGCAGCTGAATTAGTTCCCATTATGATGGTGAACCAGGCCCAAAAGAGTTAAGACAGGGGAAGAGATAGGAAAAGCACTACCCCTGCGAACTCTGAATCGAGTGAGATTCGAAGAGAAACGAGGAAAACTCGTAGAGCAAACAGAAGGAATAGTGGACGAAGATATATTGGCACCTGATCAATTTAGGACCAGGGTGGGAGGTCTGCTGAGGGATAATCGAGATGTGGTGGCCCAGTCAGATAAGGAATTGGGCCAGACCCACACAGTCAAAATGAAAATCGACACCGGCGATCACCCCCCCCACACACACACCCTGTGAAATTAAAACCCTACCGAACACCTATTCATAAAAGACCCCTTGTAGAAGAGGCAGTAGAAGAGATGTTGGAAGCTGGGATGATCGAAAGATCGATCTCCCCTTGGAGCTTTCCAATCGTAATAGTAGGTAAGAAAGATGGCGGGCACCGTTTTTGTGTAGATTTTAGGAAACTGAATTCTATATCGAAGCCGTTGGCGGTGCCATTGCCACTAATAGATGACATATTGGCATTATTAGGAAAGCGAAGTACTTCTCTACGTTGGACTTGAGGTCCGGGTATTGGCAGGTAGCCCTTGATGAGGCTGACAAGGAGAAGGCCGCATTTGCGTGTCACCTAGGACTGTTTCAGTTCAGGGTGATGCCATTCGGTTTAGCTAATGCCCCGGGAATCTTCCAACAGCTGATGTCAATGGTGTTAGGAGGATACGAGAGCTTTGCCATGGCATATTTGGATGATATTTTGATATTTTCAGAAACAGTAGAACAACACTTTTTCCATCTAAAACAAGTGTTTGGAAGGTTAAGAAAACACGGCTTAAAATTGAAATTGTCGAAGTGTCAGTTTCTGAAGGAGGAGACTAGATATTTGGGCTTTGTTATAAACGGAGACGGTATTAAACCCGACATGGATAAGGTGAAAGTCATAAGGAAAATGCCAGAACCTAAGACAGTGAGACAAGTAAGAGGCTTTATAGGAGCTATAGGTTACTACCGACGATTCGTCCCGGCATTCTCGAGAATTGCCATACCACTAGTAGCCCTGACGAAGAAATACGCTAGGTTCAAGTGGACAGAAGACTGTCAACGGGCATTTGATACGTTAAAAGAGCAGTTGACAGCCGTCCCACTGCTGACGTACCCAGACCTCAGCAAGCCCATGGTACTATACACTGATGCCAGTGAGCAGTGTGTAGGAGCAGTTCTTACCCAGCCGTGTCCCGATAAAGAAGGACCAGTGCCAGGCATACCAGAGGAAGTACTGATATACTTTCTCTCTCATAAGCTCTCAGAGACACAACAGAGATGGCCAGTAATAGAAAGAGAAGCATATGCTATCATGTATGCTCTCCAAAAACTGGACTACTACTTGAATGGTGCGGTCTTTACTATAAAAACAGACCACAAGCCTCTGCAGTACCTATTGCAGGCAGAGTGGACGAATAATAAGAAAATTCAACAGTGGGCGCTTAAGTTAAGTGGCTACCACTGTAAGATAGAATATTTTGCAGGGAAGGAAAACACGTGTGCAGATTTACTCTCAAGAATACCGAAGCAACTGGAAGAAAGATCTGTAAAAGTAGAGCAGGGAGTAGATGATAAAGCCTATAGAATCGGAGTAATTAACTCTAATAAGCTAAAAGGTCGCTCTATGTTAGAATCGGACGAGGAAGGGGACGCACAGATAATAACCGATCCCTACTGGACAGAAGGAATTGAGAAGGAGCAGGCAGACAGTGAAATAGCTGCCCTTAGAGAAAAGGTGGAGGCAGGAGAGACCACCAAGTATGCCATAATAGAGGAAAGGCTGTATTATCTCTCAGGCAGGGATGAAGAAGTCAAGCCCAAGTTGTATGTGCCCAAAAGTTTAAGACCAGAGATATTGGAACAGTGCCACGAGAGGTTGGGTCACATGGGAATTGATAGGACATGTGATCTAATAGGAAGAAAGTACTATTGGCCCAAACTGTACGGAGAGGTCACTAACTATGTTCGGAGCTGTGTAGTGTGCCAGTCGCAGAGCAGAAGGCAGGAAATGGCACCATTGGAGGAGATGGACGTGCCGAACTTCCCCTTCGAGAAAGTGAGTATGGATGTATCAGGACCATATGGGGAAACTGCACAAGGAAACAACTATATAGTGAGTTTTATCGATTGGCTAACAAATTTGGCCTGAGGCATTTGCAGTACCAGACAAGAAGGCTAGAACTGTGGCCGGTTTGATAATAAGTGAAATCTTCCCTAGGTATGGCGCCCCTGTGCAATTGGTAACTGATAATGGCACAGAGAATATAAACAGCATAATGAGAGAGGTGCTGACAGGTTTGAATATAGAGCACGTAAAAACATCTCCATATCACCCCCAAGGAAATGCTAAAGTGGAAAGGTTTCATAGAACCTTGGGAGATGTATTGGCCAAGCTGGTCAGAGAGAACACTGGAAATTGGGACTTGTATTTGACGCAGGCTCTGGCGGCCGTGAGGTTTACGATAAACGAAACCTCCAGATTTTCTCCTTACTTTATGTTGTTTGGCAGAGACGTGGTCCTGCCTGTGGATAACCTATTGAAGCCCCGAAGAAAGTATATGGGAGAAGATCATCATCAGCTGTTGCTGGAACAACAATATAAAATATTTGTACAGGCCAGAAGAAGAATAAAGAGGGCTCAGAAGAGAAGAAATGAGAGAGTGAATGCTGAAAGAAAGGTAGTAGAATTGAAGGTTGGAGACCCTGTCTACTATAAAATCCACCAGAGAGAAGGAAAGCTGGACCAAAGATGGGAACCGTACTACCGGATAGTAGAGCAGACGGGTCCAGTATCATATGTAATATGGGATCAAGTGGCAGGACGAGCAAGGAGGGTCCATGCCAATGATCTAAAGAAGGCTGAAATAGCTAACCTGGAAATGAGCGAGCCGAGGCCTAAGAAGACAAGGACAAGGAAGGTAACTCTGGTTGAGCCGGAAGAAATGGAGACGGAGGAAGATTCCGAGGAAAATGAGGAGATAGATCGACTTGGCCAGATAGACGAAGCGATCCGAGTGACGGAGTTGGAACCCTCGGCGGGGATCAGCGGCGTTCAGTCGTCGCCTGAATCGGTGCAGAGAAGACCCTGTGAGGTCGCCACAGCACCCCCATGTCCAAAGAAAAGGAAGAGAAAGGCGAGGAGATCCAATCAAGCAGTCAAAGGCTCTAAAAAGAGGCACCATAAACAGGACGAAGGGTTCAACGAGTGGGAGGAAGAGGATCAAATACCCCTTTCCCAGCTCAAGGAAAAACTAAGAAACAGGAGAGATTTAGACATAGAGTCAAGAGGTATTGAAGACGTCCAGGGCGAGGACTTAAACAGAAGGAAGAATCAGGGAGAGGAAGAAGAGGACAAAACACCTCCTGAACGGGAATTAAACACAGAGGGAAGGTTAGAGGTTGAGCAGGGACTACCTCTGAAGATGAGATTAAGAAGGGTGAAGAACCCCAAATCTCAGTAGAACAGAGAAGGCTGTGCAGAATAGAAGCATTCGGTGTCGACAGATAACGGCACTGGCTCATCAAAAAAAAAACCTGCTGGCTGACTGTGGTGGATGTGGATGGAGGGGATGGAGTCGCGAGCTGCACCTCACGAAGGACGGAAAAAGATTATTGGCATTGCTAACTGGCCATCAGTGGTGTCATGAAGTACGACCTTTGGAGTGGGCGCCACGCACACCTGTCCGGACCATTCTGTCTGCTAGAAGTTAGTTAGAGGAGGGAAGAGCTGAACTTAGTAAGAAATTATGGAATAATTGAGTAATGAATTGAGCAAGACTGAATGATTATGAAGAATAAAAACAAGAGAATTTTGTTACCTTGCAGGAATGATCAAAATGAAAGGGTGACGATGGCGGAAGCTGGGAAGCACAGCCGAAATACCATTTTTAAAAAGACGAGTGAAGTAATAATAACCAGGTCTAAATGGTTGATCACATTCGTGATAGATTTAAAACCATACGAGTCGCTACTAAATAAACTAAGAAATGAGCTAACGCAGCTGGATGCAGCCCGGTTGAAGGTAGGGCAAAATTATCCCATGGAGAAAGGGTATCTTAGTTTATTACACTCCCTAGAATCGGAGGCCACTATGATAGAGGCTCAATGGAGGGACATGCAAAATTACCTGAAGGGAATAGAGTTACTGCAGACGCGGGAAAAGAGATCAGTAGTTCCGATTGGGGGAAAAGCGTTAAATGTCCTGTTTGGAACAGTGACTGAAGATGACGTTAAATTCATAAGAAGGAAACTGGGAGAAGTGGAAATAAACCAGAGGACGCTGGCTCAAGTGGCAAGGAGAGTGTGACAATATTAAATGTGACAAGGTTGGAAGTGGCCAAGAATAGAGCCAGAATCAATTGGTTAATAAATAACCTGGCAGGGTTGAGACAAGAGGTAATTAATGATACAGAAACTGTAATGATAGAATTACAGGAAATGAGCGGATTCATGCAAAGATATTTCCAACTAATGACAATTACGAATAAGGTACGACAAACTAGTCAGTCGTTGACGACCTTGCTGGAACATGTGAGAGCGCAATTAGACATGTTGTCATTGGGACACCTCTCCCCAAGCATAGTAAACCCGAGTCACCTAAGGGAAGTGCTACTCGGAATACAGGCCGAGTTACCCCACCATTTAAGGCTGCCAGTGGACCCCACCAAAGAATTGTGGAAATATTATAATGCACTGGGATGTGTGACCTTGTTGGAAAATAGACGACTATTGGTTATGATATCTGTTCCGTTGTTAGATAGAGAGAGTATATTCGAGATATACCAGGTTATAAATTTACCTATTCCCTACCACAGAAGAGATCAAGGTTTGGGAATGATTGCAAGGTACAAGGTAGAAACAGAATACATAGCTTTAAATTCGGGGAGAACGAAATTCATGTTGCTAACAGCTGAAGAAGCTAGAAAGTGTAGAAATGATGCTCTAGGGACTTGCACCTCGTTAAGCCCTATCTATATAGCTGGTAACCACAAAATGTGCATACTAGAATTGTTTGAAGGGAATGAGAGGGAATTAAGAGAACTTGCCAAGTAGAGGTATTAGCAAACACGGCATTATCACAAGCTATCAGTGTTTCAGACGGGGTGTGGGCAGTGGCCACACAGAAACCTATCAGCTTGTCTAGGGTATGTGGGGGAGAGTCCACAAGGACATTAAGAGTAAGGCCACCATTATCCCTGTTAAAGTTACCCATGGGATGTTCGGCATTTAGGATATCTATTTCCTTACCCCCCTATTACCAGGAAGAAGAAAGATATGAAGAGAAAGATTCAATCATAGAAATGATTGGCAGAGGCTTAGTCAATTGTACAGAGTTGTGGGAGCCAATAGTGAAGGGATTCTCCAATGTTACCTTGAATAAAATGCCAGTACTAATGAAGCCGATAGAAAAGATCGATATGGATCAATTGAGGGACAAGTTAAGTGCGTTGGGAAATGAAGGTATGGCTTGGGAAGACGATGAGCAGATCGCGATAAGTTGGTCGGTAGTGATGGGTACATTCATAATTATAGCCATAGGGGGTATAGTAATATGGAAGATTAGGAGTAAGAGGAAATTAACGAGCGATAATCAAATGAGTATGCAGCAACTCGAGAGGGAGATGCCGAGCAGTGTTCCTTATTCATACAGAATCGGCGAAGAGATTGCAGAAAGACCGGCGGAGGAGGCTGGCGTGAAACCGACA
The DNA here is from genome assembly GCA_903632075.3 of Acanthosepion pharaonis. Taxonomy (NCBI): domain Eukaryota; kingdom Metazoa; phylum Mollusca; class Cephalopoda; order Sepiida; family Sepiidae; genus Acanthosepion; species Acanthosepion pharaonis. Next base: position 177,367 of record CAHIKZ030005507.1, read on the forward strand.
CGTGCGGCGGAAAAACCTCCCACAGCGGAGAGGAAAACATTGACCAAGAAGAACAAGCCATAGTAACCACACACATGCACCCACAGGCACACGCACACATTACATTTGCATGTAGAAGATGCAAAAGAACATTACATTTGCATGTAGAACAGAAGAAGATGAAAAAAAGAACATTAGAACATTTGCATGTAGAACAGAAGAAGATGAAAAGAACATTACAATTTCATGAAGAAATGAAGAAGATGAAAAGAACATTACATTTGCATGTAGAACAGAAGAAGATGAAAAGAACATTACATTTGCATGTAGAAAGAAGAAAGAATAAAATTGCATGGGACAGATGCATGATGCATGAGGAACAGAAGCTAAATGGAAACAGAATTTGAAAAGGAACATTTTTAGGTGTCATTTTACGAGTAAATGACAAATACAATTGCATGTAGAACAGAAGAAGGGAGGATTTGTGACACCATTACATTTGGGAAAGAAAAGAAAAGAAAAAAAGGAAAAAGAAATGAAATTTTGATAGAAACAAATGGTGAAAAGGTTTCATTGCATATTGTATAGAAAATGGGACAGAAATGCATGATAAAATTTGGGTTTATGGCGGTAACTGACAAATATTAGGGGGGAGGAATAGATAACAGTGGCCACTAAGAAAAAAAAAGAGAAAGGAAAGAAAGGTGCTGGCGAAAATCTTAATTAAAGAAAACAAATTCCAGATGTTATTTTGGCAAATGGTGAAACTCCGGGACAGAATAGATAAAACATTTAACTGTGTCAAGGATTATCGGGAATCCTGACCCTTTGGTGCTGGCGAAAACTAAAATTGAAAACAGAAAGCTAAATAGGATATTTGACAATGTATTTTGTAATGGAAAAAAGATATCGTTAGACAAAGTCTGACAAGGGCTTTGTTAGAATGTGGCGATAAGAGGCGAAACAATATTATCGGAAAGGTTGGTCATCTGTAATTTACTGGACGACCACCCATGGTCTTTGATAATTGGCGAAAATCTGACTGACGAATTCAGATGAGAATAAAACTAGGTTATCAGAAACTACTGGTCGCATTGTTCTGTTGGTGGCCAGAGAAGAAGACGAGAATAGAAATTGGATTGAAAAAGGACATTGGGGAAAGCTGCGAAAAAAGAAAAAAAAAAGGAGATAATTTTTTTTTTGAGCAAGATATATTTTTTTAAAAACAAAGGCTAGTCTGGTCACGCCCACACTGTTGGTCGCCATTGGATGAATGTTAACGAGAGCCAGGCGGAGGTGATCATGTGATGCAGGGGGGGGGGCCTGCCGCCGCCCATATAGAGGATAGGTATAAGATGTTACTGCGAAAAAGTGGGGAGGATCGTTGACGCCCCTCTGAAGAGATATCCATATGAGAAGAGAAGGTGGGAGTAAGAGAAGACTTCCAAAAATGGAAATAATAAATTTTTCCTGACCGAAAATAAAAAGAAGGGGATTGTGGATTTGGAATTATCAAGGAACCTCAAACCCCAACAAAGCCCACCCCGGTTTTGGTCGGCGTCCATATAAGCAAAGTCGCAGCGAGCGAAAATCAGTTCAGGAGTCGGTTTTCCAGAGTTCAGTTTCCAGAGGTCAGTTGGAGTTGGGCCTCGCAGAGCTGACTTGAAAGATTCGCGCAACTTCTGAACTCATCTTCAATCCAAGAACAATTTATTTTTGAAGAGCGACTTAGATCCATACCACCAAAATAAGTTTTACGATTATCGCCTGAAGACACACCAAGAACCAATTTCTTAAAGAACAGACAACTTAAGATTTTAAAACTCACCTAACAAAAACAACGTATCACAATCCATATAGCGGGTCGGGAGATAGACGCAGTCCTATGTATCCAGCAACCAGATATAAAGTATTGTTAACCTTTTTTTGATACCTTGAACTTTTGAGTTATTATTTTATTTTCTTTTATACATATTTGTGCGATACCACCCTCATTTGAACTCAACTTGCATTACGGCCCCAACGACTGATTGATTTCGTCTGCCTAAGATCAATTCAGGCAGGCGGACTGGAGATCAACGCAGTTACTTTGGTAACCAGACGTTGGAAGCGAGTTGGGAACGACGAGGCTGATATCGGATCTGACCAGATTCCCATCCGAATCACCAAAAGGTTAGAATGTCACATTTGGGTGCCGTGACCAATACCAAGCCAGTTGAATGTCGCGGGACGGGACAACACGACTGACGCAGACAGGTGGACGTCACGTTTGGAGCGGCGACACCCGAACGAAGCAGCGAGGAGCGAGCGAGGGCTGTAGAGGGATGTCACATATTGTCAACATTGCCAATTGAAAAATAACAAAATCTGCAATAAATACATTTAATTAAAACATTTTAAATGGAAAAATATAAAAATCTAATATAACTACAATTGATTTCCTGATTTTCATTTGAAAAATAAAATCTGCTGTAATTCTATATTATTTTATCATTTTCATTTCATTTGATTTCAACATTTTCAATTGAAAAATAAGAAAATCTGCTATAATTTCATTTGATTTCCGAATATTCTATTGGAAAATGAAAAAATATTCTATAATTCCACTTGATTTCAACATTTACAATTAAAAAATAATAAATATTCAATTGAAAAAATGTGATAATTCCCCTTGATTTTCAATTGAAAAATAAGAAAATCTAATAGAACTACTTAATTTCAACATTTTCAAAAGAAAAATAACAACATCTGATATAATTCTATTTACTTGACATTTTCAATTGAAAAATAACAAAAACTGATATATTTTATTACAATATTTTCCATTGAAAGATAAGAAAATCTACATTAATTCCATTTGATTTCAATATTATCAATTGAAAAAGAACAAAATTTCATTTTAACATTTGTAATTGAAAAATAACAAAATCTGCTATAATTCAATTTGATTTCAAGACTTTCAATTGAAAAAATTCAAAATCTGCTATAAATACAACAATTTAAACAACAAAAATTTAAATTGAAAAATAAAATAAATTTCATTTTCAATTGCAAATGTAAGTTACTTCATTTGATTTCAACATTTACAATTTCAAAATATCAAAATATCCTATCATTCTATTTTTTTTCAACATTTCAAATTGAAAAATAATAAAATCTACTATAATTCCACTTGATTTCAATATTTCCAATTGAAAAATAACAAAATCTGCAAAATTCCATTTGATTTCAACATTTTTAATTGAAAAAGTACAAAATCTGCTATAACACCATTTGATTTTAACAGTTTCAAATGAAAAAGTACAATATCTGCTATAATTCCTTTTGATTTCAGCAGTTCCATTTGAAAAATAACAAAATCTGGTATAATTCCATTTCTTTTCAACATTTTCAATTGAAAAATTACAAAATCTGCCATAATTCCATTTTATTATTGTTATGGGAACTTACCCACAATGATAATGGACTATTCCTGATATTATAATACTGCACCTATCAAGAGGTATGGTGGAGATTGTAAGACGAGGAGAGATAATTGAGAGCATATTGTAAGGACATTGGAATAGTGATACTTGTCAAGACAACATAGTTCATACTAACCAAATCTGATAGTCATTACTAATACTTCTACTTCTTTGTATTATAGTTCTGTTGTAATATATCTTTTTATTCCGTACCTGTGTTCGTGTTATTCTTTCATTGGTTCTAACCTTGAACCATCACCGTGGTACAAGGCACTTGGACCATAACAATTATGAAATTTTTAATTGATAAATATCAAAATCAGGTATAATTCTATAGTATTACATTTTCAATTGAAAAATAAAAAAAATCTAAAACAATTCCACTTGATTTCAAATTTTTCAATTAAAAAATAACAAAATCTGCAATAATTTCTTAATTGTCATGGTCCAAGTGCCTTGAACCACGGTGATGGTTCAAGATTAGAACCAATGAAAGAATAACACTAACACAGGTACAGAATAAAAAGATATATTACAACAGAACTATATAATAACTGTATAATGTTCATGGCGTCTTCCACAAATGGGAAGACGCGTATATCTAAGAGAGCTGAAATGAAGAAATGAAAAAGAGGATTTACCTCACCTCCACGCGAACGAACAGCCAACAAGGCCGACTGACACTCGCGAAGGAAATTCGATTGATCCCGGGGTTTATGATGACGCTCAACCCGCGTGACGGGAGGACTGATAGTAAGGAAAGTGAACGCATACCTAACAATCCCCGCCATAATTGAATCTCATGACAATGCGCAGCGTAGAAAAGCCAACCTCGAGGCAAGTTTGTGGCTCACTAAGTGTGGCATTCCCAGCCCCCATGACACGAACGTTGTGCAGATTCGTCTGTCGACATGATGCCCGCTTCCCCTCCATAAAAAGGATGATAACGAGCGCTCGATCTGCTTCCTATGGTCTTTACAGAGAGGTAGTATGGACAATCGATAAAGGACAATCTGACCGGCCGCGTCGACCTTTGCTCGTATTTCAGACCAATTTTTCTCCAACTGGAGGTCGGGTCCAAACCACACCAAGGCGACTGGCTAGTGATATAAGCTCGTTTACATATAATGAAGGATGTATTGTCATAGTGGAAAATTATATCAATTTGTCGAGCATCTCTAGTCTAGATATCTCGTGTGAGCTTATGAAAGCTTCATTTAATTTTTCGTAGTCCCTGGATTGGAGTATGGCTGGTTGAATTTTTCCAACTATATCTGGAGAAAGCGACACCGGTATGTAGTAAAACTTATAAATGGCATGTAAACCTGTGCATCTTTCTGGGTGTTTATTTTTGAGTCCTTCTGAGTGAACAATTCAACACACCTTCCTGAAAAACTCAACAATTATTATTTAATTATTAGTCTCCCCATTTACCATCCTGTAATTTCATGCATTTAAAAATTTAAACAGTTACACAAACACCAAATTTTTATTTACTATAACATTGTGTAAGGTACCTAAACAAACTGAAATCATTTGTTTTCCACTGAAAGCAGTTCGATTTCGACAACTTTTTGTTGTTTTTGCCACATTGCACACACAAAATTGTATTTACTTTAACTTTGTTTAAGCTACCAAACAAGCTGAAAATGCTATTTTTCAAGCAAAAATAGTTTTGTTTATTTAATAATAACTGGATGAAATAAGGATTACGTTCAAAAGCATTATGGCTCCATCAATTTATCTTAATATTTATATATCTCACTGAACTTTATAAATAAAATCGATTTCTTCATCATTCTACTGTGATTCCATGATTTTTCTCAGATAACATAAATTTCTTTGTATTTCAAAAACCGTTTTCGACATACCGCATACTGCTTTGACTATCTTTAATATGTGCTAAGTAAATGATTCTGTGAGCACTCATGGGTGAATTGCGGTCCGCTTGGCTTTCTAACTTCATGAGGAAATTAACCTTTAATCAAATATTGTTTGTTTATATCATTTCATTGTTTACATTGTTTGGGTCGTTGTTTATTGTCATATTCATGACGTTTTGGCCGTTGTACGCTCCGGCCTTCTTCAGGTGATTGGAATTTCGAAGTGAGCCCTTTATTGCGGGGTAGACTGTTCTAATTCCACATGCCATCCTCTTCCGGATATCTCCCTTTAACTCAACTCTCCAAGGTTTTATCCAGGTATTGAACTCACAACTGTTTGGGCCAATGCAACGTTTCTTTTTTATCCAGTTGGGCCATTCCTTTATGGACCAGTGAATAAATTCAGTTTTTTTGGTTGAGTCCAATGACTTGACACAAACAGTTCTGCGATCGTCACATTTATTTTTTAAAAGTTAAATGTAAAAAAAAACATTTCTTTCATTTTTGGCAAGAAGTCCGTTTTTACTCGATGGGAGACCCAAGTTTCAGAATTAGTTTTTTGTTGACAAGCTCTATGGCATCATATTAGTTTTCGGGCGTTTACGGCTTATCTATAAGGTTTCAAATAACTTATTTGTTTCAAGAGATTTCTGAGTTTTTTTTTGAATCACGTCACATTTATTGAGAGTTTTAAAAATGATTCAACTTTAAAAAAAAAAAAAAAAAAAAAAAAACTACATTCCAATCAAAAGTAAAATTTGGGACCTTTCCTTTTTTGTTTCATTTTCATTGAAAAAAAAACAAATTAACTCAGTAGCAGTCAAGCGTAACCCAAGTTCAAAAGTAGTACTAGAGTTAGCTAAAAGGTCTGTTAAGATAATTCAGCACAAAATTTGTACACTTAATAAATTCATATTATTTTAACGTTTATCACTTTAATTTTTACACTAAGAACACATGTGAGTACAAAAGGGACAAACAAACATTATTTTACAAACAGAAGTAAAATTGCTAAAAACAGAGTAAGGAATGAAAATAGCTGCGTGATTCATTTTAAAACCGTAAAACAATAACAGAGAACTAGCCACTACAAAGGAAGAAGTAAATCTAAAGATTTTAGATAATGATATCAAGAGAAAGTAAGGCAAACGAAATATAAATCTGTAAATAAGTAAAATAAGAAACAGCAAAACAAAACCAAGACAACTATTTGCGAATAAAACCAAATGCTTTTTATATTCACGATTTCATTTCTTCCCTATGGAAAGGAATACAATAGAAAATGGAGGATTTGAAGGCGTTACATGACAGAGAAGATGAAATTAATAATAGGTATAAAATAATATGTACTTTACAAAGAACTTGAAAGCATTAGGTTGTGGTTGAAAAATGGTATTTTAAAGATTACTTCAACACTTGAATGAATGCCTAATGCAAACAAGGATCCCTGCCAAGATGACCAAAGGCAAGAAGCTAATGATGCAATGCTTACCATAGAATGAACACATTTGAAAGAAATTACAATTATAATATACCTACTTCTCGTGGGGAAATTATAATTTATTACAAACGTCTTTTAAATTATAACACGAATAAAAAGTTATCCAGTTAATCAAATTACCGAAATTCAAGGCAAAGGCTTTGAATCATGTCAGAAGAAATAAAGAAAGTCATGATAAGTTCAAAGGCGAAAAGATACATGGTAAAATAAATACAAAAAGTATAAAATGTATCCTTACTGGAAAGAGAATAAATAAAAGAAAAATAAGTTTATGTGTGTTGTTCGATGACTGAAAAGATTATGAAAAATCAAGAAATCAATTATCTATGTATTTATGTAAATGGCATGTTTTAATACGATGTTTCTCAGGCAAAGCCAGAAAGAATTTTAAAAATTTTGATGTTTTTCCATTTTATCAGATTTTTCGCGAGTCAAGAACTCAGCGCCCACTCTTAAGTAAATATAAAAAATGTAAACAAATTACGAAATTTACAAAGAGAGAAAAGTGACCTAAAGCTAAAATGTAACATTTTGAAGAAAAGTATTTAATTTATTGAATCATTAAAATTTACATAGATAAAAAAAAAAAAAATATCATGATATACAGCGGATAAAGAAACAGTTGCATTTACAAGAAATTAATAAAAAAATACATGAACTAAGATAATGATGGGTCGGTCCATTTCCGATGTCAATTTTGAATATATATATATATATATATATATGTGTGTGTGTGTGTGTGTGTGTGTGTGTGTGTGTGTGTGTGTGTGTGTGTGTGCGTGTGTGTATGTGTTTGTGTGTTATTTTGGTGTATACTCGTATTTGGAAAAACACTGACCACTTCCAGAAATCTTATTAAAGATTATACTAAACTTATGTAACTAGTGAAAATCAGTACATTTTGACAGATTGCATATCTATTTCCAATAATTTCATTGACTTTCTAATGTTTCGAAAGAGTTATTTATATTTTGAAGCTAGCGTGTTGAAAAAGTTGAAAAAGTAGTCAAAACAGCTTGATTTTGCATGTAAATCACGATGTATTTCAAATCTATTGTAAAACATAAAATTTGTAAAATTACTTTGTTAAAACTCAGGTAACTAGTTAAAATCAATATATTTTGACCGATTGAATATCGATTTTCAATAATTTCATTGACTTTCTAAGGTTTCCAAAGAGTTATTTATATTTTGAAGCTAGCGTGTTTAACGTTGAAAAAGTAGTTAAAAGAGCTTCATTTTGCATGTAAATCAGTATGTATTTCAAACCATTGTAAAAAATAAAATTTGTAATATAACTTTGTTACAATTTATGTAACTAGTGAAAATCAATACATTTTGACCGATTGCCTATTGATTTACAATAATTTTATTGACTTTCTAATGTTTCCAAAGAGATATTTATATTTTGAAGTAAGCGTGAAAAAGTAGTCAAAACAGCTTCATTTTGCATTTAAATCCGTATGTATTTCAAACCATTGTAAAACATAAAATTTGCAATATAACTATGTTACAACTTATGTAACTAGTGAAAATCAATACATTTTGACCGATTGCATATCAATTTTCAATAATTTCATTGACTTTGTAATATATCCAAGCAGTTATTTATATTTTGAAACTAGCGTGTTTAACGTTGAAAAAGTTGTCAAAACAGCTTGATTTGGCATGTAAATAACTATGTTTTTCAAACCATTGTAAAACGTAAAATTTGTCATATAACTTTGTTACAACTTATATAACTAGTGAAAATCAATGCATTTTGACCGATTGCATATCGATTCACAATAATTTCATTGACTTTCTAATGTTTCCAAACAGTTATTTATATTTTGAAGTAAGCGTGCAAAAGTAGTCAAAACAGCTTCATTTTGCATGTAAATCCGTATGTATTTAAAACCATTGTAAAACATAAAATTTGCAATATAACTTTGTTACAACTTATGTAACTAGTGAAAATCAATACATTTTGACCTATTCCATATCGATGTTCAATACTTTCATTGACTTTCTAATGTTTCCAAGTAGTTATTTATATTTTGAAACTAGCGTGTTTAACGTTGAAAAAGTAGTCAAAACTGCTTGATTTTGCATGTAAATCACTATGTATTTTAAACCATTGTAAAACATAAAATCTGTAGTATAACTTTGTTAAAACTCATGTAACTAATTAAAATCAATACATTTTGATCGATTGCCTATCGATTTTCGATACTTTCATTGACTTTCTAATGTTACCAAGCAGTTATTTATATTTTGAAACTAGCGTGTTTAACGTTGAAAACTTAGTCAAAACAGCTTGATTTTGCATGTAAATCCCTATGGATATTTATTCTGCAATAACAGAAATGTGGCACAAGGCCAAAATAGGGGAATGGGGAGAGGACGGTCTTCTTCTGTCTTAATTTTAACTTAGCTAGCCGCAGACACTGACACCAATCGTACGAATAATATTCCTTACACCAAAACTACGCATTTATACGTACCATTCAAACTACAAACAGCATGAAAAAACTATCTAATCCCCATATATACAATTCAATGTCTGTTAGGGGAGGGAAAAAATAACTATAATTCTAAAAATTAACCCCAATGTTTATTTACAATATGAGCACAATCTATTTACAAGAAACTAAAGAAAAATATTATTAGTAATAAAAAAAACCCACAATCACTTAATGTGGCAGAAATACCATTTCTCTGGCCGAAATCAATGCGGGACTATAATAGAATAAACAATCATTCATCCCACGCACACACACTAACACGCACTCATTCAAACACAACAACAAATACGAATACACTCACGCGAAACGAAAGGCGTCCCGCATCCACCGAAGAACTGACATCACTGACCACCTAAAGAGGGAAGGGATGGGTAATTAAACTTAAAGAAAAATAGGGACAAAAATAGAAGGGACCAATGAGCATACATACCCTAGCTAAGTTCACTAAATAAAAGAAAAATAACTAAAACGTCAACAAACGATCCTAAACTAGCCTAGTTTCTGGATGGGTTGCACAAGTTCAACCCAGGAAAAGCAATATCCTAATGCCTAACCGGCATCAAAATGCCACTCAATGTCAGCCCCTTTCACACGACACAAACGCGCAAGATGCACCCACCTTTTGCTGAATACTGATGAAGGGAGCCGATGCCTTTCCGTCCTAATCTTGACTTTAAGCAGATGCTTAAAGTACAAGATCAGTTGGGAAGAGGTGAACTTGTCGCCTCCATAGAATCCCTTCTGTCGCGTCGTCCAAATCACGACTCTCATAACTCCTAGCAAGCAGTGGAACACATATTGTTCAGCCTTCGTCATCGGCGGTGCCACATTGCTACAAACGGAAGCTTTTTGAAGGACAAACAACTTTCCCTGTAGCATGCGGACCATGAGGCCTTCAACAAACTTGCACAACGGCACTACCAGGCTGCACTGACAGAATGCGTGACACAGGGTCTCGACCTCTCCAACACAGCGACGGCAGTTTGGAGAATTTTCCAAGCCAGCTGAACAAAGTCGTTTGGCGACCCAGAGGGCCCCACGAATCACCAGCCAGGTGAGTGATGCCTCATGGTTAGTGAGACATTTCAACCCGGACGCCCAAGGTCATATTGAGCGAGCCTCCTGCCTCGTAAGACCGAGACTGTCAATCAGATTATCATGAACGAACCCCCTGCCTAACACTTGATATATTGTCCTTAGAGACAACGCCTGGACGTTGGAGAGGCCATCCGACGCCCTTAATAGGCGCTTCAGAGCAAGACGACATTCGCGATAGAAGGAGCATTCGGCTCGGGGTAAACGGCGGGCCTCTTCCTTGCACGAGTGCACACTTCTCAGGGATGGGAAGTTCTTACGCGCGTCTTCGTTCCAGAAGGCGCCCTCCTCATCCGGTTCGCTACACATTCGATGTAGAAATCTGATGTAAAGCATATGTTGACGAATCTGAATGCTTGGCATGCCCAGACCGCCTTCAGTAGGATGAAGGCAACAGATCCCCCGAGTGACTCTGGCGGCCTTGCCTCCCCACAAGAAGGAGAACAAGAGCCTCACTAACGCCAGCAAAGTGCCACACGGAAGTGGAACCGTACCAGAGTCGGTAAAAGGAGAATCGGGTAGATGTGTGAAACACAAACTTCCGCCTTTCCCTTTAAGGAAAGATTCCTCCGAGACCACAAATTAATTGCGATCTTGGCCTCCCCTCGGACCTCCGACCAATTCATTTCCAACTGGAGATCAGGACCGAACCAGACGCCGAGAATCTTGACCGGCCCATCCGTCCAGTGGAAAGGTCCGGGAAGAGAAACTCCCTTCCACGCAACTAACCGCAAGCCAACAGAGTTATCGCGGTTGATTTTGGCCCCTGCCACCATCTCATAACAACTGATTTCTTTGCTGACTTCGTCAATCTCGGCTCTGCTCGACACAAGAGCCGAAACGTCGTCAGCATAGGCAGAATACCTGGCCGATGTGCTACCACCGGGCAAGGCAATTCCGCGTAGGACCGGATTCGCCTTTAACTTGCGAAGGAAAGGTTCCAACGCAAGAACGTAAAGCAACGGCCAAAGTGGACAACCTTGACGAATGGAGCGAGACAATACGAAATGCTCCGATCGTACCCCGTTCACTTCCACCAGCGCACCGGGAGTCGCATACAGATGTCGGATCCAGGTGCGAAACTACGGCCCGAAACCGGCCGCCGAAAGAACAGCCTCCAGAAACCGATGGTCAACCCTATCGAAGGCCTTGGACTGATCTAAATTGATTAGCGCGGCTTCACTGTCGACTTGCTCGATGATCAGGCGTACCATATGAAGATTGTCCTGAATCGTCCTACCCTTCACAGCACAAGTCTGTTCCAAGCCAATCAGACGAGACAGGACAAACTGCAAACGGTTAGCCAAGATCTTTAACTCTGTGTTTAACATAGTTAAAGGGCGAAAGTTACCTAACCCATCCCCACCGTTTCTGTCCTTGCGTAACAACTTGATCACGCCCCTGGTGAAGCGTTGGGGTATAGTCCCCTGCTTCATCCAGTTGCCAAAACTCAGTGCCAGCAGCGGAACAAAAACGGGCGACTGCCTCAAGTACACTTCGTACGGAAGACCATCTAGTCCCGGAGATTTGTCCAGGCCAACCTGTTTCAACGCTTCGCAGATTTCCGTCTCTGTAATGGGACCCTCGCACCTAGCTGCTTCAGCTGCCTCGAGGCAGGGAAAGTCAGCTAAATAGGCGTCGAACTGAGCAGGGCTCAGACCGGGCCCCTGGAAAAAAGCTCCTGAAAATAGTCACGAAAAGCCTCGCATATGCCCTCGTTTGTGGTCACGGTCCGATTATCCGGCAATGTGACGCACGCAATATGTCGCCGTGATGCATTCCGAGCTTTTTCTGCGCGCAAATTCAGCGGCCATATTCGTTGCCTCAGAGGACATTCTTTTTAACCTAGCCCTAACTGGTAGTTACCAGAGCTTGATCCTTCTTGATAAGCAAGGAGGCCAACTCTGCCTTAGCTAAAGCTATGTCCCCACTAACACGGGATTTGACCGCCCGATCAACCTTCTGCTCTAAAGCCGTTTGCGCCGCTAATCTATCTAGATTGAGCCGACGACTATAATCAGCAGCAAACGTTCTAATTTTGGATTTTAAATTATCCCACCAGGCATTTCCCACAACCGCTCCCGTCAGTTCCTCTGTATCATTAGTAGCAGCTGGTCCCGGAAATCTTGCTCACCAAATAATGATGAGTTTAATTTCCAGTAGCCAGCCATCCTAACCTTAGGTTTATCTAAGTTTACACGGACCCGGACAAGCCTATGATCCGTATAAACTATCTCATGGAAACTTGGACACCCTAAGAGCCCTACATCGACTCTCCTAACTAAGACTCGGTCTAGATAACAAGCCGAGCCGCCACTATTATTTCCAAGTCCACACTACCCCCGAGGGTGTTCGTTCCGGTACTTATCGACAAGATGAAACCCGTCGATAAAGTCCTGAAACTGTTTAACAAAACGGTTGTTAGTACCCGAAATTGGCCCTATAACGATCTATATCGGGATCAAGGACGGCAATTCAATCACCATTAAAACTACCCGCCGTGATGTGTCAAAACGGCTCGATCTGCCGAAACAAAGCAGGCCGCTCAGAATGGGCATTGGGCGCATAACGTTGAAATGAGACGAAGAGCCTTATCCTTTATGGTAACATCCAGCACGCAAAAGTCTGCCCGCCGGATCCGCGAAGACAAGAACACACGCAGCCTTCAAAGACTTGCAGCCAGCCAAGAGACACCTCTCGAACAGCCATCAAAACAGGCTGAATAGAGGAGAACCCCATAGACAGTATGTTCTCATAGTCGTGAGTAGAAAACCGGGTCTCTTGTACACAACAAATATTCACCCCAAGACGCTGAAGGTCACGAGAGAGCCTCGCCCTGCGAGACTCCGACCTCAGGCCTCAGGCATTCAGACTTGTTAACCAGAGAGCCATGATGAAAACCGATTAGGGTTGCTCTCCTGCATTGAACATGGCCGGGGACAGGACACCGACGGCCTCTCCCAATGAGCCTGTACCCATCTAACTCTTGATGGAACCATCAGGAGAAAGGCCGCCAATATCCAGGGGAAGGTTAGTTTTAACGCTCTATACAGGGAGGGGTGAACAAAAACTGGGAACCTCCCTGAACAATATTGTTGTTAATTCCTTTACAAATCATCATCAAAACAGGCCATGGGTGGGAACATTCAAAAGTTTCATTTCATTCCGCCATCATGGCCCAAATCGGTTTTCCAGCAACTCCTGAACTGAACAACGGTGAGAACCCTTTTGCTTAAGGAAAATTTTGAGGGTCCTCTACATCCATGTAGTTTATTTTCCCAAAGTTTAGAAGAGGTTTTATAATTTTTCACTTTTCTTTTTTGGCCTTTTCTTCAACATCCTTCGAAATTCGGCACACGTCTTCCCCTGTATTGAAAATGGGTTTTGATTTAATCTTTTTTTCAACTATTTGCTCCGGTGAATCAGATGATGGACTACGTTGCCTTTTTTGCTTTTCAGGTTTATGAAGGGAATTGATGGGTGTTTTCTTTGGGGAAGGGATGGGAGAAGATGATTTGGATGCCTTCTTCAGTGTTGTCATGTGTGGTTGAACTTTGCTAAAGGACTTGAGATTTGGAGGAAGTGACCATAGGGTGTTTTTTTCAAACAGGGGAAGACGGTGCCGAAAAAGAGAATGCAGTTTTCTTTTCAGTTTTATGTTTTTTTTGTTTTTAAAGATTCCCGGAGAAGTTGTAGCTTTTTTTTTTTTTTTCAAAGGACGGCTCATATTTGACCATATCTTGTCGTAGTTTCGCTGAATAGCTGACCGTAGAGTCGCCCTTAGCGCTGGTTGAGGGAGTGGGGCTGTATGTGTCATTTGCTGTTTTGATTGTAGGACGAGGTCCCGCTGCCTGGGTCTTCCTTTTAGTCTGCCATTCCCCCTCTTCCTTCCCCCTAACCGCACTAGCGTTGGAAAAACTTTTTCGGGGAATGGGGGCTGAGATTTAGACCCAACCGGGGATTTTCCACACCGGTCCTGGTCGCAGGTATGCCCACTACAGGCGAGACGGATTGAACAGACTCGACCAAAGGGGGATTTGGTTGGGCGGGGGCCAGAACATCAGAGGCCTTCTTCTCTGTGCAGGAAGAGGAAAGGTGACCAATCTTTCCACACTTCCAGCATGCCGGTTTACGACCCGTCACTATTATTGGCATCTTCTGCCATTTAAATCCAGACAGTTGGGGATGGAGATGAAGGCTTTTTGACTGATCATCAACTCAAAACTCCACCCCCGGTCAGATCGTCTGAGGAAGCACTGAGTATCTGACCAAACTGGGACAGATACGCGGCCTCCACCAAAATCTGTCAAAAGGAGGAACCTCATATACTGATACAATTGGTCCTCCGCCTGCCTTCATACTCCGTTCGCAATATAAGGTCTTTTGTTTTGATGTTACAATCGGCAGGCGCAACTGTACGTCCACATGAAAAAGGCTTTCAATAAATTTTATGTTTTGCTGAGGTTTGAAACCCAGCGAATCAATTTTTTATGACAGTGTCTTTTGTGGAGCGACAAATCTTGCGCGAACACTTGTCCTACAAAAGACTGACACAATTCTTTTTTCAACTTTCTTTAGCTCCACGGGATTGGACAAGAGCCCATCTGCTGTCACCAGATGTGCGTAGCTCTTAATGTTTTTTTCCAGGAACTCCGTCATGTTGATCTTACATTTAGGCGGGGACTTCCAGCATGAGGGCGTCTCTCCAGCCGCGTCATTATTCATAGGAGTTTGATTTTCATAATTTTGTTTACATTCAGCAACCATATTTTCGTCTGTTTTTCTTTACGGAACTTTGGCTGTTATCCGATACCATACTTTTGTCTTGTGAAAATTTTTTGGTTTTAGAATAAGCCACCATTTTTTCCAGGACTTCTTTTTGAAACTTTTTCATTTTGGAAGAATTTGGTATCTATTTTGTGGGTCCATCCATATCTGTTTTTTAAATTGTTTTTTCTAATGTTTCGCCATTATAAGCCAAATACTTTTTTCAGGAAACTTTTACCTTTTCATTTTGAAAAAATTAGCCAAATCAATTTTGGGGGTCTTTTGCACGTAAAATCAATATGTATTTCAAACCTTTGTAAACATATAATTTGTAATATACCTTTTCATTTTCAAGCAAAAATTTTTGAAATTTCTTTAAAATCAATAACATTTTGTTTGAAACATATCGATTTTCAATAATTTTTTAAATTTTTAGGTGGGTAAAAAGCGTTATAAAACGCCAATGAATTTTAAAAAACCAAAAAAAATTTTGACTCGATTTTATTAGATAAGGAATAAACGAACAAGTTTTCAAAACTATTGAGTTTTAAATGCAAAAGCATCCAAACAACTTTTAACAAAACGCTTTACCAAAAAATTTAAATTTCTATAAAACAAACGAAAACTAAGGAAATAAAAACGAAAATGATATAATTATCAATGCAAAAATATAATTTTAACAGAATATTCAACATTCTTCACAAAGTTTTATTATATATTTTACGACAAGAAACTATTTTGCAAATAGTGATTCTTTTTTCAGCGAAAACATCATGCTGTTTTTGCTCCCTTTTTGAACGGATCATTCTTCAAAATTTAAATTGTTATTTGTAAACATCTGAAAATTAATTAAATTATTGAAAATTTATATGTTATCAATCCAAATATATCGGATTTTAACAAATTTCAACAGTTTTCACAACGTTTTATTTACAAATTTTACTTTTTACAAAAGGTTTGAAATTACGTTGAGTTTAAAACCTGTTTTGCCTCACTTTTTTGAACGTTAAACATGCTTGTTTAAAAAATTTAATTTGCTCTTTGAAAACATTAGAAAAAACTAATAAAATTATTGAAAATCGATATATTATCGATCGAAAAATATTGATTTTAACAAGTTCAAGTTTACAGTTTTCACAAAGTTTTATTACATATTTTAGGTTTTACAAAGGTTTGAAAAATATTGAAGTTTTCCATGCAAAAAATCAAGCTGTTTTGGCTACTTTTGAACGTTAAACAGGCTTGTTTCAAAATTTAATTTTTCTATTTGTAAACATTAGAAAACCAATAAATTTTATTGAAAATCGATATGTTATCGATCGAAGTTATATTGATTTTAATAAGTTTCAACAGTTTTTAAAAAGTTTTATTACAAATTTTATGTTTTACAAATGTTTGGTTTATTGAGTTTGAAATTGCAAATTCATGCTGTTTGGGGCAATTTTTGAACGTTAAACACGGTTGTTTGAAAATTTAAATTGCACTTTGTAAAATTAGAAGACTAATAAAATTTTGAAAATCGATATGTCATCGATCAAAAACGTATTGATTTTAAAAAGTTTCAACAGTTTTCAAAATTTAATTTAATTTTTTAATTTTACAATCTTTTGAAAAATATTTCTATTTCCCATGAAAAGGAAGCTGTTTTGTCTACTTTTTGAACGTTAAACACGCTTGATTGAAAATTTAAATTAAATTTTTTTTGAAAACATTAGAATGCCAATAAAATTATTGAAAATCGATATGGTATCGAAAAAAAAAAATATTGAGGTTTTCAAACATTAGAAAAAAGTTTTTACAAAAATTATATTGGTTGGGCTAGTTTTGATTTTTTAAAACGTTTGAAAATTTCATTTGCTATTTGAAACATTAGAAATCCAATAAAATTATTAAAAATCGATCTGTTTTCGATCGAAAAATATTGATTTTGACAAGTTTCAACTGTTTTCAGAACGTTATATTACATTTTGTTTTTACCAACGTTTGTAAATATTGAAATTTTTACTTGCAAAAACAAGCTGTTTTGGCTCAATTTTTTCCGTTATTAATCACGATTGTTTGAAAATTTAATTTACTATTTGAAAAATTAGAAAAGCCAATAAAATTATTGAAAATCTATATGATATCGATCAAAAATATTAATTTTCACAATTTTCAACAGTTTTCAAAAGATATATTACAAATTTTTAAAAACATTTGAAAAATATTGATATTTACTTGCAAAACAAGCTGTTTTGGGTTACGTTTTGAACGTTAAATATCCTTGTTTTAAAATTTACTTTGCTATTTGAAAACATTAGAAAACCAATAAAATTACTAAAATTCGATATGTTTCGATATATAAATATTGATTTTGACAAGTTTCAACAGTTTTCACAAATTTTTGTTTTACAATACGTGAAATATATTGAAATTTTTGTTTTATTTAGTGAAATTTTATTGATCAAAAACTTTTGTAAATTAGCACTGGTTGATGAATTTGTAATTTCCTCTCACATTTATTTTCAGTATTAAACAAACTTAGGATAATGCAAAATCAAGAAACAACAGTTCTTGAACAATAAATATTAGATATAATATTTATATAACAAAAATGTACAAACAACTGGAGTAAAAAGCTGGTTTTAAAAATTTCAAACGTCCTTTTATGTTTAGATGAAAAGTTATCAATGTTTTCAGCTAATGGAAAATTTAATTTGTTGAATGAATTACAATAATTTGAAAGGTGTTGGGGTCTTATTGCAATTTAACAAAATCTGTTCAATTTTGTATTTGAAATAGAGAAATATTTTTTACGATTTACTTTAAATGTTTACGGATTTGTCGCTCTTTGATTTGTTTTCACTTGTTCGAAAGAGATATTCTAGTTGGTGCAAGTGGTGGTTCTTAACATGCTGTGTTTATCTTAATTGAAATAATTAATTTTTGATCTTGAAAGAATGAAAAGATTCGTGTATTCATTTGAATATGGAAAACTTGAGTTGATTGTTCATCATAAAATATTGCTGTGTAACTTTTTGAGTGTTCTCTCAGGCTGGAATCATGTTAAGGAACTTTAACGTAAAGCCTGGTTGACGAGTTTCAAATCAGATTGTCGAAGATCGGCGCACTGTCGAAGATGAAAAGACGTTTTATATTTTATTGCAATTTTAGCGGAATTATATTTTGTTAGGTCAAGAACTTTGTCGATGTTTTTAAATATTCAATTAGAGTTGAGAGAAACTTGATAGATTTTTTTTTGAAAATTATATTTTTTAAACATTAGAAAAAAAATGTCGATGTTTTAAAATATTATGTGACCAATTTTTTTGAATTTTCTGAAAATATTTGAAAGCTTTTAATATACTTTTTTGTGAAAAAAAGGGTTGTAAAAATATTGAAATTTACATGCAAAAGGGTTTTGGCTAATTTTAAATATTAAATGACGAATTAGAAAAGTTGAAATTTTTTTGAAAACATTAGAAAACCAATAAAATTATTGAAAATCGAATGGTATCGATGTGATATTGATTTTCAACAAGTTTTCAACGAAAAAAAGTTATATTACAAAAAAAATGTTTAACGCGGTTTGAAAATTTGAAATTTACATGCAAACGCAAGTTGATTTTGGCTACTTTTGAACGTTAAACACGCTTGTTTGAAATTTAATTTGCTATTAAAAACATTATAAAACCAATCAAATTATTGAAAATCGATTTGGTATCGATCGAAAAAATATTGATTTTGACAAGTTTCAACAGTTTTCACAAAGTTATATTACAAATTTTATGTTTACAAACTTTTGAAAATGAAAATAATGAAAATTAGATTGTTTTTTTGCAAAAAGCAAGCTGTTTTTTTACATTTTAAACGTTAAAACGCTTGTTTGAAAATTTAATTTGGTATTCAAAAAAATAAAAAAATTTCGATAGGGTATCGATCGAAAAATGTTGATTTTGACAAGTTTCAAATGTTTTTCAAAAGTTATACTACAAATTTTTTTTTACAAACTTTTGAAAAATATTGAAAATACTTGAAAAAATCAACATTTTTTGGCTACTTTTAAACGTTTAAAAATTCGCTTTTTTAATTTAATACCCTATTTGAAAACATTAGAAAACCAATAAAATTATTGAAAATCGATATGTATGGATGTTTGAAAATTTGAATTGATTTTGTGAAACAATTTTTTTTTAGAAAGAGAGAGAAGTTTTATTAAAATTTCACGTAATTTTTAAAGATTTGAAACGGGATTGAAATTTAATTGCAAAAAAAAATTTTGTATTGGCTATTTTTCAACGTTAAAGACGGTTTGAAATTTGAAAATTTAAATTGAATTTGAAAAAATCAAAAAACCAGGAAAATTATTGAAACATGATTTGGTATCAGTGTGAAAAAATTGATTTTAACAAGTTTAAAAAGTTTTACAGCCGGGTTTATATTACAAATTTTAATGTTTTAAAAAGGTTTGAAAAATATAGATATTTACATGCAAAAGCAAGCTGTTTTGGCTACTTTTTATCTCGTTAAACACAGGTTTTCTCCATGAAAGTTTTTTAATTTTTGTTTCTTTAAAACATAAGAAAAAAAAAAAAATTATTCAAAATTGAATATCGTTTCTCAAAATTTCGAAAGATATGATTTTTTTTTTTTTTTGTTTAAAAAGTTTCTTAGCGTAAAATTTAAAGTTTTACAAATTTTGAACCATTATTGATGTTTACTTTCTGGAAAAAGATATTTTTTTTCTTTATTTTTTCAACGTATACTAAATTTGTTTGAAAATTTAATTTTGCTTTTTAAAACATTAGAAAATGAATAAAATTATTGGAAAGTTGATCGATATATCTTAGATGAAAATATTGATTTTCAACAAGTTTTCAAACGTTTTAAAATGTTTTTTTAAAAATTTAAAGGTTTAAAAAAAAACCAATGTGAAAATTTCAATATGGTATGGATAAAAATGTTTAAAAATTTGCAAGTTTAAACATTTGGCGAAAAATTTTTTTAAACGTTTTAAAAATGTTTTTGAAAATTTAATTTAAGGTTTATTTGAAAAACTTTCAGAAAACGTGAAATAGAATTATTGAAAAATTTATTTGGTAATAGGATCGAATTATTGTAAAATTGATTTTGAAAAGTTTCAACAGTTTTCAAACGTTTTATTACAAATTTTTTATGTTTAACAAAGTTTTGAAAAATATTGAAATTTACTTTAAAAAAGCAACCTGTTTTTTGCTGTAAAAATTTTTGAACGTGAAATTTTGACAAGTTTGAAAATTTTAAAAATTTAGAAAACCAATAAAATTATTGAAAATCGATGTTTTATCGATGTTTGAAAAAATATTGATTTTCGACAAGTTTCAACAGTTTTCACAAGTTTATTAATTTTTTTATGTTTTACAAACTTTTGAAAAATATTGAAATTAGAAAACAATAAAATTATTGAAAAACAAGCTGTTTTCGCTATTTTTTTGAACGTTGAAACAACGTTTTAAAATTTTAATTTGCTATTTGAAAAAATTATTAGAAAACCAATAAAATTATTGAAAATCGATATGGTATCCAAAATAAATATTATTTTGACAAGTTTCAACAGTTTTCACAACGTTATATTACAAATTTATGTTTAAAAAATTGATTTGAAAAATATTGAAATTTACTTGTGAAAACAAGCTGTTTTGTTATTTTTTTGGACGTTAAACACGGTTGTTTGAAATTTTAATTTGCTATTTGAAAACATTAGAAAACCAATAAAATTATTGAAAATCGATATTGTATCAGATGTAAAAGATATTGATTTTGACAAGTTTCAACTGTTTTCATAACGTTTTATTACAAATTTTATGTTTAACAAAGATTTGAAAAATATTGAAATTTAATTACTAAAAAAAGCTGTATTTTCGTTTTTTGAACGTTAATTTGCTTTATTAAACATTAGAAAACCATTGTTTGAAAATTTAATTTGCTATTTTAAAAACATTATTAAAAACCAATAAAATTATTGAAAAATCGATATGGTATCCATCAGGTGTAAAGATATTGATTTTGACAAGTTTTTGTTTTCACAACGTTTTATTACAAATTTACGGATAAAAAATTTGAAATTTTTTAATAAGCTCGTTTTTTGGAAACTGTTTGAAATTTAATGAAATTTTCAAATTAGAAAAACGTATTGAAAATCAGTGAATTAAAGATATTGATTTTGACAAGTTTCAACGTTTTTCAAATTAAAATTTTGAAAAAATATTGAAATTTACTTGTGAAAACAAGCTGTTTTGGCTCGTTTTTGTTGGTTAAACACGGCTTGTTTGAAATTTTAATTTGCTTTATGTAAACATTAGAAAACCAATAAAATTATTGAAAAAACGATATTGATCAGTGTAAAGATATTTTTTTGACAAGTTTCAACCGTTTTTACAACGTTTTATTACAAATTTAAGGTTTAACAAAGATTTGAAAAATATTGAAATTTAATTTGAAAGCAAGCTGTATTGGCTTATTTTTGTTGGTTAAACACGGCTGTTTGAAAATTTAATTTGCTTTATTAAACATTAGAAAACCAATAAAATTATTGAAAAACGATATTGATCAGTGAAAAATATTGATTTTGACAAGTTTCAAACTGTTTTCACAACGTTTTATTACAAATTTAAGGTTTAACAAAGATTTGAAAAAATATTGAAATTTACTTTGAAAGCAAGCTGTATTGGCTTTTTTTTGTTGGTTAAACACGGCTGTTTGAAAATTTTAATTTGCTTTATGTAAACATTAAAAACCAATAAAACCGAAAAACGATATTATTTTAAAAGTTTGTTTTTACAAAAGTTTCAAATTGTTTAACAAATTTTGAAAATTATTAAAAATTTTTAACCGTTTTCACAACGTTTTTTTATTTAAAATTTAAATTTTAAGGTTTTTGAAAAAAGAAAAATTTGAAAAAATATTAAAAATTTGATTTCAAAAGTTTAACAAACTTTGGAAAAATTTATTCAAAAAATTTTTTTATTGATGAAAAATTATTGAAAACTATTAAACGGCTGTTTGAAATTTGAAATTTACTCAAATGGAAAAATTTGTTTTGAAATTTTATTTCTTTGTTATAAACATTAGAAAACCAATAAAATTATTGAAAAACGATATTTATCAGTGTAAAAAGATATTGATTTTGACAAGTTTCAACCGTTTTCACAACGTTTTATTACAAAAAAGGTTTAACAAAGATTTGAAAAATATTGAAATTTATTTGTGAAAGCAAGCTGTATTGGCTCGTTTTTTGTTGGTTAAACACGGCTGTTTTTTTAATTTGCTTTATGTAAACATTAGAAAAACCAATAAAAAAATTTTGAAAAATATTGAAATTTTGTAAAGATATTGATTTTGACAAGTTTCAACCGTTTCACAACGTTTTTTACAATTTAAGGTTTAAAATTTGAAAAAATATTGAAATTTACTTTGAAATTGTATTATTTTGTTTTTGTTGGTTAAACACGGCTGTTTGAAATTTTAATTGGCTCTTTATGTAAACATTAGAAAACCAATAAAATTATTGAAAAAAAACGATATTGTATCAGTGTAAAGATATTGATTTTGACAAGTTTCAACCGTTTTCACAACGTTTTATTACAAATTTAAGGTTTAACAAAGATTTGAAAAATATTGAAATTTACTTGTGAAAGCAAGCTGTATTGGCTCGTTTTTGTTGGTTAAACACGTTTTGTTTGAAATTTTAATTTGCTTTATGTAAACATTAGAAAACCAATAAAATTATTGAAAAACGATATTGTATCAGTGTAAAGATATTGATTTTTGACAAGTTTCAACTGTTTTCACAACGTTTTATTACAAATTTAAGGTTTAACAAAGATTTGAAAAAAATATTGAAATTTAGGTTTGTGAAAGCAAGCTGTATTGCTCGTTTTTGTTGGTTAAACACGGCTGTTTGAAAATTTAATTTGCTTTATGTAAACATTAGAAAACCAATAAAATTATTGAAAAACGATATTGTATCAGTGTAAAAGATATTGATTTTGACAAGTTTCAACTGTTTTCACAACGTTTTATTACAAATTTATAGAAATTTTTAACAAAGGTTTGAAAAATATTGAAATTTATCAGTGTAAAGATATTGATTTGAAAGTTTCAAGTTTTGTTTTTATTACAAATTTAGGTTTAACAAAGATTTGAAAAATATTGCTTGTGAAACAAGCTGTATTTTTTTTTTGTTGGTTAAACACGGTTGTTTGAAATTTTAATTTGCTTTATGTAAACATTAGAAAACCAATAAAATTATTGAAAACGATATTGTATCAGTGTAAAGATATTGATTTTGACAAGTTTCAACCGTTTTCACAACGTTTTATTACAAATTTAAGGTTTAACAAAGATTTGAAAAATATTGAAATTTACTTGTGAAAGCAAGCTGTATTGGCTCGTTTTTTGTTGGTTAAACACGGCTGTTTGAAAATTTAATTTGCTTTTTATTGAAACCAAAACATTAGAAAAACGATATTTTATCAGTGTAAAGATATTGATTTTGACAAGTTTCAACCGTTTTCACAACGTTTTATTACAATTTAAGGTTTAACAAAGATTTGAAAAATATTGAAATTTTTAAACAAGCTTATTGGCCTCGTTTTTGTTGGTTAAACACGGCTGTTTGAAATTTTAATTTATTTTATGTAAACATTAGAAACCAATAAAGATATTTTATCAGTGTAAAGATATTGATTTTGACAAGTTTCAAACTTGTTTTCACAACGTTTTATTACAAATTTAAGGTTTTAACAAAGATTTGAAAAATATTGAAATTTACTTGTGAAAGAAATTTTAATTGGCTCGTTTTTGTTGGTTAAAACGGCTGTTTGAAATTTTAATTTGCTTTATGTAAACATTAGAAAAACCAATAAAATTAGAAAAAACGATATTTTATCAGTGTAAAGATATTGATTTTGACAAGTTTCAACCGTTTTCACAACGTTTTATTAACAAAATTTAAGGTTTAACAAAAGATTTGAAAAAAATATTGAAATTTTTTACTTGTGAAAGCAAAGATTTGTATTGGCTCGTTTTTGTTTTGGTTAAACACGGCTGTTTGAAATTTTAATTTGCTTTATGTAAACATTAGAAAACCAATAAAATTATTGAAAAACGATATTGTATCAGTGTAAAGATATTGATTTTGACAAGTTTTAAACCGTTTTCACAACGTTTTATTACAAATTTAAGGTTTAACAAAGATTTGAAAAATATTGAAATTTACTTGTGAAAGCAAGCTGTATTGGCTCGTTTTTGTTGGTTAAACACGGCTGTTTGAAATTTTAATTGCTTTATGTAAACATTAGAATTGGCTAATAAAATTATTGAAAAACGATATTTATCAGTGTAAAGATATTGATTTTGACAAGTTTCAACCGTTTTCACAACGTTTTATTACAAATTTAAGGTTTAACAAAGATTTGAAAAATATTGAAATTTACTTGTGAAAGCAAGCTGTATTGGCTCGTTTTTGTTGGTTAAACACGGCTGTTTGAAAATTTAATTTGCTTTTATGTAAACATTAGAAAACCAATAAAATTATTGAAAACGATATTGTATCAGTGTAAAGATATTGATTTTGACAAGTTTCAATGTCAAACGTTTTATTACAAAAAAGGTTTAATAAAATTTTTCAAAACGTTTATTTATCAAAAAAGATTTGAAAAATATTGAAATTTCAAGTTGTATTGGCTCGTTTTTTGTTGGTTAAACATTTTAAAAATTTAGGAAAACCAATAAAATTTGAAAAAATATTTTATCAGTGTAAAATATTGATTTTGAAAAACCGTTTTCACAACGTTTTATTACAATTTAAGGTTTAACAAAAGATTTGAAAAATATTGAAATTTACGATGAAAAGCAAGCTGTATTTTTTTTGTTGGTTAAACACGGCTGTTTGAAATTTTAATTTGCTTTATGTAAACATTAGAAAACCAATAAAATTATTGAAAAACGATATTTTATCAGTGTAAAATATTGATTTTGACAAGTTTCAACTGTTTTCACAACGTTTTACAAATTTAAGGTTTAACAAAGATTTGAAAAATATTGAAATTTACTTGTGAAAGCAAGCTGTATTGGCTGTTTTTGTTGGTTAAACACGGCTGTTTGAAATTTTAATTTGCTTTATGTAAACATTAGAAAACCAATAAAATGAAAAACGATATTTTATCAGTGTAAAGATATTGATTTTGACAAGTTTCAAACCGTTTTCACAACGTTTTATTACAAATTTAAGGTTTAACAAAAGATTTGAAAAATATTGAAAATTTACTTGTGAAAGCAAGCTGTATTGGCTCGTTTTTGTTGGTTAAACACGGCTGTTTGAAATTTTAATTTGCTTTATGTAAACATTAGAAAACCAATAAAATTATTGAAAAACGATATTGTATCAGTGTAAAGATATTGATTTTGACAAGTTTCAACCGTTTTCACAACGTTTTATTACACATTTAAGGTTTAACAAAGATTTGAAAAATATTGAAATTTACTTGTGAAAGCAAGCTGTATTGGCTCGTTTTTGTTGGTTAAACACGGCTGTTTGAAAATTTAATTTGCTTTATGTAAAAATTATTGAAAAACGATATTGTATCAGTGTAAAGATATTGATTTTGACAAGTTTCAACCGTTTTCACAACGTTTTATTACACATTTAAGGTTTAACAAAGATTTGAAAATATTGAAATTTACTTGTGAAAGCAAGCTGTATTGGCTCGTTTTTTGTTGGTTAAACACGGCTGTTTGAAATTTTAATTTGCTTTTATGTAAACATTAGAAAACCAATAAAATTATTGAAAAACGATATTGTATCAGTGTAAAGATATTGATTTTGACAAGTTTCAACCGTTTTCACAACGTTTTATTACAAATTTAAGGTTTAACAAAGATTTGAAAAATATTGAAATTTACTTGTAAAAGCAAGCTGTATTGGCTCGTTTTTGTTGGTTAAACACGGCTGTTTGAAATTTTAATTTGCTTTATGTAAACATTAGAAAACCAATAAAATTATTGAAAAACGATATTGTATCAGTGAAAAAAGATATTGATTTTGACAAGTTTCAACCGTTTTCACAACGTTTTATTACAAATTTAAGGTTTAACAAAGATTTGAAAAATATTGAAATTTACTTGTGAAAGCAAGCTGTATTGGCTCGTTTTTGTTGGTTAAACACGGCTGTTTGAAATTTTAATTTGCTTTATGTAAACATTAGAAAACCAATAAAATTATTGAAAAACGATATTGTATCAGTGTAAAGATATTGATTTTGACAAGTTTCAACCGTTTTCACAACGTTTTATTACAAATTTAAGGTTTAACAAAGATTTGAAAAAATATTGAAATTTATTTTGAAAGCAAGCTGTATTGGCTCGTTTTTGTTGGTTAAACACGGCTGTTTTGAAAATTTAATTTGCTTTATTTAAACATTAGAAAACCAATAAAATTATTGAAAACGATATTTTATCAGTGTAAAGATATTGATTTTGACAAGTTTCAACCGTTTTTCACAACGTTTTATTACAAATTTAAGGTTTAACAAAGATTTGAAAAATATTGAAATTTACTTGTGAAAGCAAGCTGTATTGGCTCGTTTTTGTTGGTTAAACACGGCTGTTTGAAATTTTAATTTGCTTTATGTAAACATTAGAAAACCAATAAAATTATTGAAAAACGATATTGTATCAGTGTAAAGATATTGATTTTGACAAGTTTCAACCGTTTTCACAACGTTTTATTACAAATTTAAGGTTTAACAAAGATTTGAAAAATATTGAAATTTACTTGTGAAAGCAAGCTGTATTGGCTCGTTTTTGTTGGTTAAACACGGCTGTTTGAAATTTTAATTTGCTTTATGTAAACATTAGAAAACCAATAAAATTATTGAAAAACGATATTGTATCAGTGTAAAGATATTGATTTTGACAAGTTTCAACCGTTTTCACAACGTTTTATTACAAATTTAAGGTTTAACAAAGATAAACCAATAAAAAATATTGAAATTTGATTGTGAAAGTTTCAAGTTTGTATTGGCTCGTTTTTGTTGGTTAAACACGGTATTGTTTGAAATTTTAATTTGCTTTATGTAAACATTAGAAAACCAATAAAATTATTGAAAAACGATATTGTATCAGTGTAAAGATATTGATTTTGACAAGTTTCAACCGTTTTCACAACGTTTTATTACACATTTAAGGTTTAACAAAGATTTGAAAAATATTGAAATTTACTTGTGAAAGCAAGCTGTATTGGCTCGTTTTTGTTGGTTAAACACGGCTGTTTGAAATTTTTAATTTGCTTTATGTAAACATTAGAAACCAATAAAATTATTGAAAAACGATATTGTATCAGTGTAAAGATATTGATTTTGACAAGTTTCAACCGTTTTCACAACGTTTTATTACAAATTTAAGGTTTAACAAAGATTTGAAAAATATTGAAATTTACTTGTGAAAGCAAGCTGTATTGGCTCGTTTTTGTTGGTTAAACACGGCTGTTTGAAAATTTAATTTGCTTTATGTAAACATTAGAAAACCATCGATATTTTATCAGTGTAAAGATATTGATTTTGACAAGTTTCAACCGTTTTCACAACGTTTTATTACAAATTTAAGGTTTAACAAAGATTTGAAAAATATTGAAATTTACTTGTGAAAGCAAGCTGTATTGGCTCGTTTTTGTTGGTTAAACACGGCTGTTTGAAATTTTTTAATTAAACATTAGAAAACCAATAAAATTATTGAAAAACGATATTGTATCAATAAAGATATTGATTTTGACAAGTTTCAAAAAACGTTTTATTACAAATTTCAGGTTTAACAAAGATTTGAAAAATATTGAAATTTTGACAAGTTGTATTGGCTCGTTTTGTTGGTTAAACACGGCTGTTTGAAAATTTAATTTTTTATGTAAACATTGAAAACACAAAAGGTTTAACGATATTGTAAAGATTTGAAAAATTTTGACAACGTTTTTACAAATTTAAGGTTTAACAAATTTGAAAAATATTGAAATTTACTTGTGAAAGCAAGCTGTATTGGCTCGTTTTTGTTGGTTAAACACGGCTGTTTGAAATTTTAATTTGCTTTATGTAAACATTAGAAAACCAATAAAATTATTGAAAAACGATATTGTATCAGTGTAAAGATATTGATTTTGACAAGTTTCAACTGTTTTCACAACGTTTTATTACAAATTTAAGGTTTAACAAAGATTTGAAAAATATTGAAATTTACTTGTGAAAGCAAGCTGTATTGGCTCGTTTTTGTTGGTTAAACACGGCTGTTTGAAATTTTAATTTGCTTTTATGTAAACATTAAACATTATTGAAAAAAAAATTTTGACAAGTTTCAACCGTTTTTTCACAACGTTTTATTACAAAAAGGTTTAACAAAGATTTGAAAAAAGAAATATTAGCTCGTTTTTGTTGGTTAAACACGGCTGTTTGAAATTTTAATTTGCTTTATGTAAACATTAGAAAACCAATAAAATTATTGAAAAACGATATTGTATCAGTGTAAAAGATATTGATTTTGACAAGTTTCAACCGTTTTCACAACGTTTTATTACAAATTTAAGGTTTAACAAAGATTTGAAAAATATTGAAATTTACTTGTGAAAGCAAGCTGTATTGGCTCGTTTTTGTTGGTTAAACACGGCTGTTTGAAAATTTAATTTGCTTTATGTAAACATTAGAAAACCAAAGATATTGTATCAGTGTAAAGATATTGATTTTGACAAGAAAACCGTTTTCACAACGTTTTATTACAAATTTAAGGTTTAACAAAGATTTGAAAAATATTGAAATTTACTTGTGAAAGCAAGCTGTATTGGCTCGTTTTTGTTGGTTAAACACGGCTGTTTGAAATTTTAATTTGCTTTATGTAAAACATTAGAAAACCAATAAAATTTTGAAAACGATATTGTAAAGATAAAGATTTGATTTTGACAAGTTTCAACCGTTTTCACAACGTTTTATTACAAATTTAAGGTTTAACAAAGATTTGAAAAATATTGAAATTTACTTGTGAAAGCAAGCTGTATTGGCTCGTTTTTGTTGGTTAAACACGGCTGTTTGAAATTTTAATTTGCTTTATGTAAACATTAGAAAACCAATAAAATTATTGAAAAACGATATTGTATCAGTGTAAAGATATTGATTTTGACAAGTTTCAACCGTTTTCACAACGTTTTATTACAAATTTAAGGTTTAACAAAGATTTGAAAAATATTGAAATTTACTTGTGAAAGCAAGCTGTATTGGCTCGTTTTTGTTGGTTAAACACGGCTGTTTGAAATTTTAATTTGCTTTTATGTAAACATTAGAAAACCAATAAAATTATTGAAAAACGATATTGTATCAGTGTAAAGATATTGATTTTGACAAGTTTCAACCGTTTTCACAACGTTTTATTACAAATTTAAGGTTTAACAAAGATTTGAAAAATATTGAAATTTACTTGTGAAAGCAAGCTGTATTGGCTCGTTTTTGTTGGTTAAACACGGCTGTTTGAAATTTTAATTTGCTTTATGTAAACATTAGAAAACCAATTATTGAAAAACGATATTTTATCAGTGTAAAGATATTGATTTTGACAAGTTTCAAACCGTTTTCACAACGTTTTATTACAAATTTAAGGTTTAACAAAGATTTGAAAAATATTGAAATTTACTTGTGAAAGCAAGCTGTATTGGCTCGTTTTTGTTGGTTAAACACGGCTGTTTGAAATTTTAATTTGCTTTTATGTAAACATTAGAAAACCAATAAAATTATTGTTTAAAAAACGATATTGTATCAGTGTAAAGATATTGATTTTGACAAGTTTCAACTGTTTTCACAACGTTTTATTACAAATTTAAGGTTTAACAAAGATTTGAAAATATTGAAATTTACTTGTGAAAGCAAGCTGTATTGGCTCGTTTTTGTTGGTTAAACACGGCTGTTTGAAATTTTAATTTGCTTTATGTAAACATTAGAAAACCAATAAAATTATTGAAAAACGATATTGTATCAGTATAAAGATATTGATTTTGACAAGTTTCAACCGTTTTCACAACGTTTTATTACACATTTAAGGTTTAACAAAGATTTGAAAAATATTGAAATTTACTTGTGAAAGCAAGCTGTATTGGCTCGTTTTTGTTGGTTAAACACGGCTGTTTGAAATTTTAATTTGCTTTATGTAAACATTAGAAAACCATCGATATTTTATCAGTGTAAAGATATTGAAAGTTTCAACCGTTTTCACAACGTTTTATTACAAATTTAAGGTTTAACAAAGATTTGAAAAAATATTGAAATTTACTTGTGAAAGCAAGCTGTATTGGCTCGTTTTTGTTGGTTAAACACGGCTGTTTGAAATTTTAATTTGCTTTTTTATTAAACAATAAAATTATTTAAAATATTATGACAAGTTTCAACCGTTTTCACAACGTTTTACGACAAATTTAAGGTTTAACAAAGATTTGAAAATATTAATTTACTTGTGAAAGCAAGCTGTATTGGCTCGTTTTTGTTGGTTAAACACGGCTGTTTGAAAATTTAATTTGCTTTTGTAAACATTAGAAAAATTGAAAAACGATATTTTATCAGTGTAAAGATATTGAACACAATTTCAAAGATTTTAAAAATATTGAAATTTACAACGTTTTCACAACGTTTTATTACAAATTTAAGGTTTAACAAAGATTTGAAAATATTGAAATTCGTTTTGTTGGTGAAACAAGCTGTATTGGCTCGTTTTTTGTTGGTTAAACACGGCTGTTTGAAATTTTAATTTGCTTTATGTTTTAAACATTAGAAAACCAATAAAATTATTGAAAAACGATATTGTATCAGTGTATTAAAGATATTGATTTTGACAAGCTTTTCAAACTGTTTTCACAACGTTTTATTACAAATTTAAGGTTTAACAAAGATTTCACAAAAATATTGAAATTTACAAAGATTTTGTGAAAGAAAGCTGTATTGGCTCGTTTTTGTTGGTTAAACACGGCTGTTTGAAATTTTAATTTGCTTTATGTAAACATTAGAAAACCAATAAAATTATTGAAAAACGATATTTATCAGTGTAAAGATATTGATTTTGACAAGTTTCAAACGTTTTCACAACGTTTTATTACAAATTTAAGGTTTAACAAAGATTTGAAAATATTGAAATTTTTTGAAAGCAAGCTGTATTGGCTCGTTTTTGTTGGTTAAACACGGCTGTTTGAAATTTAAATTTGCTTTATGTAAACATTAGAAAACCAATAAAATTATTGAAAATCGATATTGTATCAGTGTAAAGATATTGATTTTGACAAGTTTCAACCGTTTTACAACGTTTTATTACAAATTTAAGGTTTAACAAAGATTTGAAAAATATTGAAATTTACTTGTGAAAGCAAGCTGTATTGGCTCGTTTTTGTTGGTTAAACACGGCTGTTTGAAATTTTAATTTGCTTTATGTAAACATTTGAAAACCAATAAAATTATTGAAAAACGATATTGTATCAGTGTAAAGATATTGATTTTGACAAGTTTCAACCGTTTTCACAACGTTTTATTACAAATTTAAGGTTTAACAAAGATTTGAAAAATATTGAAATTTACTTGTGAAAGCAAGCTGTATTGGCTCGTTTTTGTTGGTTAAACACGGCTGTTTGAAAATTTAATTTGCTTTATGTAAACATTAGAAAAACCAATAAAATTATTGAAAAACGATATTGTATCAGTAAAGATATTGATTTTGACAAGTTTCAACCGTTTTCACAACGTTTTATTACAAATTTAAGGTTTAACAAAGATTTGAAAATATTGAAATTTACTTGTGAAAGCAAGCTGTATTGGCTCGTTTTTGTTGGTTAAACACGGCTGTTTGAAATTTTAATTTGCTTTATGTAAACATTAGAAAACCAATAAAATTATTGAAAAACGATATTTTATCAGTGTAAAGATATTGATTTTGACAAGTTTCAACCGTTTTCACAACGTTTTATTACAAATTTAAGGTTTAACAAAGATTTGAAAAATATTGAAATTTACTTGTGAAAGCAAGCTGTATTGGCTCGTTTTTTGTTGGTTAAACACGGCTGTTTGAAATTTTAATTTGCTTTATGTAAACATTAGAAAACCAATAAAATTATTGAAAAACGATATTGTATCAGTGTAAAGATATTGATTTTGACAAGTTTCAACCGTTTTCACAACGTTTTATTACAAATTTAAGGTTTAACAAAGATTTGAAAAATATTGAAATTTACTTGTGAAAGCAAGCTGTATTGGCTCGTTTTTGTTGGTTAAACACGGCTGTTTGAAATTTTAATTTGCTTTTTATTAGTGAAAAACGAAACATTAGAAAACCAAATTACAAAAAGGTTTAACAAAGATTTGAAAAACGATATTGTAGCTGTATTGGCTCGTTTTTGTTGGTTAAACAGTGTTTGAAAGATTTAATTTGCTTTATTTTAGAAAACCAATATTTTAACAGTGTTTTGATTTTGAACGTTTTGTTTTACAACGTTTTATTACAAATTAAGGTTTAACAAAGATTTGAAAAATATTGAAATTTACTTGTGAAAGCAAGCTGTATTGGCTCGTTTTTGTTGGTTAAACACGGCTGTTTGAAATTTTAATTTGCTTTATGTAAACATTAGAAAACCAATAAAATTATTGAAAAACGATATTGTATCAGTGTAAAGATATTGATTTTTGACAAGTTTCTCGTTTTGTTTTCACAACGTTTTATTTAGAAAACCAAATTTAAGGTTTAACAAAGATTTGAAAAATATTGAAATTTTAAATTTGGTTGTATTGGCTGTATTTTTTTGGTTAAAACGGCTGTTTGAAAATTTAATTTGCTTTATGTAAACATTAGAAACCAAAAAATTAAAAAAACGATATTTTATCAGTGTAAAGATATTGATTTTGACAAGTTTCAACTGTTTTGAAACGTTTTATTACAAATTTAAGGTTTAACAAAGATTTGAAAAATATTGAAAACCTTAGAAAGCAAGCTGTATTGGCTCGTTTTTGTTGGTTAAAACGGCTGTTTGAAATTTTAATTTGCTTTTATGTAAACATTAGAAACCAATAAAAATTGAAAACGATATTTTATCAGTGTAAAGATATTGATTTTGACAAGTTTCAACCGTTTTCACAACGTTTTATTACAAATTTAAGGTTTAACAAAGATTTGAAAAATATTGAAATTTACTTGTGAAAGCAAGCTGTATTGGCTCGTTTTTGTTGGTTAAACACGGCTGTTTGAAATTTTAATTTGCTTTATGTAAACATTAGAAAACCAATAAAATTATTGAAAAACGATATTGTATCAGTGTAAAGATATTGATTTTGACAAGTTTCAACCGTTTTCACAACGTTTTATTACAAATTTAAGGTTTAACAAAGATTTGAAAAATATTGAAATTTACTTGTGAAAGCAAGCTGTATTGGCTCGTTTTTGTTGGTTAAACACGGCTGTTTGAAATTTGCTTTTTAATTTGCAGTGTAAAGATATTGATTTTAGTTTGTTTTAAACATTAGAAAACCAATGAAAAAATTTATTGGTTAAAACGATATTTGTATCAGTGTAAAGATATTGATTTTGACAAGTTTCAACCGTTTTCACAACGTTTTATTACAAATTTAAGGTTTAACAAAGATTTGAAAAATATTGAAATTTACTTGTGAAAGCAAGCTGTATTGGCTCGTTTTTGTTGGTTAAACACGGCTGTTTGAAATTTTAATTTGCTTTATGTAAACATTAGAAAACCAATAAAATTATTGAAAAACGATATTGTATCAGTGTAAAGATATTGATTTTGACAAGTTTCAATTGTTTTCACAACGTTTTATTACAAATTTGAAATTTTAGGTTTAACAAAGATTAAAGATATTGATTTTGACAAGTTTCAACCGTTTTTCACAAAATATTGAAATTTACTTGTGCAAGCTGTATTGGCTCGTTTTTGTTGGTTAAACACGGCTGTTTGAAATTTTAATTTGCTTTATGTAAACATTAGAAAACCAATAAAATTATTGAAAAACGATATTTTATCAGTGTAAAGATATTGATTTTGACAAGTTTCAACCGTTTTCACAACGTTTTATTACAAATTTAAGGTTTAACAAAGATTTGAAAAATATTGAAATTTACTTGTGAAAGCAAGCTGTATTGGCTCGTTTTTGTTGGTTAAACACGGCTGTTTGAAATTTTAATTTGCTTTATGTAAACATTAGAAAACCAATAAAATTATTAAAAACGATATTGTATCAGTGTAAAGATATTGATTTTGACAAGTTTCAACCGTTTTCACAACGTTTTATTACAAATTTAAGGTTTAACAAAGATTTGAAAAATATTGAAATTTACTTGTGAAAGCAAGCTGTATTGGCTCGTTTTTTGTTGGTTAAACACGGCTGTTTGAAATTTTAATTTGCTTTATGTAAACATTAGAAAACCAATAAAATTATTGAAAAAAACGATATTGTATCAGTGTAAAGATATTGATTTTGACAAGTTTCAACCGTTTTCACAACGTTTTATTACAAATTTAAGGTTTAACAAAGATTTGAAAAATATTGAAATTTACTTTTGAAAGCAAGCTGTATTGGCTCGTTTTGTTGGTTAAACACGGCTGTTTGAAATTTTAATTTGCTTTATGTAAACATTAGAAAACCAATAAAATTATTGAAAAACGATATTGTATCAGTGTAAAGATATTGATTTTGACAAGTTTCAACCGTTTTCACAACGTTTTATTACAAATTTAAGGTTTAACAAAGATTTGAAAAATATTGAAATTTGAAAGCAAGCTGTATTTGTTTTGAAAACACGGCTGTTTGAAATTTTAATTTGCTTTATATAAACATTGGCTCGATATTTTTTGTTATTGATTTTAAAGTTTCAACCGTTTTCACAACGTTTGAAAATTTAAGGTTTGATTTTATTGAAATTTAAACATTAGTTAAACCTGTTTGAAATTTAAAATTGCTTTTGTAAACATTAGAAAACCGATATTTTATCAGTGTAAAGATATTGATTTTGACAAGTTTCAACCGTTTTCACAACGTTTTATTACAAATTTAAGGTTTAACAAAGATTTGAAAAATATTGAAATTTACTTGTGAAAGCAAGCTGTATTGGCTCGTTTTTGTTGGTTAAACACGGCTGTTTGAAATTTTAATTTGAATTGATTTCAATAAGTTTAACGTTTTTTGTAAACATTAGAAAACCAATAAAATTATTAAACATTAGAAAAACGATATTGTATCAGTGTAAAGATATTGATTTTGACAAGTTTCAAGTTTCACAACGTTTTTTCAAACAACGATTTTTTGAAATTTACTTGTGAAAAGCAAATTCGTTTTGTTGGTTAAACACGGCTGTTTGTTTTAACTTTATGTAAACATTTGAAAACCAAAAAATATTGAAAAAAATTTATCTTGTAAAGATAAAGCAAACTGTTTTCACAACGTTTTTTGTTGGTTAAACACGGATTTGTTTGAAAAATTTTAATTTGCTCGTTTTTGTTGGTTAAACATTTGAAAATTTAATTTGCTTTAAAATTATTAGAAACCAATAAAAAACGATATTGTATCAGTGTAAAGATATTGATTTTGACAAGTTTCAACCGTTTTCACAACGTTTTATTACAAATTTAAGGTTTAACAAAGATTTGAAAAATATTGAAATTTACTTGTGAAAGCAAGCTGTATTGGCTCGTTTTTTGTTGGTTAAACACGGCTGTTTGAAATTTTAATTTGCTTTATGTAAACATTAGAAAACCAATAAAATTATTGAAAAACGATATTGTATCAGTGTAAAGATATTGATTTTGACAAGTTTCAACCGTTTTCACAACGTTTTATTACAAATTTAAGGTTTAACAAAGATTTGAAAAATATTGAAATTTACTTGTGAAAGCAAGCTGTATTGGCTCGTTTTTGTTGGTTAAACACGGCTGTTTGAAATTTTAATTTGCTTTATGTAAACATTAGAAAACCAATAAAATTATTGAAAAACGATATTGTATCAGTGTAAAGATATTGATTTTGACAAGTTTCAACCGTTTTCACAACGTTTTATTACAAATTTAAGGTTTAACAAAGATTTGAAAAATATTGAAATTTACTTGTGAAAGCAAGCTGTATTGGCTCGTTTTTGTTGGTTAAACACGGCTGTTTGAAATTTTAATTTGATATTTTTATGTAAACATTAGAAAACCAATAAAATTATTGAAAACGATATTGTATCAGTGTAAAGATATTGATTTTGACAAGTTTCAACCGTTTTCACAACGTTTTCGTTTTGTTGGTTAAACACGGCTGTTTGAATTTTAATTTGTTTTAAACATGGTACAAATTTAAGGTTTGAAAAACGGTTTAACAAAGATTTGTTTGAAAATTTTAAAAAAATTGATTTTTTCAGTGTAAAAATTGATTGAAATTTCAACGTTTGTGAAAGCAAGCTGTATTGGCTCGTTTTTGTTGGTTAAACACGGCTGTTTGAAATTTTAATTTGCTTTATGTAAACATTAGAAAACCATTATTGAAAAAAAACCAAAAGATATTGATTTTGACAAAACGACAATTTTATACAAATTTAAGGTTTAAAAGATTTATTGAAATTTTTTGAAACAAGTATTTCGTTTTTGTTGGTTAAACCGGCTGTTTGAAATTTTTTTCTTTATGTAAACATTAGAAAACGATATTTTAGTTAAAGATATTGATTTTGACAAGGTTTTCACAACGTTTTATTACAAATTTAAGGTTTAACAAAGATTTGAAAAATATTGAAATTTACTTGTGAAAGCAAGCTGTATTGGCTCGTTTTTTGTTGGTTAAACACGGCTGTTTGAAATTTTAATTTGCTTTATGTAAACATTAGAAAACCAATAAAATTATTGAAAAACGATATTGTATCAGTGTAAAGATATTGATTTTGACAAGTTTCAACCGTTTTCACAACGTTTTATTACAAATTTAAGGTTTAACAAAGATTTGAAAAATATTGAAATTTACTTGTGAAAGCAAGCTGTATTGGCTCGTTTTGTTGGTTAAACACGGCTGTTTGAAATTTTAATTTGCTTTATGTAAACATTAGAAAACCAATAAAATTATTGAAAAACGATATTGTATCAGTGTAAAGATATTGATTTTGACAAGTTTCAACCGTTTTCACAACGTTTTATTACAAATTTAAGGTTTAACAAAGATTTGAAAAATATTGAAATTTACTTGTGAAAGCAAGCTGTATTGGCTCGTTTTGTTGGTTAAACACGGCTGTTTGAAATTTTAATTTGCTTTATGTAAACATTAGAAAACCAATAAAATTATTGATTTAAAACGATATTGTATCAGTTTGAAAAAGATATTGATTTTGACAAGATTTTTCAAGTTTCCGTTTTCACAACGTTTTATTACAAATTTAAGGTTTAACAAAGATTTGAAAAATATTGAAATTTACTTGTGAAAGCAAGCTGTATTGGCTCGTTTTTGTTGGTTAAACACGGCTGTTTGAAATTTTAATTTGCTTTATGTAAACATTAGAAAACCAATAAAATTTTGAAAAACGATATTGTATCAGTGTAAAGATATTGATTTTGACAAGTTTCAACCGTTTTCACAACGTTTTATTACAAATTTAAGGTTTAACAAAGATTTGAAAAATATTGAAATTTACTTGTGAAAGCAAGCGTATTGGCTCGTTTTTGTTGGTTAAACACGGCTGTTTGAAATTTTAATTTGCTTTTGTAAACATTAGAAAACCAATAAAATTATTGAAAAACGATATTGTATTGTAAAGATATTGATTTTGACAAGTTTCAACCGTTTTCACAACGTTTTAAACATTTAAGGTTTAACAAAGATTTGAAAATATTGAAATTTATGAAAGCAAGCTGTATTGGCTCGTTTTTTGTTGGTTAAAACGGCTGTTTGAAATTTTAATTTGCTTTATGTAAACAGAAAACCCAATAAAATTATTGAAAAACGATATTGATAAAGATTTGACAAGTTTCAACCGTTTTCACAACGTTTTTTATTACAAATTTAAGGTTTAACAAAGATTTGAAAATATTGAAATTTACTTGTGAAAGCAAGCTGTATTGGCTCGTTTTTGTTGGTTAAACACGGCTGTTTGAAAATTTAATTTGCTTTTTAAACATTAGAAAACCAATAAAATTATTGAAAACCGATATTTTATCAGTGTAAAGATATTGATTTTGAGTAGTTTCAACCGTTTTCACAACGTTTTATTACAAATTTAAGGTTTAACAAAGATTTGAAAAATATTGAAATTTACTTGTGAAAGCAAGCTGTATTGGCTCGTTTTTGTTGGTTAAACACGGCTGTTTGAAATTTTAATTTGCTTTATGTAAACATTAGAAAACCAATAAAATTATTGAAAACGATATTGTATCAGTGTAAAGATATTGATTTTGACAAGTTTCAAACCGTTTTCACAACGTTTTATTACAAATTTAAGGTTTAACAAAGATTTGAAAAATATTGAAATTTACTTGTGAAAGCAAGCTGTATTGGCTCGTTTTTGTTGGTTAAACACGGCTGTTTGAAATTTTAATTTGCTTTATGTAAACATTAGAAAACCAATAAAATTATTGAAAAACGATATTGTATCAGTGTAGAAGATATTCAATTTTGACAACGTTTTTTCAACCAAAGATTTTTGAAATTTACTTGTGAAACAACGTATTTTTATTTGTTGGTTAAAATTTGAAATTTTAATTTGTTTAATTAGAAAAAGATTTGTAAAAATATTTTGACAAACCGTTTTCACAACGTTTTATTACAAAAAGGTTTAACAAAGATTTGTATTGGCTCGCTGTTTTGTTTTTGTTAAACACGGCTGTTTGAAATTTTAATTTGCTTTATGTAAACATTAGAAAACCAATAAAATTATTGAAAACGATATTGTATCAGTGTAAAGATATTGATTTTGACAAGTTTCAACCGTTTTCACAACGTTTTATTACAAATTTAAGGTTTAACAAAGATTTGAAAAATATTGAAATTTACTTGTGAAAGCAAGCTGTATTGGCTCGTTTTTTGTTGGTTAAACACGGCTGTTTGAAATTTTAATTTGCTTTATGTAAACATTAGAAAACCAATAAAATTATTGAAAAACGATATTGTATCAGTGTAAAGATATTGATTTTGACAAGTTTCAACCGTTTTCACAACGTTTTATTACAAATTTAAGGTTTAACAAAGATTTG
Source organism: Acanthosepion pharaonis (assembly GCA_903632075.3). Lineage (NCBI taxonomy): Eukaryota > Metazoa > Mollusca > Cephalopoda > Sepiida > Sepiidae > Acanthosepion > Acanthosepion pharaonis. The sequence goes on from CAHIKZ030005507.1 coordinate 216,795, forward strand.
AAAAATATTGAAATTTACTTGTGAAAGCAAGCTGTATTGGCTCGTTTTTTGTTGGTTAAACACGGCTGTTTGAAATTTTAATTTGCTTTATTGTAAACATTAGAAAACCAATAAAATTTTTTTTTGAAAAACGATTTTGTATCAGTGTAAAGATATTGATTTTGAAACAAGTTTCAACCTTTATTTTTCACAACGTTTTATTACAAATTTAAGGTTTAACAAAAAGATTTGAAAAATATTGAAATTTACTTGTGAAAGCAAGCTGTATTGGCTCGTTTTTGTTGGTTAAACACGGCTGTTTGAAATTTTAATTTGCTTTATGTAAACATTAGAAAACCAATAAAATTATTGAAAAACGATATTGTATCAGTGTAAAGATATTGATTTTGACAAGTTTCAACCGTTTTCACAACGTTTTATTACAAATTTTTAGGTTTAACAAAGATTTGAAAAATATTGAAATTTACTTGTGAAAAGCAAGCTGTATTGGCTCGTTTTTGTTGGTTAAACACGGCTGTTTGAAATTTTAATTTGCTTTATGTAAACATTAGAAAACCAATAAAATTATTGAAAAACGATATTTATCAGTGTAAAGATATTATTTTGATTTTGACAAGTTAAGGTTTAACAAAGATTTGAAAAATATTTTTCTGTGAAACAACGTTTTTATTACTGTTTGAAAATTTAATTTGGTTTAAAAAAGATTTGTAAAAATATTCAAAACGTTTTTTACTTGATTTGAAAAATTGAAATTTACTTGTGAAAGCTGTATTGGCTCGTTTTTGTTGGTTAAACACGGCTGTTTGAAATTTTAATTTGCTTTATGTAAACATTAGAAAACCAATAAAATTATTGAAAAACGATATTGTATCAGTGTAAAGATATTGATTTTGACAAGTTTCAACCGTTTTCACAACGTTTTATTACAAATTTAAGGTTTAACAAAGATTTGAAAAATATTGAAATTTACTTGTGAAAGCAAGCTGTATTGGCTCGTTTTTGTTGGTTAAACACGGCTGTTTGAAATTTTAATTTGCTTTATGTAAACATTAGAAAACCATCGATATTTTATCAGTGTAAAGATATTGATTTTGACAAGTTTCAACCGTTTTCACAACGTTTTATTACAAATTTAAGGTTTAACAAAGATTTGAAAATATTGAAATTTACTTTTGAAAGCAAGCTGTATTGGCTCGTTTTTGTTGGTTAAACACGGCTGTTTGAAATTTTAATTTGCTTTTTAAACATTAGAAAACCAATAAAATTATTGAAAACGATTTGTATCAGTGTAAAGATATTGATTTTGAAAAGTTTCAACCGTTTTTCACAACGTTTTATTACAAATTTAAGGTTTAACAAAGATTTGAAAAATATTGAAATTTAGTGAAAGCAAGCTGTATTGGCTCGTTTTTTTGTTGGTTAAACACGGCTGTTTGAAATTTTAATTTCGATATTTTTTATGTAAACATTAGAAAACCAATAAAATTATTGAAAAACGATATTGTATCAGTGTAAAGATATTGATTTTGACAAGTTTCAACCGTTTTCACAACGTTTTATTACACATTTAAGGTTTAACAAAGATTTGAAAAAAATATTGAAATTTGGCTCGTTTTTGTTGGTTAAAAGCAAGCTTTATGTAAATTGGCTCGTTTTTGTTGGATTTTAAACACGGCTGTTTGAAAGGTTTTAATTTGCTTTATGTAAACATTAGTTAAAACCTGTTTGAAATTTTAATTTTTCAGATAAACCATCGATATTTTATCAGTGTAAAGATATTGATTTTGACAAGTTTCAACCGTTTTCACAACGTTTTATTACAAATTTAAGGTTTAACAAAGATTTGAAAAATATTGAAATTTACTTGTGAAAGCAAGCTGTATTGGCTCGTTTTTGTTGGTTAAACACGGCTGTTTGAAATTTTAATTTGCTTTATGTAAACATTAGAAAACCAATAAAATTATTGAAAAACGATATTGTATCAGTGTAAAGATATTGATTTTGACAAGTTTCAACCGTTTTCACAACGTTTTATTACAAATTTAAGGTTTAACAAAGATTTGAAAAATATTGAAATTTACTTGTGAAAGCAAGCTGTATTGGCTCGTTTTGTTGGTTAAACACGGCTGTTTGAAATTTTAATTTGCTTTATGTAAACATTAGAAAACCAATAAAATTATTGAAAACGATATTGTATCAGTGTAAAGATATTGATTTTGACAAGTTTCAACCGTTTTCACAACGTTTTATTACAAATTTAAGGTTTAACAAAGATTTGAAAAATATTGAAATTTACTTGTGAAAGCAAGCTGTATTGGCTCGTTTTTGTTGGTTAAACACGGCTGTTTGAAATTTTAATTTGCTTTATGTAAACATTAGAAAACCAATAAAATTATTGAAAAACGATATTGTATCAGTGTAAAGATATTGATTTTGACAAGTTTCAACCGTTTTCACAACGTTTTATTACAAATTTAAGGTTTAACAAAGATTTGAAAAATATTGAAATTTACTTGTGAAAGCAAGCTGTATTGGCTCGTTTTTGTTGGTTAAACACGGCTGTTTGAAATTTTAATTTGCTTTATGTAAACATTAGAAAACCAATAAAATTATTGAAAAACGATATTGTATCAGTGTAAAGATATTGATTTTGACAAGTTTCAACCGTTTTCACAACGTTTTATTACAAATTTAAGGTTTAACAAAGATTTGAAAAATATTGAAATTTACTTGTGAAAGCAAGCTGTATTGGCTCGTTTTTGTTGGTTAAACACGGCTGTTTGAAATTTTAATTTGCTTTTTATGTAAACATTAGAAAACCAATAAAATTATTGAAAAACGATATTGTATATCATATTGATTTTGACAAGTTTCAAAACGTTTTATTATTGTTTAATAAAAGATTTTTTGACAAGCTGTATTTCAACGGCTGTTTTCTTTATGTAAACATTAGAAAACGTTTTATTACAAATTTATTGATTTTGGTTTAACCGTTTTCAAACGATTTGTTTAAAAAATTTGAAAAAATTTACTTGTGAAAGCAAGCTGTATTGGCTCGTTTTTGTTGGTTAAACACGGCTGTTTGAAATTTTAATTTGCTTTATGTAAACATTAGAAAACCAATAAAATTATTGAAAAAACGATATTGTATCAGTGTAAAGATATTGATTTTGACAAGTTTCAACCGTTTTCACAACGTTTTATTACAAATTTAAGGTTTAACAAAGATTTGAAAAATATTGAAATTTACGTTTTTGTGAAAGCAAGCTGTATTGGCTCGTTTTTGTTGGTTAAACACGGCTGTTTGAAATTTTAATTTGCTTTATGTAAACATTAGAAAACCAATAAAATTATTGAAAAACGATATTGTATCAGTGTAAAGATATTGATTTTGACAAGTTTCAACCGTTTTCACAACGTTTTATTACAAATTTAAGGTTTAACAAAGATTTGAAAAATATTGAAATTTACTTGTGAAAGCAAGCTGTATTGGCTCGTTTTTGTTGGTTAAACACGGCTGTTTGAAATTTTAATTTGCTTTATGTAAACATTAGAAAACCAAAAAATTATTGAAAACGATATTTTATCAGTGTAAAGATATTGATTTTGACAAGTTTCAACCGTTTTCACAACGTTTTATTACAAATTTAAGGTTTAACAAAGATTTGAAAAATATTGAAATTTACTTGTGAAAGCAAGCTGTATTGGCTCGTTTTTGTTGGTTAAAACACTGTTTGAAATTTTAATTTGCTTTATGTTTGAAATTTTGAAAAAATTTGTATCAGTTTATTGATTTTAAAGTTTCAAACCGTTTTCACAACGTTTTATTACAAATTTAAAACAAAGATTTGAAAAATAAAATTTATTGAAAACGATTTTATTGCTTTATCATTAGAAAACCATGTAAAGATATTGATTTTGACAAGTTTCAACCGTTTTCACAACGTTTTATTACAAATTTAAGGTTTAACAAAGATTTGAAAAATATTGAAATTTACTTGTGAAAATATTGTTTGTATTGGCTCGTTTTTGTTGGTTAAACACGGCTGTTTGAAATTTTAATTTGCTTTATGTAAACATTAGAAAACCAATAAAAATTGAAAAACGATATTTATCAGTGTAAAGATATTGATTTTGACAAGTTTCAACCGTTTTCACAACGTTTTATTACAAATTTAAGGTTTAACAAAGATTTGAAAAATATTGAAATTTACTTGTGAAAGCAAGCTGTATTGGCTCGTTTTTGTTGGTTAAACACGGCTGTTTGAAATTTTAATTTGCTTTATGTAAACATTAGAAAACCAATAAAATTATTGAAAAACGATATTGTATCAGTGTAAAGATATTGATTTTGACAAGTTTCAACCGTTTTCACAACGTTTTATTACAAATTTAAGGTTTAACAAAGATTTGAAAAATATTGAAATTTACTTGTGAAAGCAAGCTGTATTGGCTCGTTTTTGTTGGTTAAACACGGCTGTTTGAAATTTTAATTTGCTTTATGTAAACATTAGAAAACCAATAAAATTATTGAAAAACGATATTGTATCAGTGTAAAGATATTGATTTTGACAAGTTTCAACCGTTTTCACAACGTTTTATTACAAATTTAAGGTTTATTGAAAGATTTGAAAAATATTGAAATTTACAATAAAATTATTGAAAAACGATATTTATCAGTGAAAACAAGCTGTATTGGCTCGTTGAAAGCAAGCTGTATTGGCTCGTTTTTGTTGGTTAAACACGGCTGTTTGAAATTTTAATTTGCTTTATGTAAACATTAGAAAACCAATAAAATTATTGAAAAACGATATTGTATCAGTGTAAAGATATTGATTTTGACAAGTTTCAACCGTTTTCACAACGTTTTATTACAAATTTAAGGTTTAACAAAGATTTGAAAAATATTGAAATTTACTTGTGAAAGCAAGCTGTATTGGCTCGTTTTTTTGTTGGTTAAACACGGCTGTTTGAAATTTTAATTTGCTTTATGTAAACATTAGAAAACCAATAAAATTATTGAAAAACGATATTGTATCAGTGTAAAGATATTGATTTTGACAAGTTTCAACCGTTTTCACAACGTTTTATTACAAATTTAAGGTTTAACAAAGATTTGAAAAATATTGAAATTTACTTTGAAAGCAAGCTGTATTGGCTCGTTTTTTTGGTTAAACACGGCTGTTTGAAATTTTAATTTGCTTTATGTAAACATTTTAAAATTATTGAAAACGAATTGTATCAGTGTAAAGATATTGATTTTGACAAGTTTCAACCGTTTTTTTACAAATTTAAGGTTTAACAAAGACGAAAAAAATATTGAAATTTACTTTTTATTGGCTCGTTTTTTGTTGGTTAAACACGGCTGTTTGAAATTTTAATTTGCTTTATGTAAACATTAGAAAACCAATAAAATTATTGAAAAAACGATATTTTATCAGTGTAAAGATATTGATTTTGACAAATTTATTTTTTTTCATTAGAAAACCGTTTTCACAACGTTTTATTACAAATTTAAGGTTTAACAAAGATTTGAAAAATATTGAAATTTACTTGTGAAAGCAAGCTGTATTGGCTCGTTTTTGTTGGTTAAACACGGCTGTTTGAAATTTTAATTTGCTTTATGTAAACATTAGAAAACCAATAAAATTATTGAAAAACGATATTGTATCAGTGTAAAGATATTGATTTTGACAAGTTTCAACCGTTTTCACAACGTTTTATTACAAATTTAAGGTTTAACAAAGATTTGAAAAATATTGAAATTTACTTGTGAAAGCAAGCTGTATTGGCTCGTTTTTGTTGGTTAAACACGGCTGTTTGAAATTTTAATTTGCTTTATGTAAACATTAGAAAACCAATAAAAAATTATTGAAAAACGATATTTTATCAGTGTAAAGATATTGATTTTGACAAGTTTCAACCGTTTTCACAACGTTTTATTACAAATTTAAGGTTTAACAAAGATTTGAAAAATATTGAAATTTACTTGTGAAAGAAAGTTTTTGTTGGTTAAAAGCTGTTTGTATTTGGCTCGTTTTTGTTGGTTAAACACGGCTGTTTGAAATTTTTTAATTTGCGTTTTTATGTTAAAACATTAGAAAACCAATAAAATTATTGAAAAACGATATTGTATCAGTGTAAAGATATTGATTTTGACAAGTTTCAACCGTTTTCACAACGTTTTATTACAAATTTAAGGTTTAACAAAGATTTGAAAAATATTGAAATTTACTTGTGAAAGCAAGCTGTATTGGCTCGTTTTTGTTGGTTAAACACGGCTGTTTGAAATTTTAATTTGCTTTATGTAAACATTAGAAAACCAATAAAATTATTGAAAACGATATTTATCAGTGTAAAGATATTGATTTTGACAAGTTTCAACCGTTTTCACAACGTTTTATTACAAAATTTAAGGTTTAACAAAGATTTGAAAAATATTGAAATTTACTTGTGAAAGCAAGCTGTATTGGCTCGTTTTTGTTGGTTAAACACGGCTGTTTGAAAATTTTAATTTGCTTTATGTAAACATTAGAAACCAATAAAATTATTGAAAACGATATTTTATCAGTGTAAAGATATTGATTTTGACAAGTTTCAACCGTTTTCACAACGTTTTATTACAAATTTAAGGTTTAACAAAGATTTGAAAAATATAAATTTACTTGTGAAAGCAATTTGTATTGGCTCGTTTTTGTTGGTTAAACACGGCTGTTTGAAATTTTAATTTGCTTTATGTAAACATTAGAAAACCAATAAAATTATTTTTGTATCAGTGTAAAGATATTGATTTTGACAAGTTTCAACCGTTTTCACAACGTTTTATTAATTTAAGGTTTAACAAAATTTGAAAATATTGAAATTTATGTGAAAAACTGTATTGGCTCGTTTTTTTGGTTAAACACGGCTGTTTGAAATTTTAAAATAGAAAACCAATTGAAAACGATATTGTATCAGTGTAAAGATATTGATTTTGACAAGTTTCAACCGTTTTCACAACGTTTTATTACAAATTTAAGGTTTAACAAAGATTTGAAAAATATTGAAATTTACTTGTGAAAGCAAGCTGTATTGGCTCGTTTTTGTTGGTTAAACACGGCTGTTTGAAATTTTAATTTGCTTTATGTAAACATTAGAAAACCAATAAAATTATTGAAAAACGATATTGTATCAGTGTAAAGATATTGATTTTGACAAGTTTCAACCGTTTTCACAACGTTTTATTACAAATTTAAGGTTTAACAAAGATTTGAAAATATTGAAATTTACTTGTGAAAGCAAGCTGTATTGGCTCGTTTTTGTTGGTTAAACACGGCTGTTTGAAATTTTAATTTGCTTTTATGTAAACATTAGAAAACCAATAAAATTATTGAAAAACGATATTGTATCAGTGTAAAGATATTGATTTTGACAAGTTTCAACCGTTTTCACAACGTTTTATTACAAATTTAAGGTTTAAAAAAAGATTTGAAAAATATTGAAATTTACTTGTGAAAGCAAGCTGTATTGGCTCGTTTTTGTTGGTTAAACACGGCTGTTTGAAATTTTAATTTGCTTTATAAACATTAAACATTAAAAAAAACCATTAAAAATATTGATTTTGAAAAAAACGACAATTTTATTACAAATTTAAGGTTTAAAAAGATTTGAAAATATTGAAATTTGGTTTGAAAGCAAGTGTTTGGCTCGTTTTTGTTTTAAACACGGCTGTTTGAAATTTTTTTATGTAAAATTTGAAACCATTAAAATTAAAAAAACGATAGTTGTGTAAAGATATTGATTTTGTTTTTCAAACAACGTTTTATTACAAATTTAAGGTTTAACAAGATTTGAAAAATATTAAACTTGTGAAAGCAACGTTTTTTTGGTTAAACAAAATTTTAATTTGCTTTATGTAAACATTAGAAACCAATAAAATTATTGAAAACGATATTTGTTTAAAGATATTGATTTTTGACAAAAACCGTTTTCAACGTGTTTTATTACAAATTTAAGGTTTAACAAAGATTTGAAAAATATTGTTGTGAAAGCAAGCTGTATTTTTTTTTTTTGTTGGTTAAACACGGCTGTTTGAAATTTTATTTGCTTTAAAACATTAGAAAACCAATAAAATTATTGAAAAACGATATTGTATCAGTGTAAAGATATTGATTTTGACAAGTTTCAACCGTTTTCACAACGTTTTATTACAAATTTAAGGTTTAACAAAGATTTGAAAAATATTGAAATTTAAAAACAGAAAAGCAAGCTGTATTGGCTCGTTTTTGTTGGTTAAACACGGCTGTTTGAAATTTTAATTTGCTTTTATGTAAAAATTAGAAACCACGATATTTTATCAGTTAAAGATATTGATTTTGACAAGTTTCAACCGTTTTCACAACGTTTTATTAAAATTTAAGGTTTAACAAAGATTTGAAAAATATTGAAATTTACTTGTGAAAGCAAGCTGTATTGGCTCGTTTTTGTTGGTTAAACACGGCTGTTTGAAATTTTAATTTGCTTTATGTAAACATTAGAAAACCATCGATATTTTATCAGTGTAAAGATATTGATTTTGACAAGTTTCAACCGTTTTCACAACGTTTTATTACAAATTTAAGGTTTAACAAAGATTTGAAAAATATTGAAATTTACTTGTGAAAGCAAGCTGTATTGGCTCGTTTTTGTTGGTTAAACACGGCTGTTTGAAATTTTAATTTGCTTTATGTAAACATTAGAAAACCAATAAAATTATTGAAAAACGATATTGTATCAGTGTAAAGATATTGATTTTGACAAGTTTCAACCGTTTTCTTTAGAAACAACGTTTTTTATTACTGTTTGAAATTTTAATTTGCTTTATGTTTAATAAAATTATTGAAAACGATATTTGTAAAAAATATTGAAATTTACAAATTTAAGGTTTAACAAAGATTTGAAAAAAGAAATTTATTTTGTGAAAGCTGTATTGGCTCGTTTTTTTGTTGGTTAAACACGGCTGTTTGAAATTTTAATTTGCTTTATGTAAACATTAGAAAACCAATAAAATTATTGAAAAACGATATTGTATCAGTGTAAAGATATTGATTTTGACAAGTTTCAACCGTTTTCACAACGTTTTATTACAAATTTAAGGTTTAACAAAGATTTGAAAAATATTGAAATTTACTTGTGAAAGCAAGCTGTATTGGCTCTTTTTTTGTTGGTTAAACACGGCTGTTTGAAATTTTAATTTGCTTTATGTAAACATTAGAAAACCAATAAAATTATTGAAAAACGATATTGTATCAGTGTAAAGATTTGATTTTGACAAGTTTCAACTGTTTTCACAACGTTTTATTACAAATTTAAGGTTTAACAAAGATTTGAAAAATATTGAAATTTACTTGTGAAACAAGCTGATTCGTTTTTGAAAAATGTTTGAAATTTTAATTTGTTTTATGTAAACATTAGAAAACCATCGATATTTTTTTATCAGTTTATTGATTTTTAAACAACGGCTGTTTGAAATTTTAATTTGCTTTCTTTGTAAATTTGAAAACAAAAATTTGTTTATTGAAAAATTTATATCAGTGTAAAAGATATTGATTTTGACATATTTTTGTTTTTTCACAACGTTTTATTTTTAAGGTTTAACAAAGATTTGAAAATATTGAAAACTTGAAATTTGTATTGGCTCGTTTTTGTTGTTAAACACGGCTGTTTGAAATTTAAATTTAAAAATTGAAACGATATTTTATCAGTGTAAAGATATTGATTTTGACAAAAACCAACGTTTTATTACAAATTTAGGTTTAACAAAATTTGAAAAATATTGAAATTTACTTGTGAAAGCAAGCTGTATTGGCTCGTTTTTGTTGGTTAAACACGGCTGTTTGAAATTTTAATTTGCTTTATGTAAACATTAGAAAACCAATAAAATTATTGAAAAACGATATTTTATCAGTGTAAAGATATTGATTTTGACAAGTTTCAACCGTTTTCACAACGTTTTATTACAAATTTAAGGTTTTAACAAAGATTTGAAAAATATTGAAATTTACATTGTGAAAGCAAGCTGTATTGGCGACTTTTTGTTGGTTAAACACGGCTGTTTGAAATTTTAATTTGCTTTGTAAACATTTGTAAAATTTTGAAAACCAATAAAATTATTGAAAAACGATATTGTATCAGTGTAAAGAAAAAATATTGATTTTGAAACAAGTTTCAACCGTTTTTTCACAACGTTTTATTACAAATTTAAGGTTTAGAAAAGATTTGAAAAATATTGATTTTTACAAAAATTAACAAGATTTGTGAATTTGGCAAGCTGTATTGGCTCGTTTTTGTTGGTTAAACACGGCTGTTTGAAATTTTAATTTGCTTTATGTAAACATTTGAAAACCAATAAAATTATTGAAAAATATTTATCAGTGTAAAGATATTGATTTTGACAAGTTTCAAACTGTTTTCACAACGTTTTATTACAAATTTAAGGTTTAACAAAGATTTGAAAATATTGAAATTTATATTTGAAAATCGATTGGCTCGTTTTTGTTGGTTAAACACCTGTTTGAAAATTTAATTTGTTTTTATGTAAACATTAGAAAAACCATGAAAAACGATATTTTATCAGTGTAAAGATATTGATTTTGGACAAGTTTCAACTGTTTTCACAACGTTTTATTACAAATTTAAGGTTTAACAAAGATTTGAAAATATTGAAATTTACTTGTGAAAAAGCTGTATTGGCTCGTTTTTGATTTAAACACGGCTGTTTGAAATTTTTTTGCTTTATGTAAACATTAAACACGATATTTTATGTGTAAAGAAAATTTTTAATTTCAAACGTTTTACACACAACGTTTTAAACATTTAGGTTTAAAACCAATAAAATTATTGAAAATCGATTTTGTATCGACCAAAAATATTGATTTTTCAGTGTAAAAAATGTTTCAACAACTTATCACAACGTTATATTACAAAAAGGTTTTAATTTTGAAAAATATTGAAATTTACATACCAAAAAAAGCTGTATTGGCTCTTTTTTGTTGGTTAAACACGCTTGTTTAAAATTTGAATTGCTCTTTGGAAACGTTAGATACCATTAAGATTATTGAAATCGATATGGTATCGAACAAACAATGTTGATTTTCACGTTTCAACTCTTTTCACAATGATACATTACATATTTTCTGCTTTACAAATGTTTGAAAAATATTGCGATTTACATGCAAATTGAATGTATTTTTGTTTTTTGTTGGTTAAAGTCGATTGTTTGAAAATTTTATTTGCTTTGCTTTTTGAAAACCAATAAAATTATTGAAATATATGGTATCGGTGTAAAAATATTGATTTTGACAAGTTTCAACTGTTTTCACAAAATTTTATTGGTTTTACAAAGATTTGAAAAATATTGAAATTTACGTACCGAAAGCAAGCTATTGGCTCGTTTTGTTGGTTAAACACGATTGTTTGAAAATTTAATTTGCTGTAAATATTAGAAAAACATTAGAAAAACATTAAAATCAATGAACGTCTATATGGTATCGATCTATGAAAATTGATTTTTACAATTTTCAACAGGTTTCAGAAATTTACATTACATATTTTAGTTTTTAAATTCTTTTGAAATTTACGTGCAAAATCAAGCTCTTTGGCTAGTTTTGCTCGTTTTTGTTGGTTAAAACGTAAAAAACGGTTGGTTCAGTGTAAAAAAATTTAATTACGCAAATTTAAGGTTTAACAAAGATTTATTTGATAAAGCAAGCTGTATTGGCTCGTTTTGTTGGTTAAACACGGTAGTTTGAAAATTTAATTTGCTATACGTAAACATTAAAACATTAGAAAAACAATAAAATCAATGAAAATTTATATGGTATCGATCAATAAATATTGACTGTACAAGTTTTAACAGGTTTCACAAAGTTACATTTCAAATTTAGGGTTTTACAAACATTAGAAAAATATTGAAATTTACGTGCAAACTCCAGCTGGTTGTGCTAGCTTTGGAACCTTAAAAACGGTTGATTGAAAATTTAATTTGCTTTCTGAAAACATTAGAAATTGAATAAAATTATTGAAAATCGGTATGGTATCGATCATAACATATTGTTTTTGACAAGTTTCAACAGTTTTTATAAAGTTATATTGGTTTTACCAACATTCGTAAAATATTGAAATTTACGTGCCGAAGCAAGCTGTTGCGGCTAATTTTTGAAAGTTAAACACGGTTCGTGTCTACATTTATGAGATGAGGTATTATGTACATTATTTGCATTATTCGGACTATTGTCCTCATCTTTGTCGCCATATTTATCACAACTTTTCGGCCGTTGTACCCTCTGGCCTTCTTCAGGTGGTTGGAATGTCGCACTGAATCCTTTATTTCGCTCACTGTTGGTTGACTTTTCTAGTTCCACTTGCCATGTTTAATGGATGTCAGTTATCAGTTATCTCCTGTTATTTTCTCTACGAATGTTCTCCACTCCCTTAACCGGGTTTTGAATTCACACTCTTTGGGTCCTGTCACTGGATCTAACCCACGCCTTTATCCACTGTGCCATGTATCCTATAGGAATTTCTAGGTATTATAAACCATCTCAGCCACCATTTTACCTGTGCTCATATTGTAAGTTTTGCTGTTATCAATTCATGTTTTTACCAGAGCTTATATTGCAACTTTTGTTGTTATTATTGCTTTTCTCTGGCACTCCTTATTACTGGTTCCCGTATTGTATTCATTTCTATGTTTGGTCGGCTCAGGAGATTTTTGTGGCTTAGCATATGTGCTGATTCCTTAAGTTTACTAATTTCTAATGGTGTCCCTTGTCTATGATCCCACAGAGGGTGGTGATATCCCTTCTCTCTCCATATGTGGTCAGCTACGCCTGATTTTTCCATTTCCCCTCATGTTACAGCTTTCTGGTGTTCTTTGAAGCCTTTATATTTCTTTCCGCAGTTGCATGGGATAGCGTACACAGTCTTTAGTCATGTTCTCCTCTATGGGAGTTCTTACTCGGGAGAATATCTGCGAAGTGTTGTCAAGCTTTTGAAGGTTGTACTGATGTTATATGGACCACAGATCCTTTGCATTTTCTCTGATAACCCCTTCACATAAGGCATGCAGACTGTTTTCTGAATGTTGTTGTCCTCCTCTTGTACCGGCCTATCCCAGTTTTTGGGGGTTGTTGCCGTGTACCCAGAGTAGTTGTTACGTTGTAGTGTACTACTTATACTGACCAATTCTTTATCTAATATATCTGGGTCGGCATTTATGACTTTTGTTCGGTGTTGTAAGCAGCGGACGATCCCTTTCTTTACGCTCTATGGATGGTGGGATTTGAAATTGAGGTACTGTCCGGTGAATGTCGGTTTACAGTATACGGATGTCTTGAATCTGTGATCTGTTCGAGATATTAGAACATCCAGGAATGGGAGTGTGTTGTTACTCTCTTTCTCCATTGTGAAGTGTATCGAAGGTCTTATTGAGTTTACGTGGCCCAGTAGAACATGAACATCTTCCTGGTTGTTGCCAGAGTATGACGGTGTCATCTACGTACCTTAACCATATAGTTGGTTTTAGAGATACAGATTCTAATGCCATTTCCTCAAAGTATTCCATGTATATATTCGCCATTGCTGGTGACAATGTGGAGCCCATTGCTAAGCCCTCATCCTGTCGATATATGTGTGATCCCATTCCGAAGTGTGTTGTTTGTGTACAGAAAGTCAACATCTCCATCAGATTATTTATTGGAATTACTGGTCCGTTCTTCTCGGGATGTGTCAGCGGCCAGTCTGTCTCTGACGACTGAGAGTGCCTCCTCCGTGGGTACCTTGGTGAACAAACTCACCACGTCCAAGCTCACCATCTGGTTGGATAGTATGGGAGTAACTTTGATTATTTCAACGAAGTGGGCGGAGTTTCGGACATATGAAGGAGACTTTTCAGGAAGTGACTCAGAGGGTGGCACACAGAGCCTTGGCAGCTAACAATCGGCCTGAGCAGAATACAGTCTTTTTGAATCTTAGGGATACCGTATATGTGAGGTAGCTTGGTGTAACGCTGCGATAACTGCCTATACGTCTTAGGTGCGAAGTGATCCTTGTCCTTGATTAGTATCTTTGACAGTTTGCGTTCCGTTTTCATTGTAGGATACTTTTTTTACTTTGCTATAGCTACCATTGTTAATGAGGTCTTCCAGTTTTCTTGTATAATCTGATTTGTCCATCACTACAGTCGCATTACCTTTGTCAGCCGGTAGTATGATGATGTATTCGTTCCTCTGTAGGGATGTGATCACCAGCCTCTCCAGTTTTGTTATGTTAGACCTGGGCGGCTTGCCCTTCTCCAAGGTTTGTCTCACCTTCCATCTCAGTTCATCCGCCTGAGCCTGAGGGATGTTCAAGGCCACCTCCTCGACTCTGGTAATGATGTCCAAGTATGGCACTCATCTGATGGTTGTGGTGAAGTTGAGACCCTTATTCAATACTGACTCCTCAGAGGCTGATGTTGGCTGATGTTGACTACTGCTTTCACTGGTGAGTGATGGACCTTGTGCATCACCTTCTGATCTATTTAATTTTTGTACTTGGCGAGCCTTGACTACATCAAATTCATGTCTTAAGGATTTATCCAGGTCATTTTGGATGCTTCTCTGGTCTTCTTCACTAGTAATTATGTCGAGCCTCTGGGGGATATGAGCTTGTAATCTCTGTTTTATCCAACGATTGTACTGGATTCTCTCTCGGATAAGGGCGTGTCCTGCTTACTCTGCGACCAGATGGGCTCTCCTTGAATTGACGGGAAGTCTTTGTGCCAAGCCTGAAGGGATGAGTTGTAGGTCTCTGCATCGGTGTAAGAATGTCAGATGGTTCTATATTCGTGCCAGTTTCTGGTAGGATTTTTCAATTTGTCTCCATATTTTTGGTATATCGGGTCGGTACCGATCCTTCAGTATCTGTATATATTTCTGAGATGAGGTATTATGTACATTATTTACATTATTCGGACTCATCTTTGTCACCATATTTATCACAACGTTTCGGCCATTGTACGCTCCGGTCTTCTTCAGGTGGTTGGAATGTCGAACTGAACCCTTTATTTCGCTCACTGGGGTAGACTGTTCTAGTTCCACTTGCCATGTTTAATAGATATCAGTTATCAGTTATCTCCACTGTTATTCTTCACTGCCTAAACCGGGTATTGAATTCACACTCTTTGGGTCCTGTCACTGGATCTCGA
The DNA here is from genome assembly GCA_903632075.3 of Acanthosepion pharaonis. Lineage (NCBI taxonomy): Eukaryota > Metazoa > Mollusca > Cephalopoda > Sepiida > Sepiidae > Acanthosepion > Acanthosepion pharaonis. The sequence continues at coordinate 232,000 of CAHIKZ030005507.1, forward strand.
ACAGTCTACCCTAGTGGGCGAAATAAAGGGTTTCTGTTCGACATTCCAATGACCTGAAGTAAGCCGGAGTATACAACGACCGAAACGTTGTGATAAATGTGGAAAACAAATAAATGGCATATTTTCATATTTGTGAACAGAAATGTCAGAAAATAAATTGAAAGAAAACTTATTTTGATATATTTCAATTGAAAATTTCCAAAACAAATTGAAATATTGTGTATTTTGCAATATTTTGCAGTAGAAAACAGAAAACATAGTGAAATATAGCATATTTTCATATTTGTAAATAGAAATGTTAGAAAATAAATTGAAATATAGAATATGTTGATATATTTCAATGGAAAAGTTACAAAACAAATTGAAATATTGCATATTTTGTTATTTTGCAATAGAAAACAGAAAAGAAAAGCATTGAATATTTACCTATTTTGCAACAGAAAACAGAAAACAAATTGAAATATGGCATATTTTCATAACTGTCAATAGAAATGTCTGAAAATAAATTGAATTATAGCATATTTTGATATTTTTCAATGGAAAAGTAACAAAACAAAATGCAATTTCACATATTTTGTTATTTTACAATAGAAAACGTAGGAAACAAAATTGAAATATGGCATATTTACATATTTGTCACTAGAAATGTTAGAAAATGAATTGAAATATTGCATATTGGTATATTTCAATGGAAAAGTTCCAAAACATATTGAAATATCATATATTTTGTTATTTTACAATAGAAAACATAAAACAATGTGAAATATGCATATTTTCATATTTGTCAATAGAAATGTTAGAGAATAATAAATATATTTCAATGGAAAGTTATATAAATAAGTGAAATTTGAATACTTTTTTATTTTGCAAAAGAAAACATTGATAATTGCATATTTTTATATATGTCAATAGAAATGTTAGAAAATAAATTGAAATATAACATCTTTTGATATTTTACATGGAAAAATTATAAAACAAATGAAAATATTGTATATTTTGTAAATTTTCAACATAAAATAAAGAAAACAAATTGAAATATGGCATATTGTCAATAGAAATGTCAGAAAATAAATTAAAATATACCATACTTTGATATTTTTCAATGGAAAAGTTACAAAATAAATTGAAGTATTGCATATTTACATATTTTGCATCAGAAAACCTTGACATATGGCATATTTTCATAATTGTTAATAGAAATGTTAGAAAATAAATTGAAATATAGCATATTTTGATATTTTCCAATGGAAATGTTATAAAACAAAGTGAACTTTTGCATATTTTGTTATTTTGCAATAGAAAACAGGAAACAAATGGAATTATGTCAATTGAATTTTCCGCAAATATTTTGAAATATTGCATCTTTTAAAAAAATTACAAAATAAATATTGATTATTTTTTTGATTTGCAATAGAAAATGGAAAAGAAATTGAAATATGGCATATTTTCATTTATGCCAATCGAAATGTAAGAAAATAAATTGTAATATAGCATATTTTGATATTTTTCAATGGAAAATTTTCAATACAAATTGAAATATTGTATATTTAATTATTTTGCAATAGAAAAAATTGAAAACAAAATGAAATACAGCATATTTTCATATTTGTCAATAGAAATGTTACAAAATAAATTGAAAAATAGTATATTTTGACATATTGAAAGGAAAATTACAAAATATATATAAATTGATAAAGAGAAAACAATGTGAAATATTGCATATTTTCATATTTGTCAATAGAAATGTTAGAAAACAAATTGAAATAGCATATTTTGCTATTTTTCAATGGAAAAGTTACAAAACAAATTGAAACTTTGCATAGTTTTTCATTTTGCAATAGAAAACATAGAAAACATAGAAAATAAATTTAAATATAGCATATTTTGATATTTGTCACTGTTAAAGTTACAAAACAAATTGCATATTTTGTTATTTTGGAATAGAAAGATTAGAAATCATGGTATATTTTCATATTTTCCATAGAAATTTTAGATAATAAATTGAAGTATAGCATATTTTGATATTTTTCAATGGAAATATACAAAACCAATTGAAATATTGCATATATTGGTATTTTGCAATAGAAAAATAAAAAACAAATAGAAATATGACATATTTTCCTATTTATAAAAAAAAATGTTACAAAATAAATTGATAAATAGCATATTTTATATTTTTCAAAAGAAATGTTATAAAACAAATTGAAATATTACATATTTTGTTATTTTCAAAAGAATACATAGAAAACAAAAATGGCATATTTTCATATTTGAGAATAGAACTATATCATATTATAAATTGATAACATATTTTGATTTTTTTCAATGGAAAATTTACAAAAGAAATTAAAATATTGCATATTTTGTTACTTTGCAATAGAAAACAAAACAAATTGACATAAAGCGTATTTTCATATTTAGTGATAGAAATATTAAAAAATAAAATGCAATATAGCATATTTTTATATTTTTTCAATGGAAAAGTATTGAAAAAAATTGAAATATTGCATATTTTGTTACTTGGCAATAGAAAACAAAAAAAAATTTGAAATATTGCATATTTTCATATTTGTCAATAGAAAAGGGAAAAAACTGAAATATTGCACATTTTCATATTTGTCAGCAGAAATGTTAGAAAATAAATTGAAATATAGCACATTTTGATATATTTCAATGGAAAAGATACAAAAAATAGTGAAATTTTCATATTTTTTATTTTGCAATTGAAAACATACCAAACAAATTTAAATATGTCATAAATATGTATGTCAATAGTAATGTTAGATAATAAGTATTTTTTGATAATTTAAAAAATGGAAATATTACAAAACAAATTGAAATATTGCATATTTTATTATTTTGCAATAGGAACATAAAAAACAAATTGAAATATGGTATGTTTTCATATTTGTCAATAAAGTGTTGGAAAATATTTGAAATATAGCAGGTCTAGCTATATTTCAATACAAAAGTTACAAAAGAAATTGAAATATTGCATATTTCATTATTTTGCAAAAGAAAACATATAAAACAAATTGAAATATGGTATATTTTATAATTCGTCTATAGAAATGTTAGAAAATAAATTTAACTATTGCATGTGATATTTTCAATGGAGAAGTTTCAAAACAAAGTTAAATTTTACATATTTTCTTATTTTGCAACTGTAAAGAGAAAACAAATTGAAATAAGGCATATTTTCATATTTGTCAATAGAAATTTTAGAAAATAAATTGAAATATAGCATATTTTGATATTTTTCAATGGAAATGTTACAAAACCAAATGAAATATTGTATATTTTGTTATTTTGGAAAAGAAAACATATAAAACAAATTGAAATATGGTATATTTTCATATTTGTCAATAGAAATGATAGAAAATTAATTGAAATGCAGCATTTTTTTATATTTTTCAAAACAAAGTGAAATTTTGCATATTTTGCAATAGAAAACATATGAAACAAATTTAAATATGTCATATTTTCACATTTGACAATGGAAAAGTTAGAAAATAATTTGAAATATAGCATATTTTGATATTTTTGCAATGGGAAAGTTACAAAAGAAATTGAAATATTGTCTAGTTTGTTGTTTTGCAATCGAAAACAGAAAACATTGAAATATGGAATATTTTACAAAGAAAATGAAATATTGCATATTTAGTTATTTTGCCAATAGAAATGTTAGTAAATAAAGTGATATATAGCATACTTTGATATTTTTGAATGGATAAGTTACTAAAGAAACTGAAATATTGCATATTTTGTTATTTTGCAAAAGGAAACAGAGAATACATTTTGAAATATTGCATATTTTCAAAATTGTCAATAGAAAATTTTTGAAAATAAATTGAAATATTGTGTATTTTGATATTTTAAATAGAAATGTTACAAAACAAACTGAATTACTGCAGATGTTAATTTGCAATAAAAGACTTAGAAAACAAATTGAAACATAGCATATTTTCATATTTGTGCATATAAATGTTAGAAAATACATTGAAATCTAGCATATTTTGATACTTTTCAATGGAAAAGTTGCAAAACAGAAAATAATTGAAATATGGCATATTTCATATTTGTCAATAGATATGATAGGAAATATATTGAAATATGGCATATTTTGATATTTTTCAATGGAAATGTTTAAAAACAGAGAGAAATTTTGCACATTTTGTCATTTTGCAGTACAAAAGATAGAAAACAAATTGAAATATTGCATATTTTCATATTTGTCAATAGAAAATATAGCATATTTTGCCTTTTTTGCAATGTAAATGTTACAAAACTGATTGAAATATTGCATATTTTGTTATTTTTCTATGGAAAATAGAAAACAAATTGAAATATGTCATATTTTTATATTTGTCAATAGAAATGTTAGAAAATAAAATGAAAGATAGCATATTTTGATATTTTTCAATTGGAACGGTAATAAAACATATGGAAATATTGCATATTTTGTTATTTTCAATAGAAAACATACAAAACAACTTGAAACATGGCATATTTACATATTTGTCAATAGAAATGTTAGAAAATAAATTGAAATATTATGATATTTTTCAATGAAATGTGAAAAATTTCAATTTGTTTTGTAACATTTACAAAACAAATTGAAATTTTTCACATTGTTATTTTGCAACAGAAAACAAATATGGCATATTTTCACATTTGTGAATAGATATGTTAGAAAATAAATTGAAATATTTTGATATTTTTCAATGGAAATTTACAAAACCAATTTTTATATTTTGTTATTTTGAACAGAAATGTTAGAACACAAATTGGAAATTGTATATGTTATTATTTTGCAACAGAAAACTTGGAAATCAAATTGAAATATTGCACATTTTTATATTTATCAATAGAAAAGTTAGTAAATGAATTGAAATATAGCATATTTTGATATTTTTCAATGGTAATATTAGAAAATATTGAAATATTGCTGGTTTTGATATTTCTTAATAGAAAACTTGGAAAACAAATTAATACACATTTTCATTGCTCTATAGAGGGAGGGATGAACTAAAACTCAGACCCTCCCCGCACAAATTTGTTGGAAATGTTTCAATTCTTTGTTCCCAAATTTGCAATTGGCATGAACACTTTGTATGAGATGATAGCCTTGTCAAGCATTGCCCAAGCCTGCTTGGCTCCAGTACCAGTTCTTTATAAGTGTAAGAACCCTTTGGGCCTTCTGAAACTTTTGAGGCTCTTCAACGTCCAAATCACCATACTACCTGATTGACAGTAGGTATTTTAAATCTTTAATACGATTACTGTAATCCCTGGCTCTTTCAGCCTGTGCAGGGGAAATACGACATACATCTTCCTCCAAGTTGTAAATATGCCTCTGAGTCTTTTTTCTTTTACTTCCTCTGTCTTTTGGAAGGAGGAGGGGGCATTTCAGTATTTTTAATGGGGGAAGGGCTGGGAGTATGTTGAGGGGAACAGGATTAGAAGGTGTTGGGAGAGGGGAAGGATACTTCGTAGGTGAATGTGGGGACAGGGCAAATGACCAAGTAAAATTTGGGGTAAGGGACTGTTTTTACTGGTCTAATTTTTTCTTCAACTACTTATGGAGTATACTTGTGGGAAAATTAAATAAAATCAATAATTAAATAATAAAAATTTTTTTTTTAAAAATTAATTTTCCCATGAAAAACGGAAAGTGTTTTTGGTCATATGTGCGATTTTATGATACCTAGTGTTTGCCTTCTGTAGCGTTCGTTAATTTTTAAAAGCATAATATCTTCAAAGATTCGAATTAAATTGGAATTTTGGAAATTATAAAATATGTAAGAATTCTTCCAATCTATGTAGTTTACTGATATAAACTGACAGCATTATTTGATTGACAAAGCATAATCAAGTTGCATGTATTATGTTGAGATTTTTCTTAGCTTTCTTATTAGGTAAATTCTAAGAGGATAAGGTTGAAATAAAATAAGGTAGTGTCACTTTCCTTTCAACAATTTTAAAATTTTAGCTACTGAAAAGAAAGAATAAAATATTGGTTTTGCAAATATCAAAACCTAATAAAATTTGAGAAAATCGAAGATCCAACGAGGATAAAGAAAAAAGAAGTGAAATATTTTATGACCCCACTTCCAGAAAGGATAGAATATTGCTCTTTTCAACTTTCCAGCGGCATTGTTCGGCCTACTCATGCAGTAAGTAAATTAGTTGTTCCAACATAGCACAAAAGAAAGTAATAATAAGAAAGTACAATGCTAGAAAAAAGTAGGTATTAATTTAACAAATACTGAATTTGTCAGTTTTCTTACCAAACTGAAATAAGAAAATTATATTACAAAAGTAAAGTTTTACTAGTTTTAAACAATTTTTACTTTCTAATATATTAGTCAGGTATAAACAGAGATGATTTATTAAAAGCCCTGTATATCATATTTACTTTACAAAGTCAGTTGGCATTTAATACCCCCGCTCAAAAAATCTTAATTTCATTAGAGAAAATCTGTAATAATTATTTAATGAAGATGAAGATGTCATCGTTGCATATGAACATACAACTGAAGTCACAGAAGATGCTGTGTATCATCTGCTGAAATTTACCAGATGCATTTCGTAGTCCGAAAGGTATGTAATTGTAATTATGCTCGAACAAAGGGTGTTGTAATGGTTGTTTTAAGTACATTGTCAGGGTGAATTGGCAATTGATCAATTTTTGAAAAGATTTTTTATCGTGCAATTTAGATGATAAATATTTTATATTTGGCACTAAGTACTGATCAACTTTTGCTACTGAATTTGATTTCCTGTAGTCACCTATGATTCTTTTTGTACCATTTGACTTCTGTAAGGCTGAACGTCATTCCGATTTTGAAGGGGTTATTATTACTGCATTTTAATTGTCTTAACCATATAAAATGTTCGGTCTTCCTGCATTAAGGCTGTGATGAGATGAAATTATATTTGAATATTTTTCCATAATTCTGCCTACCGTCACGACTGTTTAGCATTCCGCTACCCGTTTTTTTTTTTTTTTTTTTTATAAATGTCGATTTCTGCACAAAAAGCGGATCACAGAGCTTATCCAGCTTCATACATATTTTCAGAAAACCTCAACTTCTGATTGGTCACTTAATATTTAAATCATTTTCTCAACTACGTTCGAATAACTAATTCTTGACCTGACTAAAAATAATTCCACCCCAAATCTATCAATGCCTTTCGAGCCTGTCACGTGATTAAGTTGATTATAAATACCAGATATGAATTCATTTTTCTTTTTTTCTTGATTTCATTCGCCTACGAAAAAATGTAGCGTTAAAGATACTGCATTCCGATCCCATTTCGGGTGGACACTATGAAAACATATTAACACACGCACATATAGAATCGTCAATGTTTGTCTACTCTACCCCGTTACTCTTCTATAAGAATTAGCTTTGACCAATCAACACCACACATTGTGAAACTCGGCTTGTTATTGGTCGAGACGACCCTAGAATGTGTATCCATGGTCGAGACGACCCTAGAATGTGTATCCATGGTCAAAAATCTGTTTTCCCGCCAGTCCACTGGGAGCCTACTTTGGTTTTCCAAATCATAAAAGGACGAATTTCAGTCCAATTCACCAGTCAGATCTACATTCCTAGAGAGATACCAGACTGACCCACGCAAGTCAAAACTCTGACCAACCAGGACTTTGCCGCGCAAAATATCTGACTCAACAATCCACAAACACACTCTATCTCTCTCAATAACATCACTTACAATACTTTGAAAAGTGACATTTTCTTCTCACTACTTAATAAGTATTAGTAAACAAACAATCAAATTCTCACACAACTAAAGGTACGCAACTCCTGCCAATTATACAAACATACTTACGCACACACACTAATAACTGAACTAGCACAAAGGACAATTTAATACGTAACTGGACACTTAGTTTAATGCTGTGAACAAATCTGAATAGCAATTGCAAACACCTTCAAACATTCACAATAATATTCTACACAGCCAAATACACCTATTTTCATTTGTCCATTTAAGTTCAAATCAATTTTATTCTCAAAATTGTATATTTGTACATAAATGCATTTTTTGGTTCTATTGAAATCTGATAATCGGTGTTCTTTACTCACTTGCCTGTTGATTGATTCGTTTTTTTATGAATGTCTATCTATATTGTTGCGGATAAATATTTTGAACATGCCCGTAAACTAACCATCTAAAAATAAAAACCTTCTGATACCAAATACAAACCCATAGCAATCCCAACACACATATACACGTACGTAGGAAACTTTCCAAACTACATTACAAACATACGAAACTTTTCAAACTTCATTACCAACATTACAAAATTAATGACAAGCAACGGAAACTTACTCTGAACGTTCATTCCTTCAACCATTCTGAAGCTAAAAGTTTACTCAACATATTCTCAGTCTCAGCTTTACAGAATTCTTTCAACATTTTGAGCGGCAAGTTCATTCAACTTTTTGCTCAGATAAAAAAATATTTCATGAGTAAAAACTTTAATCATTATACAAAAAATAAATATCAACTTTCTTTGGGACACCAATTGCTGGTCGTATCTTAAAGGGAGACAAACTCAAGATGCAGTTACCCGAATAACTTCCCTTTATAAATATTTTAGTGATTAAATAAAAAAAAAACTTATGGAGTCTCATTGGTCATTGTTTGGCTGTATATGAATTTGCGCTATTCAAAGAATAAGTGACAGAATTCCCAAATATTTCATAACAGAATTAATCTAAAAGATCTTTGTAAAAAGAGAATTGTATCAAATTAAAAAATTGAACTAATTTAAGGGAAATATAATTAAGAAAGGCAGTCTTTTAATAAACTCTTAATCTCTCTAGTAGTGTCTGTCTGTCTGTCTGTTTGTTATCGAACTCCTTCTAGGGTTTTGGAGATTGACCCCAACTTCATTTTGATCAAAGGGGACCCCACAGAATTATTTTTCCCTTTGATTTAAATTAAATTTAAATTTGAACAAGGGAATGATTCCTATCCAAAATACAGAAGGAGAAAGCCAGAAGATGGAGTTCACATCGACAAGATCAAAATTAAACAATATGGACGCCAAGTTGAGTAAGAAATCGCCAATCAGTAGGTAGTGCATTGTTACAACAATGCAATTGTCATATGATTATTGAAATCTGCTCATTCATTTAATCAAGTATTGGATCAAATACATATTAAAGGGGTCAGATCAACCTGTTTTGCCCCCGCTCCCCGCAACACCACCACCACCACTTATTTTTTCCCTTTGATTTAAATTAAATTTGAACAAGACAATGAAAATATAGAAGAAAATTAATATTGGCAAGATCATTGAGTAATACTGAAATGCATTATTTTTCTCCACAAATTATAACATCAATTTCTTTCTAAAAATGTGTGCAGCAAGGCGCGGGTAATAAGGCTAGTGTTTAACAAAATTTCAGTCCTTTTTCAGTGTTATTTGTGCTGTTATATTTATCTAGAGACCAAAGAAAATCTTAAACTCTCTTTTGTAGCCAATTAATAAAAAATAAATTCATAAGGAAATTATTCTCATTTTTAAGAATGTCTCAATATTACTTGAAACAGTTAAATTATGACTATATAATTTAATTAATTTGCATAATTATTAACCTCGATAATTATTTATTTTATAGAGTCAGTAGCCATGATTAAGTATAAATAAATGCCAGAACTACCCTTAAAACAGAATTGACTAAGTTTGCAATAAACAAATACAAGAAATGGAAAAGAAAGAACAAAGAAAAAATAATATAAAGCAAACAAACACACACACACACACACACACACATATATATATATATATATATATATATATATATATATATATATATACAAGGCAAATTGACAGTGTCGGAGTTACCTCCTCCTTCAAGTTCGTAACCCTTTCACCAGAGGTCTCTCTTTCCTGGCTATAAATAGCCAATGACCCTTCACCTCGACCTCTTTTTCCCTTTCAGGCCTGGGCACTAACACCCCGAGGTAAATTTCTCTGCTTCCTAGAGGACTCTAACTATCAACCTCGAAATGTAGTCGCTAACAAAGGATAGCACACACGCACGCACACACAGAATATTCACACACGCACGCACGCACATACAGAATATTCACACACTTTTGTCCTTCGTACTGTTTCCCTGTATTGTAACTTGTTATGAATATATATTTGTTGTGTATACATATATTATCGGTCTTGTTTTGTTTGCTTTCTTTTCCTTCTTCTTTGGACTTAATCAAAGTCCAACCTTTTTATGTAGTTGGGCCCGGCGGTACTGGGGAGTATCTGAACCATACAGGCGTTTCGTCCACGTCTGACTTCTCTCAAATCAAACCGTAACCGCCAACATAACAGCCATGGCCCTCTACAACAGTAATAAGGCAAAGCAAAGTAATATGGCAAAACGTTCACAAACTAAGAATTGGGGTTGACACACAAAAACAAATTCGGATAAACGAGATTAGCGTTCTAGCTTCAAGACAAGACTGACCAGAACTGTGTCAGATGAAATCAAGAACTGGCTAGGAAAAATCCCAGTCCCAATCCCTATAAAGGTGCAGGGGAAACTGCTTTGCAGTCATTTCTACCAGGATTTTTTTACCCGTGTTTTTTACTTCTCGGAGTGTAAAATTAAGTTCGTTTTTCTGTTCAACGTTGGTATCTTTTGTGTGTCTGTATTGTTGACAAGTTTTGACATTTTTTTTTGTCCCAGTTTTTGAGACCTTTTATTTGAACTCTTTGTGGTTTTACGCTGATGTTTGATCTCGGCCGAAATGGCGGAGTCTCTCTAGCCATTGACGGAGACACTTTCACCTACCAATTCAGCATGGGCCACCAATAGATAAAAAAAGACGCGTCAGAATTTGGGAGGAATATAAGGAGTTCATTAATGGGAATTAAATTCTGACCATCCCGGAAGCTCCGAATGCAATCACAACGAGGACTCGCTCCTTGCTGACAACCGATTGCAAAACCCGGATCAGCGTCATCAGGGAGACAATGGAGGAGCCATTAAAATGTCTGAAAATTTGACCTAACATCTTGTCCAATGACTGAATACTATGTGGGACGTTTTGTTGGCAACGGAAGACGAGGCAAGAAAACTGGGCGGAAATATCCTGATGACCGACGGAATAAATAGATAAAAATTACTGTACACGGGGTGTCCATGGATATAACTGGGGACCTTCTTCACAAACTATAAAAACAGAAAGAGTTTCTTTGACATCCCCGACAAACTGACATGCAGAAAATTTTTGTAAATCGCGAAGAGAAGACGCAACGTCTTGTCGTATGGCGCCGCCGTGCGATTGGCGACAACGTGCCCAGGTCGGAACCCGACACTGCAGCTAAACAGTGGGAGAGGACAAATCAGGCAAAGCCTCCCATGGCTTCAGCAGGATTTCCCACAAAGTGGGACTGCGTCATCAAAAAAGCAGCATCCGGAGGATAAGACGAAGTCGTCCAATATGCAACCGCAGCATCAACAAAACAGCAGCAACAAAAACAGCAACAGCAGAAGAAACAGAAGTGTCTCCCAGAAGTCTCACCAAATCTCAGGCACTGACTGGTCAGTATTATTGACCAATCAGATTCTCTGTATGTGGAGAATGATTTTTCTCGCGCAGATTCCTAATTCGATGTCTACCTATATAAACAGTCAAAAGACGACCAACATCAGTGAGATTTCGACTGCTACGGAATCAACGTCAGTCGAAAACATGCGCCCATCTTCTCACTCACTCTCAAATTACATATTCTGTCACTTACATAATTTTCCTCTTGCACGGCAGAAGCGCCTAAAAGCATTTATAACAAACTAACAACTCTTTCTTTTCCTTTTCAGAGAACATTGATAAACTTTTATAGTCGAAGAAAGACTACTCTCGTTTGACTCATTGCATGCTTCATTTTCGTATATATTCTTTATTGTGTGCTTTGTTGAATACAATTGATACCTTTTGCCTTGTCCCTTGTTCAATTTGGATTCCGAAACAAAAATTAAATAAATGTGGTGAGAGGCCTAGACAAGCTACATCTCATTGATAACTCTGTAGTGATATGTGTTACCATTGTTGTTTATTTCCGACGGGATCATCATATGTAGCGGCTGTATTATCATCGTTGTAGTGATTGAGTTACCAATATTTAACTTGGGCTAGGAAAGATGAGATTAAGGACTGCGTGAAAGCAATGCAATTTATATTTGACGTAAATAGCACATAGAATAAAATACAAAACTGAACTGAATGATTTCAAAACATAACAATTAGATTTATTAATGTTTGATGTACATGCATGCGAACTGAAAAGGTAGGACAGAGTCGTGTCCCTTTGATTAGGTATTAGTTGTACCTGAGCTCATATTAAGAAAGTTTGGAATTGTGAGTTGTAAAGTTGGTAAAAGTTCAGGAGTGATTTCAGAGTTCGTGAATGTTGGTAATTGTCTTTAATGTCTGGCCAGCAATGACTAAGACGGGAGTTGGTGATGGTTACATCTTGGCACTTGGTAGCAAGGAATGAGACGTACGAGAGAGACGAATGAAAAGAAAGCTACTCAGAGAGTTCACACGTGTTCGGTTTATATAATGGTCGTGTACCACGTGGGAGGCTCAAACGGAGAACGCGAGAAAACAGATTGGTCACGTGCAGGCGGTTTGATTGGTCGGAACTGACCAATCAGCAAGCTAGATTGGAGGTGATTGATCAATGAATACTTGTTATATTTGTATGAAAGTAGGATGTTACTTACCAGATAGGAAGAGTGCATTTCCCAAAAAGAGGTAAGGCTGGTTTATTGTGGAAGATCCCACAACTCCGATGTTCGTTTGGAATTCCGCCACACTGTCTACACTAATATTATATCTGAGGAAATCTATAGATTCGACATCGAAAGTTTATTTTGTTAGTGGAATTTTTAAATTATTATTATGTAAAACATATTATGTAAACAGTTTGAATGCCTTTCTTGTGTAATGATTGATGGTCACTGAAAGTAAGAATATCATCTATATAGACAAAGACAGTTTATATCACAAAATATTTTGTTCATAAAACATTGAAATTTAACAGCCCCATTCTTAAGACCTAAGGACATGAAGTTGTATTCATAGAGTCCAATTGACAATACTATGTGGTCTTGTCTATGTCAGCAGGGTGAATCCTTATTTGATGATAAGCAGACACAGGTCGATTTTTGAAAATCGTTTATTTTATTTTATTATTTTATTTTTATTTTATTTTATTGTTTTTTTTGTTTTGTTTTTTTCTCATTTAGCTCCGAATGAATTGATATTTTGGACAGGCTATTTGTCGCTCTTGGTGATGCTGTTTGGTGCTGTTTGGTGATGCTGTTTGGTAACTATTGCTGTTCCAGCAATAGTTACCGTCATTTTTTAATCACATTCAAAGATCTTTTAGATGGAAAAATGATACTGTCAACTTGCAATTTTTAAAATTCTTTACGTGGTGCTTCTTTTTTTCTAGTCCACTGTGGACGGGTAATTGTCAGTGTACCGATCTATATCGCACATACATACATACAAATGTAATACAAATACAAATCACATACAATGACAAGCATTCATTGGCTAATAAATCACCACTACATTATTATAGACAATTTACAAATCGCAGCAATGCGACAATTTTGTAATCGCTCTATTTTCATGTCAATTTTGGGGAGAAACGGATCACTGAAGTTTTCTTAAGTTTCCTCAAATCTCGCTCACTGATTGGTCAATGCCAACCAATCAGATCGACTGCACGTGAAGAGTAACTTTTCCAGCGTAGCGATCTGGAGCCTATAGTCAGTTATATAAGCAAGAAATTTTCTTAGCTAATTAGTGAGAATTCAGCTGCCAAACGAATCCACGACAGCTGAAACCATGCGCCAACCTTCTCACTCACACACACACCACTCACATGCTGAACATTCCTTATACACTTACATAATCTTTTCTTACACAGCAAAATCTTCTGAGAACAGTCATTATAAGAAACTCTTATAAACATTCTTCCAGTGAACTTTGGAATACTAAAAATATAGTTAGAGAGACAACTCTTGTTTTATTCACCCTTTTCTTACTTAAAGGCATGCTTTCTTTCACATCGTTGTTTGATATTGTACATCTTGTTAAATACAAGTTTTAGGTGTAACTATGTCTTTTGCTTATCCTTTTCCACGTCAGACTTGTTTCCTAATCTAAAGTTAAATTAATGTGGTTAAGCCCGCCACATTTCATTGGTGACCCCGACTTGATTTGGAAGGGCCACATTTCATTAGAACGCCCGATGTGATTAGGAAAAGCTGACGTGATCACCGTCTACTATTTGTCCTTCAAAAGAAGGCGCCAATATTTCACTGCTAAGAAAATAAAAAATTTCGCCAGTGAACCTAGTAATTTCATTGGGAGAAACATCCCGGAATCAGCAAGAGTTTAGATTTTAGTATTATTCATTAAGAAAAATCATTTACATTTTCATTTAGTCATTTTTTTTTAAAAATACATTTATTTAATTCAGTCTCTTTTTTTATATGTTATATTTTATTTAGATTTAGTATTTTTCATTCAGAAATATAAAAACCAAATAAATTTTCATCATACAGTCTTCGTTATTAAGAAATATAAAAAAATACATTTACTTCAGGTTTAGTCTTTTTATTTAAAAAATATAATAAATATTACATTTTGTATACATTTAGTATTTTCCATTAAGAATTATTTAAAATGTTAAATCTGGTACAGATTTATTCCCTTTCATCCAGAAAGTTATATTTTCATCAGTTTTAGTCTTTTTCATTTAAAAATATCAAGAAAAATATTTTTTCAGGTACATTTTGTACAGATGTCTTTTTCATTAAGAAATATCAAAACTGTTATATTTGTTCAGATTAGGTAATTTCGATAAAGAAATTGAAAAAACAGTTACATTTTCACCAGATGGACTTATTTTCATTAAGAGAAAAAATATAGATTTACTTCTGGTTTAGCCTTTTTTCATGAAGAAAAAATAGTAAATGTTACATTCTGTACAGATTTAGTCTTTTTCATTAAGAATTAAGTAAAATTGGTACAGATTTTGTCTGTTTCATTCAGAAATATGAAAAAGTTACGTTTTCATCAGATTTAGCCTTTTTCATTAGGAAATATCAACAAAAGTTATATTTTCAGGTTTAATCTTTTTTCATGAAGTAATTTTTTTCATTTTTACAAATTTAGTGGTTTCATTTTGATTATAAAGTATAAAAAATTTACATTTTTATATAACTTTTTCATTAAAAAATATCAAAAAATTTAGTATTTCTAAAGTATTTAAAATTTTGCATTGAGAAAAAAAAACAGTTACATTTTCATCAGATTCTTTCAAAAAAATATAAACAAAATCCAGCTTTAGTCTTTTTTGTTTAAAAAATTTAAATGTTATATTTTACAGATTTATTATTTTCATTAAGAAATAAAAAATAATTTAGATTTTCATCAGATTTAGTCATTTTCATTTTTACAAATTTAAACTTTTTCATTAAGAAAATAAAAATTTAAATTTTCTCCAGATTTAGTCTTTTTTAAGTTTAAAATATAATATATATTGTCCAGGTTTATTTTTTTCATTAAGAAATCAAAAAGTACATTTTTTCGGATTTAGACTTTTTTTTAAAAATATAAAAAAAAATTACATTTTGTACAGATTTAGTTTTTTCATTAAGAAATATCAAAAAAGTTATATTTTGTTCAGATTTAGTGTTTTCATTAAATAATAGTAAAAAATAGATACAAAAATCAGATAGAATCTTTTCATTAAGAAATATAAGTTACATTACATCAGGTTTTCTTTTCATAAACATCTAAAAAAGTTATATTTTGTTTATTTTTTATTTTTTCATTAAGAAATAAAAAAGTTTATATTTTTTTTCAGTTATTTAGTTTTTTCATTAATGAAATGTTTAAAATGTCTTATTTTATTTATTACTATTTTCATTAAGAAATATAAAAAATATATTTTTTCATTTTAAGAAATTATCTAATGAAAAAGTTACATTTTGTAGATTTTTTGATTTAGTCTTTTTTTTAAAAATAAAAAATTTAAATTATTTTTTCAGAAAAAACTTTTTTCATTAAAAAGTTGAAAAAATACTTCAGGTTTTAGTCTTTTCATTAGAAAATAAAAAAAAATTACATTTTTTACAGATTTAGTAATTAAGAAATAAAAAAATTAATATTTTGTTCAGATTTAGTATTTTTATTGGAAATAAGAAAAACAGATACATTTGCACCAGATAAAGTCTTTTCGTTAAGAAATATAAAAAAGTTACATTTAATGTTTATTTTCTTTTAAGTAATAAAATAAATGTTACATTTTGTACGCATTTATACTTTTTCATTAATAAATATGTATATTTTCACACCCCAGGTTTGTATAAAAGATGTCTTGGTTTGTAGGTCAATCCTGGTCGCGGTTTTTTCGATAATGTCGCTGGTCAACGCCCCAGTCCACATTTCGTTTTATTCCAGCCACGTTGTGTTTGTTTGATCACAGAGCCTAATGGGGATCGAATATCGTCAAGACATTACTATTTTTAGTAATGTCTTCGTAGACGAAATAAAAAAAAAAATTCCTCGCGTTAATTTTCGATTTGATTTATGTAGGTCTTTGTCTAACAAAAATAAACCCTTTCCACTACTATATCTCTCCATAGTGACACTTAGCCTATCGGTGCTATTTCTTAGAAGAGGACTCAAAGACGGGAGTTGTCTAGGCAGCAAGTCACGTGTATCTCAGTTGCTCCTTCGTCTGCTCTTCGCCGCTCTCTTTTTTCTCTCTCTCTCTCTCTCTCTCTCTCTTCTCATTTTTAGCCTAAGCGCTCTGCTTATATTGATTTCGACTTAAGACTAGAGTGGCGGCTGACAGTGTTTGAGAATTTGGGGATTCCCCAGTTTTCTGTATCGATTTGAACAAGAGTTCATTGTGTGACAATTTAGCTATGGTAATTAATTTAATTAACCATAAAAATGACATAAGAAAATACTGAGAACGGAAAAGAAGATTTTCGAGATTTTTATTTTTTACGTTAAAAAATAAAATCGAGTTACTTTCTCGAAAAACCCCGAGAATTGGCGTAAACATTGAACTCACAAAAAGACCATATGCGACCTTTTGACAATTGATTAATGATATACTGATTAACGAAAAACCCGAGAACAAGATATCATCCTAAGTGCCGGCAAGGCACGGCCATATGGTAATTATAAAAGTTTTGGTATGAGAAAATATTCTAAAATATTGTCGATACGGGATAGAGAGAAGCCAAGGGTTCCTATAGACACTAACTTCATGAAGGGACCAGACTTTGACCATTGATTGTTTGTAAAAAGTGCTGGTTAAGAAGACGCAAAGTGACCAAAAGATCTGAGAGATTTTAAGTGGCCATATGGTATTCGTAAGAATTTTGGCCGATGGGAACGAGAATTTTGTAAAGAAAAAATTCTAGGTTATAATTTTAATGAGGCCAGCTTAGCCACGCCCGCACGACCGGGACGCCATTGGTCGAGTGGTAGCAATGGTGATAAGCGGAGATAATTTGATGTAAAAGACGGGGAAATTATTAACGCCCACTGAAAGGATTTGGTATAAGGTATCAGTGTGAGAAAGGAGGAGTTTAGGAGGATAGCTCTCCTGCAGCCTCTCCTCACGGACGAAGGGATCCCCACAAAATGGAAAGTGATTAATTTTCCAAATGGCCAGTAATCAATAGGAAGTAATCAATTTTCCTGCCCAGACAACAAAGAGGTTTCTTGTCAGAAATCGGGAATTACCGAAAACCCTAGACTGCGTCTAACCCCGCACCGGTTTTTATCGGTGTCCATATAAACGAACGCCCTCAGAGAAGTTCGCCAGTTGGAGTCAGAAGCTGAGTTGCAGTTCGAGTAGCAGGAACCAGAGTGTTGCCTCGCAGAAGCTGACCGAGATTCCACGACCTCCGACTTCGCCTATCCTACCAATAGACGAACGAAGCTAAGCCAGCACATAAAAACTAAACCAGTTGACTTAGAAGACCAGAACTTGCCTAAGAAGCGTAAAAGTGTCACACTCCGTAAAAAAACGGGTTGGGAGAAAAACACACACTCCTGTATATAACAGACGGATAAAAGTTAATTTGTTACTTTCAACATCACTCTTGGGGTTTTATTTGTTTCTTTTATTTACGCTTGTGCGATATCACCTCCAGTTAGACTCATCTTACACTACGGCCTCGTCTACCTAAGATCAAAATCACAACGTGGATAGGTTCGACTTGAGATCGAAGCAGTTACTTCGGTAAGCAGGCGTTGGAAGTGAGCTGGGAACGACGGAGCTGGTGTCAAACCGTTTGCAGCTGGTGTGAAGCCATTAGCATCGACCGACCATCCCATTTTGGTACCCTGACCAAAAATTCCGCCGGGTAAAAACGACCACTGATCGACAGGGACACAGGCTGGTGGCAGCGACTAAGATTCAATCCCAAAACGCCGGTAGGAAAAATAGCAAAGTTTCGCGCCGCGACTGGGAGTTGACCACGAAACCAACACCTCAGTGTCACAATTGTTTTCTGGTTCGCAATATTAATTTTATCTCCAAATTTGGGAGATCCCTTCTTCTTATTGGTAATGGTTGTAGATCCGTATAACTCATTCCTTCTTTTATTTATGCCTAACACCATTACTTCCAAAAATGGACGGAGGTAATTTCTCTTTATTGCCCTCCTCTCTTTTTATCTCATCTATGCCCACCACTTCGACAGTCTTTTTGGCAAATCTGATTTTTAAACCAAGTGGGTGAAAGGGCGGTCTTTATTTTAGTCATTAATTTTCAACAACGAATTTTCTCAGTCCCTCGTCTTTTCTATGCAATCAGTTTTACCAGCTGTTTCCTTCGACCCGCTATTAGCAAATGTTTGTCTTCATATCTTTTTCACTTAATCGTACTTACAGGTTGGTTTCTTATTTCAATTTCTTTGAGCAAAGGATAAAATCCTATTTCTCGATTTGTTTACACTTCCAAAGTCGGCGGAGCTATTTCTGCTCTTTGACAAGCAGGCATAAATCAGTTTTTCTATTCTGCCTTCGCGTTCAAAATTAACAAATATAACAACTGACCCCTTCTTCCTCCTGACAATCATAAGACATGTTTTTGTAAGCGGACATAAATTAATTTCTTAATGTTTGCTTCTGTTTCCAAAATTCTCAACTAACCTCAAATGCACTTTCACTTTGAGACCTTCCATATGGCCTTTGATAATATCTTAGATTTAGTCTTTTTCTTTAACAAAAATATAAAAAAAGTTACATTTAATTCAAGTTTAGTCTATTTTTTCATTTATCTAAAAAAGTTACATTTGGAAAAGTTTAATCTTTTCATTAAGAATATAAAAAAGTTACATTTTTACAGTTTTAGCTTTTTTTTTCCTTAAGATATATAATATATGTACGGATTTAGTCCTTTTCATTAAGAAATATTTAAAATGTTCATTGATCTGTCCTGTCTGTCTGTCTGAGTGTCTGCCATGCTATCTCAAACGCCTGTAGTCAGTGTTTGAAAAAACAGTATTTTTTGAACAAATGCCGTTAATTTTCCGGTGACTCACATTTTTTTAGAGAATTTAATTTAATGCACAAAAAAAAAAACAAATCCAAAGTTCAAAACATAAACAAAATAAGATCCCTGAACTATTTTTTTTTACTTTAAAAATGGTGATCGTTACTTTTCCCAAAAACCCAAGAAAGCATAAAGTCATTGAACTCAAAAAATTGCCAACTGGCTACGATGCTAAAGAACATGCTATTAAACACAAAAAATTACTGAGAACAAAAACATCATTTTTTCTTAGAATGAACGGCGTGCTGTAATTCATAACTTTTTTGCCATGACCGAAAATATTCCGAACCTTGTTGAGCGGGCCGACCCTTCTTAAGCCAAGGCAGCAGCAGTAGGCCTACCTAATTTCATGAAGGGACCAGATAGCAGACAGCAATTTAAATCTTAGTCTGCCATGCTTTTTAAGACTAACGCAAACCCAATTTGATAAAAGATTGACCCAACCTCAGCAACATGGTATTCGTAAGAATATTGGCCGAACAACGATATTTTGAAATAAGTTTTTATTCTAGGCACATAATTTTAAAACAATAAATATTTAGCTTTTTAGCCCAATAATGGCCTTTTGATATTTGGAGATTTTTAAAGCCAAATTTTGAAATTATTAACATCCTTTTTTTTAAAGGATATGATTCTCGATTAAGGTATCTGTGAGATAGGACGAGGAGGATAGCTCTCTCAGCTTTTTTTCAAAATGGAAATTGTTGATTAGTTTTCCAAAAGGGCAGACATCATCGGTTTTTATCGGGGTCCATATAAAAAAAAGTTTGCCAATGTATTTTGTGAAGTTGAGTTGCAGTTGAACCCAGGAAAACGATGAGGTCCTTTCAACTGGCACTGACCGGCCAATGACCTTCGAATTTTCAAACAATTCTTGACGAACATTTATAAGATACAAAAAATTCGACATTTGTTATTAAAAAGTCTGCATTTCTTCCAGTTTTAACTTTTTCCTTAAGATATACTTGATATATGTACACATTTTCCTTTTATTAAGAAATATTAAAAAAAATGTTACATTTGATACAGATTTTATGCATATGTTGACTTTTTATCATCTATATCTTAGGACTATTTTAATTTTTTTTTTATCTAGAAAAATTTTTTTTTATTTTTAAAAGCTATATTTTATGCGTATTTTGATTTTTTTTATGAAATATGAAAATCAGCTATGCATACAGCATGCAGAAATAGGAAAAAATACATATTTTATATACAAATGAAAAAATACCATTATTTTATGCATATTTTCTCTTTTTATTTAGAAATATGTAAAATAGCTACATTTCATGCGTACTTTGAAATTTCTATATAGAAAGACGAAAATCAGCCATATTTTGTGCATATTTTAACTTTTATATATAGAAATATGAAAAACATAATTATTTTATGCATATTTTAACTTCTTATAGAAATGTTCAGTTTGAGGATTTTGTAAATATTGAATTTTTTACCAAATGATTGGTTCTTCATCAATTTCAGCAGATACAGCTTAGCATCTTGATTAGGATCTGCGTCAGAATATTTTAACTTAGTGAATTTGAACATTAATGTTAATATTCTTAATAATCTAGATTGGCTCTAAAGTACTAGCATAACTAACATTGTGATATACTTGGTTTTGTATAACCTCCTTATTGCGTTCACTTGTAGGGGTATTGAACAGCCTCAATTCAATACGTACATTTTTTATAATTTACAAATGTGTCAGCAAACGAAAAACAAAAAGGAGAAACAGCACAAAAACTGTTTTTATAATAACAATCTTCAATTTTCTGTATGACAGACAAAGCTATGAAATGTGTGATTTTTATATAGTAAGAGTTGAAATAATACAGCAGAAGTTATTCACCTTTAACTGTTATTTGAATTAGTTAAGACTTTAAGGAAGATATATATTTTTTATCTGGACTCACAGAAAAGATTTCAGTTCATGAAATAATAGTAGGTTTCAATGGAAAGAATCTTCTTTGATAAGGTGTTGTAGGCTGAAATTTGGTGTAAGGTGAGTTCAAAGATTGAGAGAAAATGTAATCTTCAATTGAATATCGAAAAGTTGAATTAACTTGCCGCCTAAATTGTTCATCGAAGAGAGTTGGATATTAGTGAGAGAATTCTGGAAAGCTAAGAATATGTTGAATCGTAACTTATAGTTCCAGCAGATTTTGAAGTAAATAAGTTTTTGTTGCTTGTAGTTGATCAGTTAAGAGATGTTCAATGTTCGTACGTACGTGTGTTTGTGTGTGTGTCATAGCGTCTTTATAGCGTTTTCCCTTAAAGGGACAAAGCGACCTTTCCACGTTGTATTGATTGCATTACTGTGGTCTGAGAAGACAATAAAGAAAGAGTTGAAGATAGTGTGGTATTTATAATGTTGCATGACACGTGATAGGCTCGAAAACATATAGACAGATTTTTTGGCGGAATTGTATTTTTTCAAATCGTTTAGGTCGATACAATTCGGACGTAGTTGAAAACATGATATTAGTATCAATTGACCAATATTTTT
The DNA here is from genome assembly GCA_903632075.3 of Acanthosepion pharaonis. Classification (NCBI taxonomy): domain Eukaryota; kingdom Metazoa; phylum Mollusca; class Cephalopoda; order Sepiida; family Sepiidae; genus Acanthosepion; species Acanthosepion pharaonis. The sequence continues at coordinate 254,166 of CAHIKZ030005507.1, forward strand.
GACATTCAGGATTCAGTACAAATTGACCAATCAATGATGTCATTAAATGAAACTGAATCAAGGCTCTGTGATCCATTTTTTGCACAAAATTGAAGTTTTGTCTAAACTTTTAGAGACAAGCTATTTGAAATGATGCGTAATTAAAATTGAGAATACTAAAGCAATGCAAACCACTTTCAGGCTGGACCAAGCTACCGAATCCGATTTAACCACGAAGGACCAGAAATCCAAAATTTAAAGTTTTGTTTAAACTTTTCCAGAGACAATGTCTTGTGGAATCTTCCCGTCTGAGTAATTAAATCGGCAGGGGTTTTCTGAGGAAGGCACATATTTGAATTTTATTGATAATCAATGTTGAGAATCTAACTGATTGGTCAACTTTGATGTTTTTTAATCTATACTTGCAGAAACAATTAACGACCAGAAATAATTGGACTTCTTCTCGCTCTTCTTGTCATACTTTACGGCCTTATTGAGAGACATTCGCTGCTGAACCATTTCGCGCACTTATACAATTTTGGCCTAATTACTCCCTCAACGAAATTAATACGCGTTTTTTTTTTTTAATTTAAAGTTAACTTTTAACTTGTCGGTGTCGAGGTAGAAATCGACGAAACAGTTATCGCAAGGCGAAAATATAACCGGGGACGTCTAATGAAAACAGTCTGGCTATTTGGCGGGATCGAAAGAGTCTCGAAGAAGACCTTCATGGTACCACTTACGTCCGATTGCGGGGAAGGAGAAACCAGGGATGCCCATACCCTTGTTCCCTTGATTATGCAACACATCCGACCAGGATCAATCATTACAGTGATTGCTGGTCGGCGTATGTGCGGATAACAGAACACGGGTACACGCACAAACAAATCAACCATTCTGAACACTTTGTAGATCCAACAGATCAAACTATCCACACGCAGACGGTTGAAAGACTATGGAGAACGACTAAGGAGGTAATTAAAAGATCAGGACACAGAACTTTGTATTTAAAACAATACATTGCTCGTTTTTTTATTCTTAAAAGCAGTCCCTAAACATAGTCAGCGCCTTCACATTTTCCTGAGAGAGGCGAGCAGACAGTATCCAGGACCTACTTCATTATAGACATCTATATTGCATTTGTTTTAAATTGTCAATGTCATTTTTTCCATTCTTTAACTTCTCTTACAATTGATTTAATTATTGTTTTTATTTTCAATGTATAATATTAAAAAAAATGCTTTACTGTCCTACTTATTTTGTTCTTTTTGTTATTTATAATTTATAAGTATTTTCATCGATATTTTCATATATTTGAAAGTACTTTGTTATTCTTTTAATTGTCGATATTTTCATATATTTGAAAGTTAACTTTCTTCTTTAAAAAGTACACTTATCACTTATTTTCATACATTTGAAAATTACTTTGTTATTCTTTTAGTTTTATTTGTCGATATTTTCAATATTTGAAAGTACTTTGTTATTCTTTTATTTGTCGATATTTTCATACATTTGAAAGTTAACTTTCTTAAAAAAATAAGTAAAATCTACACTTGCTTTCAGACATTTGAAAGTTAAAAGTTAACTTTAAATTAAAAAGAAAAAACGCGTATTAATTTCGTTGAGGAAGTAATTAGGCCAAAATTGTATAAGTGCGCGAAATGGTTCAGCAGTGAATCTCTCTCAATAAGGCCGTAAAGTATGACAAGAAGAGCGAGAAGAAGTCCAATTATTTCTGGTCGTTAACATCCAAAAAGGTAGGTTTCTTCAATATCTAATTGTTGATTTTAGTTAAGCATATACATTTTCACGGAATTAAGACTTTTTTGGAAAAATTTGAAGGGATATTAGCGCTCGGGTGTTACAATATAAATTTACCAAAAAAAAACATATAAAAAAATTCTGGTTTCCAATGTTCAGGAATAGCATTTTTTTTTCCTTCTGCAACGAAAGTCTGTAAAAGAAGTAAATAGGCCAAAGACCACCGGAAGTACCCCGCACCAAATCAGTATATTATGATGGCAGTAATGGGGGACGAAAGAAGTCTGATTTTTTCTTGTCGATAACTCCAAAACGGTATGGTTTCTTCATAATTTAATTGTTAGTTCGAATTCAGCATGTACATTTGCACGGAATTATGACGATTTTGAAAAATTTTAAATTAGAAAAGCTTTTACTTGCTTTTGTAAATACGTTAAAAAAGGACTGAAGAAATAAAAATAAAATATTCATCGAAAAAGTTTTATTTCTTCAGACAATAATGTCCTTAAAACGTATTTACAAAAGCAAGTAAAAGCTTTTATATTAATTAAATAATGTCATTGTCATAGTGTTTTTGCATTTTTTTTTACAATTCAGAGCAGATTTTCTATGAAACCGCTGTTTTTTTTTTTTTTGTTTTTTTTTTAAAAAAACGTAATAAACTGGTGATTTACTTTCTCTAGAGAGTCCTGTCTTTAACTAATAAAAAAAATCCTAGTCTTAAAAAAATAATTTCTCGAACTTTCATGAAAATATGTAAGGGGATGGAAACATGAAAAATAAAAAATAAAAAATAACCTCATTCATTTCTGAATATTTCCTGAAAGTGTCATTAAAATCCGACAATTATTTGATTTTTGCAAGAATTTCCAAATCAACGTGTGTATTCCTCGGGAAAAGTGCAAAATAAAATAAACCTGTTTTTCGCCTTGCAGCGCTGTCGTAAAAAAAAAAAAAGTTTTTAACGAAGATTTTCAGCGTCCTAGAAAGGAGTAAAAAATTTCAAAAAAATAATTAAAAAAATACTTTCGTCTTTCCTCCTAATAACAACATAAACATTTTGAGTTATATGGGCCTTTCTTCTTTGTGCTTCTTTACGCGACCTAATGGAGGTACCTTAAGAAGAATGTTTATCTTTTTAAGTCTCAATTATTGAAAAGGAGATTTATTTTTGTTTACGTAGTATGCTATGGAAACGAAAATAAATCTTTAATAACCGCGACTAAAAATGATTTTATGGATTAAATTAAAACTATGATAAAAACAAATTGTAATTCAACTACCTCACCATGAGGAATAAATTTGGGACACAAGGTCAGTTTATGTGAAAAAATCAAATCTGACATTAGCGGGAATTCCATACACTCATTTATTTTTTTTTTTTTTTATAAATTAAAAACAACAACAAAAAAAAAAACAACATAAAACAGTCCTTCAATTTTCTACATCTAGCAGAAGATACAATTCCACAGCTGTTACTTGATTTTATAATTACAAAATGTTTCTAAGTTAATTCAAAAAGACAGCCCCCATTACTACCTTCTGTGACTGTGTTAATGCATTTTACTTATAATATGAAATGGCAACACCTGTTTTGTGAGCAGTCTTTGATTTTTGTTTTCTTTGAAATGAAGCAGAACATTTTTCCCAAGCTATATATTTTTTAAATAATATGGAAGTGAAATTTGTCTTTTGTAAGCAAGAGTTTCATATTAAAAACTTTCATTGATGTTTACTGAGGCATTACCTGGACAATGTATTAGGTCTTGAGATTTTTAGAGCATGAATATTGGATTACTGGAAGAATGGCTCAGTGGTTCGTACACATGAACGAGGGTTGTAAACTGTTGTTTCATTCCAACTACTTGGTAGATGAAGTTCGTTAAATCTTGCTTGAATTCTGTGTTTTGGAATGCTTACAGCATTTCTATGTAGGTCACAAGCTACCTGGTTTTTCAAAAAACAATATTTAGTGCCTGTCATATGGTTTCAAATGCTGGTAATTATCAGTTTAACATATGAGTACATTTTAAATATTTGGTATTTTTTATTTAAAATATTTGGCCTTTTTGGAACATTTCCAAAGTGATAAGTGCTATATCTTGTCTGAAAGTAGACAGTCTCAGGATTTCAGAACTAGTCCAACTTTGTTTGAACTCCAAGTCTTTGTCAAACTATGATTGTTTGTAGTTAATCAAAACTTGCAAATTTTTAACCATTTATCGTTAGATGATCAATTCTGGGTAGTTTTTTTTTTCTGTCTTTTTTTGCAAGTAAAGTCATTGAAATTTTTTTTTTTTTTTTTTTTTTTTTTTTTACAATGATTTTCGCCCTATACAAGACCCTAGAGCCACAAGGTAAAGGGTTATAGAGTAAGAGGCACAATTTATGGGGATATGTGGGGAAGATAACAGATGACTCTAGACTTGAATGGGTTCATGGGAAGAAGCTGCTTGAGTGGAACTTACATCTCGCCAATCGTATACAAAAGGAAAGATTAGTTCACTATGATGTGTATAGCATGGTGGGTTCTAGACCCTAAGGTTTAGGACTGGTGGAATTAAGGAATGTAGTTTGTCTGAAGACTTTCCATCAAAATAATGTTAGACTTGCAACATTTCATCTGTGAGAAAGGGATTGCTGGGTGGAAAATAATTTGTCACCCACAAGGATGTGGAGACACTTTTGAACTGGAAAGTGAAGACTGAGCAGTTCCTGCCCATATATGGCAGCTGTACTGCATTTTCTGTCTGATCTGGCACTTATAGAGGATAGAAGGTATTTACTGGAGCAGTACAAGGAACCAACCATTTTTTCTGCATCTTTAGCAATGGATCGAATGTATGAGTTCCACTTGAGGTAAGTCCCAATAAGCTCTCAAGGCACAGGCTTTCTCTCTTGTTTGGTGAATGATGGAATGTCACTAGTTTTGTTTTTGAGGCATTGAATGTGACCAGTCACTTTTTCTCCACTTAGCTTGGTCAGAGAGATCAGCTGTCAACTTCTGGTCATATAGAATTTTGGAGGTGCCCTCATATATGGTTGTATCATCAGCATAGATAGAAATGATCAGAGTATATACTTTAGCAGAACATTTATGCAAAGTAGAAAGAGGGTTGGACTGAGAAACACCTTGGGGGATGCCTGCATTGATTGCTTAGACCTCATGACTGGCAGTTAACAATTACCATCAGGAACCTAACCATAAAGAATGACTTTATAAATGACTCTTACAGTCATTCCATAGCTAGAAAGCTTTTGCAGTAACCCTTTATGTCAAACATTGTCAAAGGTTTTTGAAATATCTAATGTGTTTGTTCTTGAGATTATTTGTTCTCATGCCTCCCTGATTCAGTAAGTAATGGCAGTTAGGATATCAGCAGTGGACTGAGCTGATCAAACCCCATACTTTTTGTTGCTCAAGTGGTTGTCTCTATTGAGGTGATCAACAACTTTCTTGTTTGATTATAGCTTCAAAAAGTTACTGAGGAGGTTGATGGGTCTATATTGTGATGGGGATGAGCACTCACCTGCATTCTTGAAAACAGGGCATACACTTGAAACCTACCACAGAGTAGGGAAGGATTTCAAGCAATGGTTAAATTTCTAAGATCAGGGATAACTCTGGTTTAGTATTCTTAAGGAGAACCACTGGGATTTTATCTGAGCCAGTAACCTTAGAGTGAAGACTTTTGATAAGTCTTGAGGCTCTAATAATATTACTGAGATTGTGCTCAGTGAGACTGGGGAAGTGGATGGAGTTTATCATCTAATGTTGAATTAGAGGCAAAGATTGTAGTGAAGAGCTTCACCTTATTTTACAAGGGTGAGATAACATCAGGGCCATTTATAATAGTAAGCACTGATTATAATAATAGTAGGCCTCCTTTCAGAATTTGGTTGGAGATTTTCCACAACTCCTGGGATCCAAGATTTTGCTCTTGGACACTGGTCTGAACTTTTTGTGCATAGCTACACTTTGCATTTTTTTAGAAATCTCTTGTGATTGCAGGCAGTTATGGATGTAGTAAGTGTCCTACTGCTCCTTTTAGTAGTGGTCACAGTGAGCTATGGCTGCAAGACATTCTGGAGTAACCCTGGGCAGGTTGTTTGGTTTTTGCTGGAATTTTTTCTGCAGTAGAAAATTCCAGAAAGGATTCATTCCAGGATGCGGGTAGCAGTTTTGGAGGTGGTATGTTTGAAGTAGATTGTGAGAAGAACTTTTGCAATGTAAGATCCAAAGCTGTCCCAGTTGGCTTTTGTGTACCAAAAAATCTTTCTTTGAAATGGTACATCAGGGAATACCTTTGGTTTGGCATTAACTTTGGCCGTGACTAGTGAATGATCTGAAGTACTCAGGGGGCATAAAACTTTAATGAAGCATTTTTCAGGGCGGGATGTGAGTAAGAAGTTTGCCTGATGTCCTGTTGCATTGGGAATGGTGGCGTGTTCTTCAGTGATCTGAGTTTATAGGTGACAGAGATGTCTCTGAAGTATCTGCTTTCTTTATCAGTTATTGACTAACCACTCTTTGTGGTGAATATTGAAGTCACCAAAAATATGAAAGCTAGCTGAGGGATATTCAGTAAGGATATTATCAATCTTTACAGATATTCAACTGAACATGACAGTTTCATCCTCCTAAGGATATTGAAATGAATGTTATAAGTAACAGGTTTAACTTAACTCTCTTAAAAATGACTTTTATCAAGTGGATTTGGAAGCCCTACAACTCAAAATTCAATAAATTAACACAATTATTTTTGCAATATTTTGCCTGACCTTTTCTCTCTGACCTCTCTAATGATGCTAATAAATCAGTCCACAGTTTCTCTCCTATTTAGTGTAAATTCACAAATATTAAAACAATTTAAATCTACAAAATGTAATAAAATTGTTCTTGGAAGATATTTAAAATGTACTCCATTCTTTTCATACATTAAATTGATCATAGCTTGCTTCTGGCCTCATATACCAGCCATCAAATATCAGTTTCCAAGTTTTCCTTGTATTAGAAAATCATGATCTAGACTGCTATTTCCATATTTTGTGGGCGTGGAATCCATTTTTTGACACTGAAAATCGCCCAAAAAGAACTAAAATTCCCCAAAAGAGTTTTGCAGTTAAACCATTAACTGCAAAACTCTTTTGAGGAATTTTAATTCTTCATTGCAGACCAGAGTTTCCAAACCGAAACCATTATTTTTTAATTAGAAACCTGAAGTACAAATGGCATTAATTGTTCCATTGTTCAGGTGGTTCAAAAGCTATATCACATTGAAACACTGGTTCCTGTACAATCACTAAAGTTAAGCAATGTCGAGCTTGGTCAGTACCTAGCTGGGTGAATGCATATAGCCTGATGTGCTTTGCTGATTTAGCCACAGAGGAGCATTTCGATTAGCAAGGTTGATTTTACTGTTTTTAAACTACAGTTCTCTTGCTAACCAAAATGCTCCTCTGTGGCTAAATCGGTAAAGCACGTCAGGCTATATGACGGTTCCTTATAGGATACAGATTCCATTCCTGTTGGAGGACGCATATTTTCTATGAAAATTTCTCGGACATTCAGTCCAGTAAATGTTGTTAATACTGTTTATTATAAACAGAGCATTTACTTAAATATTTGTATCTCTAAAAAGAATGTATAAACATAAAAAATATATCATGGCTGTTTAAAATGCTTATTTTTGTCATATAGGAAAATCCAACATGGCATGTAAACAAATTATTCAGTGAAAAATTGCATTTGTCAGTAACATTTTAAACACCTCATAGAATGTGAAGTTCTTAAAGCAAACCTGTGCCAAACTGTTTTCTTGAATCCCTGATGACTTGGCTGTCTGAAAATGACAACATCAAGATGAAATAATGGAAACTGACTGAAAAACGCAATTATGCGCAACAAGTTTTTGATCAATCAGTAAACTTTTGGACTTTTTTGGGCGATGTGGTAGGATCCAGACGGCTATTGTTTGCATATAGAATTATTCACTGGTAATTATTCTTTGATTTGGCTGTGGAAAATGTCACTCAGCAGTTAGCATTAAGAAATTATGCCCAATTTTCTGGGAAAAATCCCCTTTTTTTTATGAAAAATATTTATTTTCACTTCAAAGTAATATCATTCAAACTTCATCCCTTTCTCCTTAATTTGGTATGAACATCATTGAATAAAAGGAATGGCTAAATAGCCTGGCAATGGGAAATATGAAAGACATGTGGCGAAAAAAACAATGTTGTCTGCTAAGTGTTGTTGTCATCACTGTGTTACGGTTTGTTAAAAACAAAACAAAACAAAACACATCAAGCCATTGTTCAAACATAGGTTTGAAAAAAATACCCCCCCAAAAAAACTTATATCAAGCCCTACCAATGTTGCTTTTTTTTTTTTTTTTTTTTTTCACTCTTTGCTCTTATCTGGGAGTGGTAAGTTTTATTACAAGCTGATGACAACTTGTTCAAAACATTTATTGCGAGCTGACATTTGACCCAGACATGTAAAAGTCAGTTTGGCTTAATTTTACTTTTGGTTTCTGGTAGTAAGGAATTGCAGATAAATCTTTTACCTCTTACTAAAGATTTCCGTGGCTGGGTGTCAATTTTTTTTAACCCCTGGCAGTCATATAATTGAAAATTACCAATAGACTTTGTCACATTTTGACTCCCTAGGAATGTTGATTTCCTTCAAAACTCTCAATTTTATGTCTGAAATAGTTTCATTATGATTTAGGCTTTCTAACTTTCCAAAGAAATGGTTAATTTCTCATTAATGGGGAAAGTTTTTGTTTGGAACTAGAAAAAATGCAAAATTTTCACTATTTTTTCACATTTTACCCCTGAAATAAAAATTTGAGTCATTTACACCAGCCAATTTTACTTTTAAATGAAAGAATATATCCTTTGCTTTCAGAAAATACCTAGTTTCATCGGGTTCAGCTCAAAAGTTTCCTTGATATTTGTCTAGATGAGGATAAAACAGTCATTTTTCAATATTTTACCCCCTATAAAAGTATGAAAATCCATTTTTTCAGAGAAAATAAGCTGTGACGAAATGACTTTTGCCATTTTTGTGATGGTTTTTACTTGGGATAGAAAATTTTTACCATAGCAAACCTGAACTGACTTTATTTAAGTTCAGTGGGGCCATAGGAAACCTCAAACAGCTGATATATATATATATATATATATATATATATATATATATATTTCTTGAATATTACTTGCAGACTTTGGATTATGACACCTTGTGACCTCCATGTTTTGACTGACCTTTTAACCACCTGATGAATATTCATGAACATTCTCAAATTTAAAAGCCTTGATAAACCAGTGACTTTGTTGCTTTTGTATATAAACACATGCAACAAAATAAATCCTACATTGCCTTGATAAAGGCCCTCAGAGGATGAAACATATCAGCTAAGAATAGTGTGACACTATTTAGCTATGGTAATTGGCTAACTAATTAACCATAGAAATTAAAAACAGGAAATACTTAAGGCGAGAAAGAGCTATACCGAAAGATAGACTGAGCGACATTAAAAAAAGAATTTATTTTATTTACAAAAGGAAGATACTTTTCGCAAAAGACAGAAAATCAGTAAGAAGGAGCGAGGCTGTGATTCTGTCAAATTAATGTCACGATAAGGGAGTGACTGTCAAATGAAACAGAATTCTAAAAGATAAACAAAGTCGGTCGACACATGTGGCTATGAAAAAATTTCAGCTTGAGACTACCCTAGAGAATAGCTATTATTTTTCAGAGATATCATTTAACTTAAATTCCTGATTCCAGCGAGGGGACCCATCTGTTCTATGCACGAATCTTGACATGAAAAAAAAAAAAAGAGTCGAAAAAAGGGATCTTTATTATTACTTTTTTCAAACTGTTGACAGTGTCATCGAAAATAGGTATCTGGTGATAAGAGAATTTTAAGACATGAGAAAAATAAAGAATTTAATTATCAGGTAAACATGACCACCCAGTTAAAAGTTGGCTAAAGTGGATTTGTAATGCGATAAGGAATTGAATTGCAATCTGGGAATTGTAAATGTTTTGGCTGAAGGAAAAAAGAAAAGAAAAAAAAAAGGATTTTGTAAACATGAGGGCCAGTCTAGCCACACCCACATTGCCGAGAGATCATTGGCTAAGAAGTAGCATGGGTAATAGGCGGAGGTGAATGTATGAGAAAGATGGAGAAGTTGTTAACACCCATCGAGGGGATTGGTATGAGATACCAATGTGAGAGAGGAAGAGTCTAGGAGGATAACTCTCCTCCCACCTTGCCTCACGGACGAGGGAGGAACCCCGAAGTGAAAAGTGATTAATCTTCCAAAAATGGGAAGTAACTAATTTTCCTGGCCTAAGAACAAAGAGAATTCTTGTTGGGAATTAAGAATTGTCAAAGAACCCAAACCATGACAGGCTCCACCCTGGAGTTGGTCAGTGTCCATATAAACGACCGTCTTGAGTCAGTCAGAGAGTTTTTTTCGGCAGAGTTTCAAGAGAGTTCGGAGTTGCAGTTGGAGACCAGCCGCGAAGAAGCTGACCGAAAGATTTCCATGTCCTTTTCGACTTAGTCTTCCTACCAAAAGCAAGTTGTTATTGACGAATGACTTACTTACGATACCATAACTTGCTTAAGAAACACAAAAATGTCACGAATCCATAGAAACGGGCCAGGAGAGAAACACACTGCTGTATTCAACAGATAGATAAAGTTAATTGTTATTTCTCAACATATTTGAACCTCGTGAGTTTGTTTTATTATTTTTCTTTTGCTTACACTTGTGCGGTATCACCTTTACCCCGGATTCAGCTTGGACTACGGCCCGATACCTGATTAATTTTGTCTACCTAAGATCAAAATCACAACGTGGGTAGGTTAGACTTGAGATCAAAGCAGTTACTTCGGTGACGAAGTGTTGGAGGTGAGCTGAGAACGACAAAGCTGGTATTGAACTGGAAACGACCAGATCGACCGGGACACAGGCTGGTGGCAGTGACAATTAGTCAATGCCAACATGCTGGTGGAAGAAACCTTACAGCTTCATGCCGCAACTGGGAGTCGACCATGGGCCGTGGGCACAGTGTCATATATTGACGTCACAACAAGTGGATGTCACATATTGGTGCTGGATATATATATATATATATATATAAGATAGGGCAGGTAAAAATTGTGTTTGTGGACCCCTTAAAAATTTGTTTTTTATTTGTAAAAATTAATATTAACATAAAATCTTTAAAAAAAAAAAAAAAAATAAACAAAAAGCTTTAAAATCAAATATTTTTATTCACAAATAACAGATTTGAAGGCTAGAATTATTAGTAATTATACATTGCAGTGGAACATTTTCAAAAAAGAAATCAAACCTTACATTATTATTAGTTTAGTATATGTTGTTGAAAGAATGAAATTGTTGCATTACTGTATAAAAATATAAAGCTTTTTTAACACAAAATCAAAATAACTATTTTTAAAAAAATCATATGTACAGTAAAAATGATCCTTTACTTTCCAACATGATTATTAATTAGTAATTTTTTTAAAGATGAAAATATTTTCACAACTAATTTCTGTTGCCTAGCACCCAGAAGGCCTTCCTCTACTCAGGCAATTTGTAAGAATTGAAAAATATTAATTTTCTATTATTTTACATGGTGGTGGCAGGGGGCGGCGTCCTGTTTACAATATAAATTTATAAATACGTCAGACTGATCCCTGACTTTTTGACATACATGTAGTTTTCTTTCCTTTTTTGGAGGGGGGCAGTCTATTAAAGTAATGTTGTTTTAAAATGAAATTTATTATGTAATGTGTGTATATACATATGATGTTCATCTCTTTTACGGCAGCCATAAATGTTGCAAGATTGAAATAAACTCATAACATTTGTTGAAATTTCTTTCATCTGCCTCTTTTCATAGAAAATATATCTGTATAGGGATCTAGTTAAGTTTTTTTTGGAGGGGGGATCCCCATGACTATCTTATTAGGAAAAATGTAACATTTTTCGTTCTTCATTAAAAAGAAAATCGTCTATGAAATTGAAGGCAAACATTGCCATGGATGTGGCTTGTTTTTTAAGGGTACCTTGTCATTAAACAGGCACTGTGGCACCACAGCATTTTGCTGTGGTGTCGCAGGCTAAACTCATCCCTGCCGTTCTGGGTATGATGACAAACTACATTTCGCATCCTGGGTAAGACGATAAACTATGTCCAACAGCAAGGCCTCTGATCAGGGGGTTTTGAGGAGTGTGGAACCACCTCTTAATTACTGGTGTTCCCAGGTCCACCCTGACCCGGAGTGGTAGCACCTGTTAGGGTTCCAGCTATGGGTAAATAATTAACCCCCAAACTGGGGTCAAAACATTATGAAAGTGTAGAAAGAGGTTTTAATACTAGAAATACTTTGTAAAAAATTATTACCAGCAATACATTTTTGAAAAAAAAAAAAAAAAAAATTTAATTACTACCAGTGATACATTTTTGAAGGAAAAAATATTACCAGAAATAGATTTTTGACAAAACAAAATATCACCAGCAATAAAAAATTTGTCAGCATTAAATAACGCATTGAGGTTGATATACCGTAAAACAAAACAAAAATAAACTCATCCCTGTATATATATTTTGTGCAAATGAGACGCTGAATTCAAGGTGTTCATTTGCAGAGTGGACACTTTTTACAGCAATTAGATCTTGCATAATGAAACAATAAAATAGAAGAAAACTTATTGTTGTTGAAACTGAATTCCAGACAATCTCAGTTGTCAAATTTTTGCAACTCTCTTTGAAGACCAAACTAATGCTACTGAAAAGTGGGCATGGGTTAGCAAAAGGCTACTAAAGAGATAGCATTTTGGAGACTTTTTATTTTTAATCATTTCACCTCAAGGAAAAGCAATAAAGCCGTTAGGATGCAAGGAGTTTTACTGAGTGTAAGAGAATATGAGAAAAAAAACAACCTTATTAAGGAAAAAGAACAGAAATGAAGATGACAATTGACAAATTTTTAAAGATCTATGTTGATGGGAAGGTAAGAGTCCGAAAGAGAGTTCCACAAGCGAGAAGTGTGAGAAAAGAAACTGTTAACATAGAACTTACATTTACATCTAGCCATTTCAACTGTAAAATGATAAGACCTTGCCACCAATTTAGTATTTTCAATTTCAACCTATCATCCATTTGTATTAAACTGGTGTTGCAACAATATGGGATACGAGAGATCTTAAAATAGATGAATAAATATGAAAAAAAAAAATTCAGTACTCAAATTTTGTGTCACCAATGTAGATTTGGTCAAAATAAAATCCATTTTTCTTACGATTTTTAATCAGTGAACCATATCAAAATAAGGGAGTTTATCATTATCAGTTTATCCATTTTTGTTTTTCATAGAGAAAACCTGTAAAGTTTTGTTTCTTTTCTTAGAGAAGGAATGTAAATTTCTTTGTTTTTATAGGAAAAATATTTATGAATATGCAAATTTAGCATCTTGCCAAAGTTAAATTGAATATCTAAATAATTTTATTAAAAATTGTTGAATATTGGTTGGTCTACACATATCTGTAATCATTGGCTCAGGGGACACAGGAAAGGCACTTGGTATGGGGATGTTGTTTACAGGTGCTTTAAGTTTTCTTAGGAACCTATGGTTCTGCAGGGTTATTCTACCTGATCCTGCAACTCTAATCCGATATTGAGAGTTGGGAAGCGTCTCTACTATTCGCTCGGTTATGTCCCATCGATGGCTATTTGGGTTTTGAATGGAGACTGTCGCCCTTATGAAGTGGGGATAGGGTATGTGCAGTATGATTGTACCTCTCGATGAGGCCTGCATTGTGTTTGGATAATGTCTTTTCATGCCTTTGGGCTGCGGCTATCCACTCAGTGTGGTTTATATAAGTGTGTGTGCGATGGGATAAAATTCCGAAGACATCTATGAAGCAGGAATTGCGCTGGTGATAGGCCAATGCCTTGGATAGGGGTGTTTCTATATTACAGGATTGCTTGTGTTGCCATGAGACTTTAGGGTTCTTTACTCTCCCTAAAAAGACTCAAGTCACTTACCCAAAAGCTGAAGAAAATTTCAAAGATATATTTTTTTCTCCAAAATGAAGTTATATAAATATAACAGAGTAACAGTGATACCAAAGAAATTTGACACAACCTTGTCCTGGGTATGATTATAAACTACATCTGGCAGCAAGAGATTGGAGATTTTGAGGAGCATGGAAGCACCTCTTAATTGCCGCTGTTCCTAGGTCCACACTGATCTGGGCTGGTAGCATCTGTTAGGGTCCTAGCTTTGGGCAAATAGTGAACCCCCAAACAAAAATCAACAGTACATTTTTATAGTAAAATGACTGACAATATATTTTGTGATCTACAAAATATCTCTAAAAAGCATAGCTTTACTGTGAAAGTATAAAATTATGTACAAACTATTTAGATTTTGGCATTAAGTAACCCATACAGGTAGATATGCTGCTAAACAAAATCAGCCAACCAACACGAAAGAGCTCTTTCATGACATTATTCCATATAATATCCTACAATTTCTTAAAGAAATCAAACTGTAACAAAGCTACAACATAAAATACACATATCATTACCTGTAGTAATCATATCTACACAAACATGTATATGTACAAAAGCTGAGTATCATCTACCATGTATTCAATTGTGAAAGCAAAATAACATATATCATTTGTGTTACTTCAAAACCCCCAAGAAAATTAAATTTCAGCATTAAATGACCCATAAGTAGTTGATATGCTGTTAAACAAATCAATCAATTATTTGACACAGCCAGTGATAAGTGATGTGAACTTATATTGGGATTGAGGGCAGGTTAGGAGAACACTAAAGGAGTTGTCAATTACATCTGAATCAAGAGTAGGATACCTTGACAAAAATGAACTAATTAAAAATTAGTTACAAAAAATGAAATTGGTTGGGAATGGAGGGAAAGCTATGCTAAAGTTCGAACCAGTGGATAACAGTTAAATTCACAAGTAATTTCACTTTTTGGTTAATAGGGTAGAGAGCCTGAATAACTTCAACTTTGTCACTCAGCTATCTGAGGGTCAAAAATCATATTTATTTAAATACTTTTCTTTGCCCCAAAACTCACAAGAGATATTGATAGCAAGAGGGGCAGAGGGAAACTACAAATCACCTAATGAACTTGTGTAAATAGATGGTGGAACAGGGAAATTTTTTTTTTTTTTTTTTTTTTTTTACAGAGAGGTTCACCCTGTACAAAGCCTGGTGGTAGGGGGTGGGGGGCACTTGAGGTAGAGGGTTACAGAGTAAGAGGCAGTTTATATGGATAGGAGAAGATAATGCTTAACCTTAGACTTGAACAGGTTAAGATCGTAGTGATCAAGGAAACATCTTCTTGGGAGTTGGTTCCACAGAGCAGTGGTTCATGGGAAGAAGCTGTTTGTGGAACTTCTCACCAATGAAACATGCAGAAATTGAGGGTAGTTAGTGAGTGACATGGCAGGTTCTAGCTGTGAAGGTTAGAACTGGTGGAAACAAGGAATGCAGTTCATCCAAGCACTTTCCATGAAAGTAGCAACAGAACAGTGAAGACATGCCACATCCCGTCTGTGAGAGGTTGGAAGGTGGAAAATGATAAGGACTTGGAGACATTAAGGACTTGGAGACATTTTTGGACTGGAAAGTAAGGACTAGGCAGCTCCTGCCCAAATATGACAAGGATAGAAAAAAAAAAAAAAATTGACTAGGAAGTTGTGGAGAGCCATGATCACTGATGTCTTGAAGAGACACAGGATATAGAAGAGATTCCCCCCAAATCATTATTTCCCTATGAAAAACTTTTCCAGAGAATTTCACAAGCAAAACTCTTGGCTGTCAACAAATAGGCAACTGGTTTTTGAGCAATGAGCATACCCAAGGCCAACAAAATTTATGAGTAATTTCACATTATGTTGTTCACATCTGCTGGATCAGCAATTTAAGAGAGTGTTGACAAGAGTAACTGAAGTGCTGTCAAGGGAAGATTGTAGTCCTACTGTAACTACCATCTATAGTCATGATAAATTCCTGAATGAATAAAGATGTGTTAAAAAATAAAATAAAAAAAGACAAGCATGCACAATACTTGTTCAGTATTAAAGAATTTAAAGCAGGCATAATGGCTCTCCCATCCCCATGTTCTGTGACAGATGAGTTTTTTAGAACTGTTAAAATTTAATCCTAGGTATGATAATAAACTACATCTGGCAGCAAGATTTGGAGACTGGAGGTTTTGAGGAGCATGGAAGCACCTTTTAATTGCTGTTGTTCCCAGACCCACTTTGCACTATTTGACCCTAAACAAAAATAAAATATTATGTAAGTATAAAAAATGCATTTTTATAGTGAAAATACCAGTAATACATCTTTATATAAAAAAAAATTACTAACAATACCTACTTATATTAAAATTACCAATAATAGATTTTTATAGTAAAATGATCAACAATGCATTTTTAAAGCAGAATGACCAGCAGTACATTTTATCTAGTTGAAGGCATTCAAAATATTTAGATTTCAGCATTAAATAACCCACAGATTGATATGCCACTAAACAAAATCAAACTGTTAGAATTATATTTGGTTGCATCAACCCTTCATGAGACAACTTCACCTCATACAGGGCTCAAGAGGCATGAGTTTGAGGGTTACTGAATGAAGAATGTGATGTGTATATAAGGGGAGGTTTGTATGTATGTATAAAACCCATTCTAAACACATGCTTGCACCTACTGCAAAATTACAATAAGATTTAGTGTTCTAATTTTGAACTTCTGCTGCACTTTTCCCTCAAATTTAAAATGCTGAGTAAGTCATGGTTACCATTTTATTTAGCAGGATTACTGATTGTTGAAGAAATACATTTAGTGGGAGATAGTGGAGTAATGTTAGTTGATAATGGACATATTATTCATAGTATAGCATATAGGACATAGTGAAGTTTCCTTAAACTTGACACTGAAAAGGATACATAATTATGTACAATGAACAACATATTTTATTGCCTAAGCAAACTAAATAGAATACAAAAGGAGGTGAATGAAGTTCTGTATGTAGAGACAGTCTTTTTCATCTGTTCAAATTTCCCTTGAAAGATTGTAATGGACTTACAATTTAAGACAAGTTTTTTTGTCAGTTTAATAGAATTATTAGATACTAGCAGTAGAGCCCGGCGTTGCCCGGGGATGTAACAGTAAGAGATAGATCAAGTATCGACCATCATAAAGACTGAAAATAAAATTGACAAAGATTATTGTTTAAGGTTGACGGACACGCATGTCTTAATTATTTCTTTTTTTTTTTTTTTTTACGAATTGGTCAAACCCAAACTCGAACAAAAACATTGTTTTCAATCGTTATGAGTCTTCGATTGAATAGAATTTTATTATAAACAATTGTCTTGTAAATGGAATTTTTAAAGCATTCTGAATGTAAAAATAATGAAAAAAGTGTGCAAGACAATAAGAAACACTACCTGTCAAAAAAAAGTGAAGTTTTGTTGAAATAGGTTGAAAAATGTAGGAAATCCAATCCCATATATAAAGGAACACACACACACACAACCAACCTGGGTTTTATAATAAGTATAACTCGATATGAGTTGTCCCCCTTTCATTTTCGCGATGCCTCTTAATCGTGTTTTCAAATTGATTTTGCGCAAAAACAATTGTGTTTTTCCAATTTTTGGCGCTGTCAGAACCACCGCAAGGTAATTTTACGTAGTCCTGTGAAGTTTTGTTGAAATCGGTTGAAAAATGTAGGAAATCCGATCCAATATATAAACGTACAGACACACACACACACACACACACACACACACACAAACTGGGTTTTATAATAAGTATGATTCTTGTATCTAGTCAAGTAAGCTGAGAGCATTGTGTGTTGTGTACTTCTTGTCGTGTGTTCAGTATGACGTGATTTGCTGAAAAAGGAAAAGTCCCTTTCAAACAAGGCATGCCTTATGTTTAAGGTAACCTGTTGCTAAAAAAAAAAGAGGATGAAACTTTGCATCCTTTTCCTATATACTACATTTTTGCAATATGGTTGTTAGAAGTTCTTTGACAGACAATTGAGGTAATCCTGCAATTCAGTATCAAAGGTAATTTTTATGTTAAACCATGATTTTTATAAAAAATATGTAGTACTATCATTTTTCAGTAAACTTCTTAAAGTGTATGTTTAGACAAGTAATAAAGACTTGCATTAATATTAAAGACACTTTTAGGATTTCCCTATCATTGAGCCAAATTGGTATTGGGAATATTTTTGAATAAATGTTTCTAGCATGTATTGAATTTCCATTCATTTAATTGTAGGCTTTTCTTTCTTTTCAGGTTTGTCTACTCAACCAATACTTGACCTTGACTATGACCTTATTTTCTTTTGTGCAACACCTGTACAACAATTTAGATCTTTTGAATTTATGTTTTCTTTTCACTATAACATGTTTTGTAAACAAGGTAAGAAATTATGTTTTTTTAATTTGATTGTTTAGATTGTTCTAGTTCCACATGCCATGCCTTTTTTGGATATCTTGGTTTTATTTATTTCTCTTTAGTAACTCGACTCTCAAAGTTTGTTCACTTCTGCTGTGGCCAGGTATTGAACTCACAACTCTTTGGGTCAAATCACGGGATTACTTCACTAAATGCCTTTATCCACTAGTAGATGATTTACTTTTCTTTTTTAAATTTGCATAAAGCTGAATGTTGTCTGTTTACATTGCAACAATGCACAAAACAAAAAATAAATAAAACCTAAAATAAATGTAATTTTAGCTTCTAAAAATAGCATTTTTAAATTAAAAGATTTTTTTCAGTAAACAGAGATAAATAATTTTAAAAAAAAAGTTTTAATTTTTATAGATTTATATTCTATAATTTTAGGCTTAGCAATGTTAGTTACGATCTTATGCTTTTGTCATCTGTCATTTCACATTGCTACAAATTAGTCTAGCGGAGCCAATGAAACTTCATAGAATTATCTAAATAAGTCAAAATAATCTGTTTAGTTACATTTAATTACAACACTACTGAATATTTTAAACAAGGGAAAAAATAATAAGTTTTCTAAATTAATCTTTATTATTATTATTAATGCAAACATTAGAAAATTATTCAAATAAGTAATATAATGTTGTATCCCAGTCATCACTGGTTTCAGCCCATTGGACCCCAGTGCCACTTTATAGACTGTATCAACAAAAGATGTTTTCTTATTTGTTTTATTATATAAGAGGGGCAGACATAGTAGTATTGATTCTAGGAGGTAGTGGGAGAAAGAACTCCAAGGAAACACATGCCCACTTGTTGGCTTACCATATCATCATGTGCAGCCTTAGCCTGAGTATAGAATCTTCATGTGGAAAGCATGTCACTGCTTCAAAATTCTTTCAGCCCTTTGCAGACTTCACACTATTTTGGTTTTATGTCCAAAGCTTAAATAAAGGCAATCCATCACTGCCATAATTTCATGCCCACAAGATATTCTGATCAATTGCTCACCATCCTGGCCCAGCCTCTGCATTCTGTAACAATAATATCATCTGCTGAATTATTTTTAATAAAAAATTGCAGAATTAGTTAAATATATTGAATTTTAATTTAATTTTAATTAGATTTAATTGAAAAAGATATGGACATGAAGTAGAAAGATTATATTGAAACAATTGCTAGGTCTGCTGCTAGGAAAATTGGTTCACTGAATCTATCTTACACATAAGTCTATCATTCGTTCATGTGTTGAATATTGCTGTCACATCTAGTCTGGTGTTTGTTATGTATTTAGAAGTTCTTGAGAAAATCAAAAGAAGAATCTGCAATGATTGTGAGCTGACATCTCAGCTTCAGTCACTTTCCAACTGTTGTAATGTAGATTATCTCTGCCTTTTCTATAAATACTTCCATGGTAATTGTTCTGATGAACTTTTCTCTGCAGTATCAGATTGGCAGCAAGATCTCATCATTTTACAGTTGAAATGGCTAGATGTAACCGTAAGTTCTGTACTAACAGTTTCTTCTACTGCAATTGTCACTTGTGGATCTCTGTTCTGGCTTCTTACTCCCCTGTCAACTTTGATTTTCAAAAATTTAGATGCAATGTTAATCATTATCATCTGTCTTCTTAATTCCTGTTCTTTTATTGTTCTCTTTCCTTAATCTTTTTCATTTTCTTGAATTATTTTACATTTAGTAAACCCCCTCCACCCATTGTAGTGGCTTTATTGCCTTGTTTGGGGTGAAATGATTAAAACATAAAAAATAAGTAACATTTTTTCATATTTAATTGAAGAAAAAATTTAATAAGTGAAAATAGTCTGTCATAATGTTACATTGTCACAACATCACAACATTCTCTGTGACTTGAACTGATGTTTTATGAAATACAGTCATCACTTCACAATTGACTGCATTGGCTGTCTTCAGGCTAATACCCCAAAGTCGCAACTTCTTGATTTCTTGCTGAAAATAAAATGCCATCTTTTCACCAGGTAGAGGGTTTGATTTTATTGTCTCTGAGAAAATGGACTCCATTTTTCTTGGTCAATATTTTCATGCAGCCAATGGCTTTTGTAATAGGACAAGATCTATTATTAAATATATCAACATTAGTTATTTATGCTGTTATTGTTTCTGGGAATCAAAGGAAAAAAAAACAAAAAAACTTTATCTCAAGAATATACATGTCCCCAAGTGTTCATGCACTGCCATTCCAAATTGCAAAGGGGTCAATTTCCTGTTCAACTATCCTTCAGCCTTATAATCTACAAGGCTCAAGACTGAACCCTTTCAAAGTTTGGTATCTATCTTAACAAAAATGGAGGGTTCTCCTAGTCACTTGGACTTAGAGAACATCTATTGCAACTTAGTTTCCTCTGTCTGTAGGATTGGTATTTTACTTGTAAATAAAATTAATCATCTAGTACAAAGCTCAAAGCCAAACCTTGGTATCTTACCTTAAGAAAAATGAATGTTTCTCTCAGTCTCATGCTCAGGAAATTCAATTGAACTTAGAAGAATGGCAAAAGGAATTTTAGAAAATATATATCTGACTGAAAATATTAATTATACAGAAATATTATACAGGTAAGAGAGCTTTTGTTGCAACTTACTTTTGCCTGTTTGTCAGATGGTTATTTGGCTACAAATAAACACAGAAGAAACATAAAGTGTATAAAAGAAGATAGAGTAGAATTGTTGGTATATCACAGTCCCTAAAAGATTACTCTGGCTTGGTTGTTGATAAGCTCTCTCATTTTAATTCATAAAAAAAACACTTTGAATTTATATTTATCCCCTTCAACTCCCCAATTTAACCAGTTAAGGTCAGGATATTTTTTAATGTTGTGATATTAACAAAGAGTCTTAGTAGTTGCTCTAGTTAGTTGGAAATTTTTGAATAAATTGAGAGAGAGTGTGTGTGTGTGTTATCCCTCTACTCTCATTAGTGACCCGCTTGTACAACTAAAGAGTGGATTATTCTTTAAAGAAGACAAAGCAGTTGAAAATGTACCTCTAGATCAGGGGAAAATCACCAGGTTTCAGGTGTTAGTGTATGTGCTGGGGGGATCTTTTACTTTTACACAAGCTTCTTATTGACTGTAATCCTTATCAGAATAAAATTGATTAAAATAACCTTTTTATTGAATTACAATACCTTGGTATTCTCCTGGACTTTTTGTTTATTGAAATATGCTTCAGTTTATTTATTTAATAATTAGTTATGAATTAAAACAAATTACTGTACATGTATTCAAGTTTAAAAATCCATCAACATTTTGTATTGCTATAAAATTTGTAAAACTATAAAAATAATCCATAGACATTATGAATTTAAGCGCAGTAGTAGAATGGTGGCTAGGTCTCACCATTTTACAGTTGAAATGGCTTGATGTAACTGTAAGTTCTATGCTTACACATTTTTTTTCTCACACTTCTCACTTGTAGAACACTCTTCTGGCATTTTGATTTCCAATCAAGTTTGATCTTCAAAAATTTAAATGCAATGTCAATCATTATCTTCTGTCTTAATTCTTGTTCTTTTATTGTCCTCTCTCTTTAATAGTATATTTTTCTCATATTCTCTGACACTCAGTAACCACTTGCACCTTAGTGGCTCTATTGCCTTGATTGGGTTGAAATGATTAAAACAAATGTGCATGTACTAATATGGAAAATAATTAATATTTTCAATAATATATATTATTTGGAATGCTCCTTTTTTAGTTGGGCATTCTTGGAAAGGGGGTGAAATGACATTTTGGTATATGGCAAAAAGGTTGCATTGGGCAAAAAAGGCCGAGAACCACTGCTCTAGATAATGCTATTCAACTTTTAACATTTTTTCTTGTCTATATTCATCCTCAATATTGGTTTTAATATATTTGTTTTAATTTTTTTAAAGCACATTTTGATAAGTCTTTTTACCTTACCTTAGTTCCTTGATAAAATCCAAAGGAAAATCAGCAATATGATCTGGTAGCTCAACTTCAGTCACTTGCCCATCACTCTAAGGTTGCCTTTCTGCTAATTGTTCAGATGAGCTCTTTGCAATGGTACCTTTTGAATTTCAGCACAGTACTAGACTGGCATCAAAATTTCATCATTTTACAGTTGAACTGGCTAGATGTAACCATAAATTCTATGCTAACAGTTTCTTTTCTTGCACGTCTCACTTGTGGAAATCCCATGCTTTCCAGCCAACTTTAATCTGCAAAAATTTAATTGCAATGTCAATGCTATCTACTGTCCTCTTGATTACTCTTTTCTCTTCCTGCTCATCATTAATAATTCTGTTCTTAATTTTTCCACACCCTGTAACCGTTTGTGTCTTAGTGGCTTTTACTGCCTTGCATGGGGTGATACTGATTAAAAGAAAAAAAATGTCTTGATGAACTATTGATTGTAATTATTCCTCTTATTAATAGTGTATCACAAATTTGTTGTATGCAAATAAAAACTGGGGCTGAATTAATCCTTTAAAGTGGGGTTTGATGAAATATTTTGGCAATAAATTTGTTAACAAGTTTCAATTTTTAAGTTCAAGCAGCATTTTAAAGCATATAAATTATTTTGTAGTATGTGCTGTCTGTGCTGAAGTTCATGTACCCGACCATATTTCAAGGGTGAGTATCATTCTGTAAATATTTGTTCATGCTGTGTCAAATAAAACTATTCATCTATTGAGCTAGTACCTATATCTGACTTGAATGTATGTCCCCTATATGGGAAGCTTTCTTCCATGGATGTTGACATGCCCAATTCAGTCATAGAAATTTATAGCTAGAGAGAGCACAGATCTACAATCATATTATTACCTCTCTACTCCAAATTGTCAGTTTTAGCTACTTAGGAATAGACTGAAAATACTTTAATTCTGATATGGAGAATTTTCATTACTAATTTTTGGTCAAGCTGTCCTTCATCTTATTGTGGCTCTTTAATCATTCATTACTTTCCAGGTTGAAATTTATGATAAAAAGTTAAGACTATAAAGGTTTTGTAGATTTGTCTCTGACTCTAGGCTTCAGTAGTTGAATTGGTTAAGAAGCTGTCTATGAAAGACAAGCTCCAGAGTTATGTTGGAAATTATTTTTTAATTCTAACTTCCCATTAACAAGATCAGAATTTCTTTGAAAAAAAATGTGTACATGAGTAAATGTTTTAAATTAGACACAAATTGTATCAACTGCTAAGTTAGTTTCTGCTATTTAGTGTTAATGAGTAATGAACTTCAGTTAGGGCCAGATTTAGATGAAGAGAGCCTCTAGGCTATTTCAACTGTGAGGCCTCCTGCATTTTCCCCATTCTCATGACTAGAGGAAAATGGAAGTATGTTCCATTTGTGTGAATTTGATTTTGGTGGACAACTCTGTGTGACAGAGAAGACCACACACTTGGCTAGAAGCACTTCCCTTGTGGCACAAAATAGATTGAGACAGGCAAGATCTGGCAAACCTGGTTGCATCTGGCCATCAGATGCTTGGTTTCTTAAGGTTTGTCTTGGTTTCACCAGCCTGACTGCCGCTGCACTCTTCCACTGGTTTGGCTGTTGAGATTGTGTAGATCTTTGCCTGTTCTGCCATTGGGGTCTTTGGGGGTTGGTTGCATTCAGTCTGGTTCTCCTCCTAGGACTTTACTGCCATGGGTGTCCCTACAACTTCGTGTTTGGGATCACTGGGACAAGTAAGCCCTCTACTATGACAAGGAGCAACCATATATATTTTACATTGGATGTCAGAGTGAACAGTCTGTTATCAAATGTACCACTTTGACTTATTACTTTAATGACAATAATAGAAATGAACTAATAAGAAAAGAATAAAAGTAATAATATAAGAGAACATTTTTTTATTATTGTTGTTGATAAAAATAAGAAAGAAATTCACTACTAAACCAAAAAGAAGTAGACAAAACAAAACAACATTATGACTTGAAATGCTTTTCCTCTAAATTTGAAAATAGGTCCTTATCCATAAAAAAAATGTTACATTACTACAATCAATGAATAAGAAAAGGATAACAGAATAAAATTATTGGCAAATGTTAAAAATCTTTGAATGATAAGACAGGTAAAGAAATCAATGATACTGAACCAATCGTCAATGATAAACAAAATAAACATTTTTACAACTCTAAATGCATTTCCTACAATTTCAAAAATTATGTCTCATAAATGAAGAGAAATGTTATGCTTAAATATAGAATTATTCATGCCAGTATATAAGTAATTTAACATATACAATGCATTAAATGTTCCTAATATAACATTTCCTAGTGATAAGACTTTCTTAATAAAGTAAACTTGTTAAAACACTTATTTTAAAAATAAAACAAAAAAACAACTGACATATACATCGACTTATAAAAAAATATAATAAGCAATTTTAATAATATTGTAAATGCATAATAATATAACAAAATTATAATGTAATAAACAAAGAAAAATATAAAAATAAATGGATACTTGGAATAAATACTTACCTTTTCTTAAAATCTGACATCGCTTTAGTTAAGCAATGAAAAACACGTCCATTCACTCTGATATCAATGTATGTCTATATTTTTTCACATAATATAGGATGTTCCAATAACTTGGACTGATTTTAATGTGAATTAAGTTTAAGCATCTAATGATTTTTTTTCTTTTCCTTTCAGATTTAACAACTTAAGTCTTTGGCAATTTCAACCATGGAAAGGTTAACAATCAAACAATGTGTTAAAGTTTCAAGAGTGCAATTGAAAAAATTGTTTGTAAATTCAAACAAGCTGAGTCGGTGGCATATGTGAAAACACCATTGCGTGCTTGTTTATGCTGTTCAGCTGAAAACATTGCTGCAGTGCACGAGAATGTGGCCGAAAATCTATACACCTCTATTTGTCATTGCCTGCAGGAATTGAACCTCTCCACAACAATGTTAAATCATTTCCAATTGCACTCTTGGTTAGTCGATTATTTTGGCCCCCAAAATCGTGAAGTGAGTTTGAATGTCCATTTTTGTAATAGGCTTCAATAACTTTCACAGGTTGTTTGATTGTTAATCTTTCCATGTTTGAAATTGCCAAAAACTTAAGTTGTTAAATCTGAAAGAAAAAGAAAAAAACAAAAACATTAAGCGCTTAAAGTTAATTCACATTTAAAATCGGTCCAAGTTATTGGAACACCCTTTTTATATACAAATATATTAAAAGGAATGGTGAGGATGAATATGGACAAGAAAAAAATCTTTTTTTTCTTGCTTGTCTTTTATTTGTTAATCTCTTTTTGAGCTGAATATATAAATGAAACATTATCATTGGTAGGGTGGGGGATAAAACCACATTTCACTTTTTATTTTCCTGATCCTTAAAAAGCTTTGTTTTAATTCATTTGTACATATTATGTGAATATATACTCTTTTAAAATGTCCATTTTTATTTAAGCCTTCATTTATTTATTTTGTAACTGATTAAGTTGGCACAAAATTTACAGAAGATTATTTTTTTTTTTAAATAAAAATCCTTTTCTACTTTCCACAAGAAGGCTGCAGAATGAATTGGCTGAAAAGTGTCAACAACAAAAAGAAAAAGATCAATAGTTCAATGAAAGGATAATAACTCATCTCTTGATTACAAAAAGGCATTAGTTTTTTTACAGGTGTTCATATGGCAATAAACTTATTTTTTAATTTTTTTCCTTTGTCAGATGGCAGACATTGGTGGGTATGGTATTCATTCAGGCCAAGATAATGCTGGGTCATATTGATCCTATTTTAGATGGAAACAACAGGTAAGTACATTAAAAATGTCAACAAGTGGAATTTTTATTAAATATTAGCAAAACTGGTTCCCAAACTGCATGAATTTAAGTGTGTTACTAGGTTGGTATCTCGGTTCCACCCTTTCACTGTTGAAACCATTAAATGTAGCCGTCTCTTCTAATCCAATAGCTTCTTATCTCACACTTCCCATCAGTGGAACTCCCTTCTTACTTGCTTCCCTGATAGCTATGACCTTCAAATATTCAAATGTAATGTCAATCAACATCTTCTGATGCCTTGATCCTGATCCCCGTCCTTTCCTCAAACATCCTCTTTACTCCTGTTCTCACTTTCTGTAAACCCTTGTGTGCTAGTGGCACTCCCACCTTGCCTGGGGTGATATGCTTTTAAAAAAAAATAAATAAATAAATCAATTTCTCTTGATAAAAAAATTTTTCT
Source organism: Acanthosepion pharaonis (assembly GCA_903632075.3). Lineage (NCBI taxonomy): Eukaryota > Metazoa > Mollusca > Cephalopoda > Sepiida > Sepiidae > Acanthosepion > Acanthosepion pharaonis. The sequence continues at coordinate 280,664 of CAHIKZ030005507.1, forward strand.
GTAAAGTGGAACTTATATCTCACTAATGGAATATGAAGGGAATGAGGGTGGTTCGCTACAATGTTTGCAGCATGTCAAGTCTTAGCTGTGACAGAACTGTTGGAAGTAAGGGTGTAGTTTGTCTGAGCACTTTTCATGGAAATAGTGAGAGTCTTACAACATTTTGTCTGTGTGGAAAGGATTGCAAGGTGGAAGATAATTTGTCGCTCACAAGGACACAGAGATGCATTTGAACTCTACTGAGACTGAAAAGTGAAAACCGAGAAGCTCCTGCTCATATATGGCCACAGTACTCCATTTTTGGTCTGATCTGGCTCTTGTAAAGGTAGAGGATAGCATGAGGAGTCGGGTACTTACTGGAGTGGTACACGGACCTGATCCTTTTTCTAACATCTTTAGTGATGGTTCCACTTATCTTTGTTTCTAACAAAATTTTCCTATTTTTTAATACTTTGCTAAGCTTTTGGAAGGCACATTTCTGCTAAAAGCAATGATCTCCAAAAAGAAACAGTTTCTTTCAAAGATTACCTTTGAAATAGTGTATTGGCTGCTGTCAAGGCTGGCTATAGAAGTAACAGCTTTTTACTGCTACTGTCTGAACTGGCAAGGGAAAGTGGTTTACTCATCCACTTTCTTCTCTATCAACTTACCATGGCATGCCAGTAATGAAACATTTTGGCAAGATATCAGTTGATGAGGGGGGAGAACAGGGAGAAGTAGATTTATGCCTTTCTTATAGATCATTAAATCAAGACTCTCATGCATGGTCAATCAGTCAGTTATGTGCCATGCATGAAACACGCTTAGGCAATCATTTGATACACAACTGCCATTTCTTTCTGCAGTAGACCAGTTGCCATCCAAGGCTATAGAATCCAGTCTGTCCTGCTATTTACCCATAGCTGGGGGAAGATGAAGAGGATTCATACCTTTCCCCAAGGGTATTAGCATGTAAGTGAATGTAATGGATTTGACTGAAATTTGAACTCGGTCCTCCGATTACTCAATCTGAGCCACCATCAATTACTCTACTGGTACAAAACTCATTCAGAAATATCTAAACTGTCAGCTATATATGACTGCTTTCTCAGATCAATGGTTAAAAATAGCTTCCAGCAAATAAAACCTGTATTAGCAAGGACCATCCTTTTTTGAACCTTGTGGACTAGCAACTGTATTCAATAACAGAAATCAAGTAATGACATTTCTGTTATTGAAGACTTTCAACAGTAGCAACATTTAAAATGGATAGCACATGTAACATGAAGAGAAAATACCGATATAATCAAGATATTGATGTTCCTCATTATTTCAAATGAAAGCTTAGGAAGGAAACCCTCCATCAATAGAGTGATAACAGCTACTGAACTTGAAACCTATTTTGCTGAAAAATTGTTTTAAAAGAAAGATTTTATAAATTTCTACTGGCAGTGGCACTGCTTGTTTGGTCTGTGGATGCCAAACATTTGGGTTCCTTATGGCTAATGTTACCATAGTGAATAAAATCTTTAATATGAAGTCTGTCTGGAGTATATCCAGCCTTTATGAATATATCTGGAACCACTTCCATAGACTTGATATAAGTTGGCGTCCAGCCAGAGAGGATCATGTTGTACATATAGGAACAGATGCTCTCCTGTAGGGTTACTCAATTGGCTGTAAGATGCCATTAAACAAGTTTGTGTATTGTAGGACAGTTGTATTACCAATGACAGAGTGAATAGATTTCTCATTTTTTCTTTATTAAATGTTCACTCCATACAAAGTCCAAGAGCCACTCAAGGTAGAGGGTTACTGAATAAGGTTGTTGGATGGGTGCAAGAGGAGGAAGTAAGTGCAGATTATGAGGATATGTAGGATAGATGATGGTTGACCTTAGACTTGAAGAAGTTAAGATTGTAGTGATTGTTTAACAGACTCCCAAGAGAATGATCTCCAAAGTGATGGTTCTCAAGAAGAAGCTGTCCGATTGGAACTTTCTTATTACTAATGGATTACAAAGAGAATGAGAATGATTTGACTCTGTGTACAGGACATAGTGGGTCTTAGGTGTAAATGTTTGAACTGGTGGAAGTAAGGAATGTAATTTATGTCTCATGCAGGGATTTTTAGCAAAATATCTCATTGCCCAGGTCTCTGTCTGTTGATCTGCTCTACAGTTCAAATTTACAAAGAATCAGTTAAAAATGCTGCAGATGAGATTAAGAAGAATGTAACAAGCAACTGATGCTGAAAGAAGACTGTAAATTTTTAAAAAGTGGGTGGGATGCTGGGATAAGAGTGAGAGGTTCCAAGGGCAGTACCCGATTAAGGCATCATTGCCCTAGGTAGGTTTCTTTTCTTTTTCTGTTTTTTGTACTTTTTTCTACATTTTTTTTTTGACTGTATAATTCCTGGACAAATCTTGTAAAATGTGTTAAGTTGATTGTGTATTTGTTACTAAATATTAAAGTTAAAAAAAAAAATAATCTTAAAATTAAGAATTGCAGACAGGTACATGATTATAATGAACACAATATTTATTTCTACTGTATATAATTCTTGCATAAGCTAATCTCCTCTATTTTACGTTTGAGAAATGGGCAAAAATCCAAACCTCATGTATAAGTCAGGGCAGCTAATCAGCACATTTTATTCAGATGGTGCAGTTTTGTAAATTCTCACAAATAATGGATAATTTTATGGAGTTTTAATATTTTGATATCTAAAATGTTTTTAAGTGTCATTTTGTGTATAGTTTTTGTTTTACAATTCCATTACACAATGATTTGTTTTACCATTTCATCTGTTTTATAAAGTTTCAACAAGTTTCTTGATATTTTTACTTTTAGCAGATAACGATAATGCTATCATCTGAATGAAACAGGATTTTATTTAACATACAAATTGAATGAAACATATCCCTAAAAAATAAAATAAGACTTGAAAAACATTTAATATCCTACAAGTAGATCCATTTTTATGAAATTATTAAAGCTTCTTATAGGGAACTTGATACCCATATATTGTACTATAGGAAAACAAAAGTTTGTGCAAAAGAAATAACTTTAATATATAAAATTTGTAAAGAAGAAATGAAAGTGTAAGTAAAGACTGAGTATTAAGAATATCCTTTAAATGGGACACTCCCAACCTGCAGGTACAAACCTGATTGGGGCTCTGGGCAGTGCTTTGTGACACTCACTAACTTATCAACATTTGTTTTTTTTCTACCTACATTTATATATGTTACAAATTAAACTAAGCACAGCTGACGATTAAGGGATGGAAAAACTTTTGCAGATTTTGATGTCATTGTGGTGTCAATTTTTCTCACTGAATTGTTCACCTATATTGCATATAATCCATTATTGTACATAATTAGTCTACAATAAAATTTGTATTTTATATGGATACTACCGTATGAAAATTTAGGTGTAGTAGAATGGGGGGCACGGGACACTTACACTGATCCTGCCGAAAAAATGCTTGTAAAATCTAAGTAAACTATATTTTATTGTATAAAAAAAAAAAAAATCACTACTGATATTTTGGCACTTTTTTTTCATATAGATGTTGAAATTGGTGAAAAGCAACAGAATATTAACCCTAAATATAAGCCTACATCACATTTTATCACTTTTTTTTTTTTGTCGTCACATATTTCTTGGCTTATACATGTACAATATATATATATATATATATATAAATAATGTGACAGAGAGAGTTTGGGAAACAAACATGTATTTTTTTTTTTTTTTTTTTTTTGAAATTGGAATAGATTTGAATAGTGAAATTAAATCAGAGCATTTTGTTTACTGATGTGGAAATTTTATCTAGGGCAGAAGTTGTACTCATTGAATCTGTGTCCTGAAAAAATTTCGCGTATGATATAGATCAGGGGTCAGCAATCTTTTGACAATCAGGAGACAATGGAAATTGTCGAAATAATTTTTATTGATTAAAAATTGAAATAGAGCTGAGTAAGTTAGAAGGAACTTTGGAATTGACATGATTATGGTTGAAGCAGCCAGAACCCCGTGATAATTGCGTGCAAAGTAGTAGGGCCAAGGGTCAGTTGTAACTAGCCTGGTTTATCTATATAAACGTGTAGTTATGCTGAAAAACAGAGACGGGGGAGTGCAGACGAAAGAGAGAGACGGAAGAGAATTAGCACGGGCAAGAGTTGGGCTAGAGACAGTGGAGAGTCAAGTTAGAGACTTGAGGAAGAGAGAAAGTGATGTCAGAGATTGGAACGAAGCATCTGCTAACATGTACTGTTGATATAAGTACCACTGCTTCTGCTACCATGAATATTACTACTACTGTTACTACTGCTAAGGAAGAATGCCACTATAAACTTTAAGATGTGCACAGAAATCTTATTCCCCCATCACAAAGAGTCGTTCTGAGACGGTTTAACAACATGTTAATCATAACACACTCTCTCTGTAGATATTAATTTTTTTCTTTTTTTGCTGCATTCCAAATTCCTTAGTGCAGATTCTCCAGCCGTGTCTACATCTTCAGTTGACCGTGAATGGTTCAACATTACTTCTGCTTTCTGGATCAAACCAAGCACAACGTGTTCAGGAAGCAGGATTAAACCAGTGGACCGATCGAATAATCTACGGATGCTCAGAGGACCTACGGCCACTCCCTTAAATTCGGTTAGGGCCGAGTAGACACCTCAACCCAGAGAGTAAGACGTCTGAGTTTGAGGGGCTGGAGCAAAAGTGTTATATATATATTGTTACGCCCGGGGTTTTGTTGGGACTACGATAGCCGGGACGCAACGAGAAAATAAGAAAAAAATAAGTAAGAGATCCCAAGGTTCGATATAAAAATAAAGAAAAGAATGTTGGGAGGGGAATTCTCCAATTCGGACGTCGGTAAATGCAGAGAAAATGAACAATTAAAGACACAGAACAACAGAAGACAACACGAGAATATACAATACAAAGATTTTATTTCTAGAATACACGGAGTGTGAATATAAGAAAAAGAAAACTAAATAATACAAGGGATGGGGAGATAAGTTACCAATTATTAAACAGATACTAATGCGGCAAAATTCATATGAATACAGAAATAGCAGACTATAAGATATGGAAAAACATGCAGAAACTTACATAAGTTTGGAATCGACGTCGATTGACAATTATCGGGGTACAATTTGTTCAAAGGATATTTATACACTTCTTTGAAAGTAACGGATGGGATTGACAATGTTCTAACATGAATTCTTGACTGGCGACGTCCAATCCGGGTTGATGGCGAGGAGAACACACAGAAAAATCACGGGAATGTAGCCGACTTGGGTTGACGATGTTGATCTACAATCTCGCGTCGGTCCTTTGGTTTTTGGTGACATCTAATTCTTCTAATGGTGAGTATCTAAGACTGGTTTTTGGTGACGTCCAACTCCTCTGATAGCCAGCAACTATATGTGGTTGTTGTTACCTCAACATGTGCGAAACAAAAACTGCTATATTTTGAGTCACGTGTTGGCCCCCCAAAAAAAGGTGTGCGTCATTCACGGACCCTGTTAATATCATCCACAGTTATCTGTCAAACAGCGTTTGTCTTGGCCAGCAACTATGGAACTGGTTAACATCATTCACACCTATCTGTCAAACAGCGGACCAGGTAGGAGATGGGGGTAGAAGGGAAGGTTCTTTTCCGAGAACTGGCCCTGACTCATCTGGTTATAAAAACAATATATATCTCACAATCTGCATATTTAAGAAATAAAAAAAGTTAAGGTTCATATGTTTCGTCGCAAATACAAAAGGTACTGAAAATGTACTTATAAAATCTGAGGTGGGGGTACAAATATGGGCTTAACGTAACAATATATATGTAATTTTTTTTCCACGAACATCAGGCAAGGAAGAAGATTATTGAAAAATATTTGTTGTGTAAAAGAGTTTTCTTCATAAGACTGGATTTATCGATTTACCTGTTTGCATTTTATAATATATTGTGATATTTTGAACAGCTGAATTCTGGTAGTGTAGTTAGAATTGGGGAGCTAAATTCAAATTACTGCCTATTCTGTTGCTTTCACTTTTGCACAGATTCCTTTGGGAAATGAATGAATACATCTCTTCTCTTCCATCAGCTATATACTAAATAGCAGGGTTGGTTAAGCTCTTTAGCCTTGGGTAGAAATCAGTCTAAGAGAAGAGCTACTTTGAATTCAAAATGGTGGTAAAACAGGAGTCATGGTAAGTCACAAATGTTAAAAGAAAGGAAGCTGTGGAGACTTATGCCCTGAAAGATATGACATTAAAATAATATATTTTGTTAATGTGTATGATTTTGTTTGAATGTTTTTTTTTTTTTTTTTTGTGAAAACTTAAATTTATTTGTTTTCTAGAACCACATTGCTTCTTTGTCTTCCTGAACTTGTCCTCTTTGTGATGTCCATCTATTCTGGTTCAAAAGCCTTGGCTAATATTGTGAGTTTTTCTTTTTTTTTTCTTTGCTTATCTGTCTATATCTCTGAGATGAGGTATTATGATTACTTGCATTATTCAGACTGTTATCCACATCTTCATTGCCATATCCACACAGTTTTGGCCGTTGTATGCTCCGGCCTTCTTCAGGTGATTGGAATTTTGAACTGAATCCTTTATTTCATCCATTGGAATAGATTGTTTTAGTTCCATGTACCCTGCCTCTTCCGGATGTCTCAGTTATTGAGGACACATGGCCCAACAGATAAAGATGTTGGTTAGATTCAGTGACTAAACTCAAAGAGTTCAATACTTGGCCACAGCAGTGGTGAACCAAAAACTTGGAGAGTTGAGTTAAAGGGAAATAACCAAGACATCCAGAAGAGGCATGTCACATGGAACTAGAACAATTTACCCCGGTGGATGAAATAAAGGGTTCGGTTCAAAATTCCAATCACCTGAAGAAGGCTGGAGTGTACAACAGCCGAAACATTGTGAATATGGCAATGAAGATGAGGATAACAGTCCAAATAATGTAAATAATGCAAGCTCTGTTTGCTTTTTGGAATTCTGTCACCATTAAGTACAGAAGAATGTAATTAAAGGGTCAGTTTGCCATAAATGTTTCTTTTTTGTTTTTCTTTGCTCTTTGTTTTATTTTCCTTTCTCACTCTTTTTTTCTCTATCTTCCCTTGTTTTTTCTGTTCCCTTTTTCTTTTACCTTTTGTTTTGAAATTCTTCATCAAAAATTTTTTATGTACAATTACCTACCTTGTGGCATGACTAAATTTTTTTTGTGTTTGTCATTTTTTAAATTTTCCTTTATACTTTCAATTTATGATAAGTAGAAAATATAGCAATAGTTGTTTGTTAATGGTTTATTCCAGTTTCTTTTAACTAAAAATCAACAGAAGAAAAATATAGTTTTCTTGCTTTGTTTATTAAAGTAAAATTATTTCTTGCAATTTGATCTTCATGTTTTTTACATTGAGATACAAATATCTAAATTTAAGGCCTTCAACCTTCATTTTATCACTCTGGTTTAATTCATCAGTTTAAGAAGTGCTACTGTTTATTTTTGGTTGCATGTCTGTGTGTACTTCATTTATTAAAAGTTTGACACTTTTGGGAAGAAGTAAAAAACAATTTTATTTTAAGAAAGTTACTTTTAGAATAAATTTTCAAAAATTTTAATTAAAAATTTGTATTGTCCTAGCATCATCCCCTACCCCAACAAAACTAACCATGTCCAAAACTGATGTTCTATCATCCTTGAGACAAGATTAATCACAAGCCCTGCAATCATAGCTCTCCCCAGCTTCCCTTCCTTTAATATATGTGAATTGACATGATTTTGGAGGGGAAAGATAGTGATTTCCTGTTACTGTCTCCATGGTTTTGAGTTCAAAGTTGTCTTCCTCTTTGACTGCCAGCCAAGGCTAGAGAGCTCAGTCTACTTTACTATTTAACTGATAACTGGAGGGATTCATGCCTCTTCCAATAGAAATGATGCTAAGTGAATGTATCAGATTTGATCAGAATTTAAACTTGGTTTACAGATTCTACTTTCCACTTTGATTAGTTATCTAACCTGGCATGAAAAATTGTTTTTGCTAGAAAATAAGCAGGTTTAAAACCTCTGATGCTTTGTGCTATTTAACTCAGCAGAAGATAAAATAAAATGTAAATGACATCTCAAGTCCTACAGGACACAAAATAATAGATTTTCTTTTACATATTTCAGTCTTTTTTCTTTTGAAAATGTAAGTTTGAACAAGATACTTTTTTAAAATAGGTAGATTTATAATGGGACTTTGGATGTGATATAAAGAAACTTTGTGTAGATTATATTTTAATAGTTTTACAAGTATTAAACTTTGAAAATAGAGCAATTTCATCTCTTCAGGTTGATTATGGAGATTTAAAACTATTTTTTTTTTTATTTCAGACAATTCCTGCATTTCTGGCTGTCTGCAACAGTTGCCTATTGATGAAGAGAATCGGTCTATGCTTTTTGCATAAAACCATTATGGTAATAAATTAAATATGAATTATGAATTTCATTAAGGTTTTTTTTTTTTTTAATTTTTAGATTAAGCATTTTTGCACTATTATTTTATTACTAAATTTATTATCTTATCTTCATTATTACTATTTTATTACTAGTTTTAATTCATCTTGTTTTTAATCACAATTCTGAATCAGTAAACTTGTGGAAGTTGTGCATCATGTTGGTTTTTACATTAAAAATTAATGAATGCTTAGTGAATGTTGTTTTGGAAGGTTTATTTTCTTTTTATGGATACAAATTGTGTTCTTTGTGTGAAACAGTTTATAGCATGTTCAAACAGGGAGAGAGAGCAAAAGAGACTCCCTTTTTTGTAGTTAGGTAGTCATCTTGATTAGTTCCTTGGTGGCTAGTCGAGTGGACCAGCCTGTCCTGCTCCCAGCTGAAATAGTAGTGAAAACTGATATAGGCTCTATTTTTCCTGAGTTTAAATTGTTGTCAGAGAGTGCACATATGATTGTCTTTTGCTTTTGTACAGGGTTTTGATCTTTTTGTTTTGCTTATCCAAGTATCTTAAGAATGCTGGTAATAAGGTGTTAAGTAGATGCTACTTTTCAGGGGATTTAAGAAGTATTTGGCAAACATGGACCTTTGTTCCCACAATAAGACAAAGTGTCAAAAGGATGGTTTTTCTCATGACACCCTCTTTTAAATACATTCACTCTTTGGCAATGCTTATTGTTTTAAAAAGCAATCATTAAAATTGTAATAAAACCTAAACATATATGAAAGTGAATTTATAAATTTTCTTTGTTCTTGAGAATTTACAACAAAAATAATAAACATTGTTTATTTATACACTTTATTTATTGGGATAACTGGCAAAACATCAGCTAATTGCCAATTGATTCAAACTTTATAGAATGGTAAATAATAAGGATTTCCTTATATTTTGTTTACATATTTTAATAATTTAGTAAATGTTTATAAATAAAAAAATTTTCATATTTATTTCTTTATAAATTGGTAAATGATAAATATTGCATTGCATTAGTTGTAATTGTCTTTGTTTTTAGAATGTTGTAAATATAAAATTATTCTTGTAAATAAACAATCTAATAGTTTTAATATTTTTGTTGTAAATTCTCAACACAAAAACATGTATAACTTCACTCATCATATGTTTAAGTCTTATTACAATTCTAATTATCGCTTTTTAAAACATTGCTGAAAGGTGAAAATAGTTAAAATGAAAGTAGTGTCATGGGAAAAATGTCCTTTTGCTATGCACTCTTATTTTGAACATGAAGGCCTGTGTTTACCAAATAGTTTTATTTTATTTATTAAACATTGCCTACTACTGCAAACTGTTAGCTTGAAAAATAAATAATAACTGATAAAACCTTAACTTGCATCTACACATTTGATCAAGTCATTTGTGATTGATGTAAGACTTCTGAAAGTCTGGCATTTAAGGTGTGGATTACAAGTTCAAGACATATTGAAATTTTATTCCATTTGTTTTAATGATTGAAGTGATTATTGACGCAATGTTCTGCTAAAAAGCAACAAGAAATTAAAAAAAAAGGAAAGAAGAAGAAAAAAGAGAAGGAAAAGGAGGAAGAAAAAAAGAGAAGAAGGAATTGCTTTGATTGCTAGATCAACCATGGTAAATTTGTGCCCAGGTTATTAGAACATTTCACCTTTCTTAGCAGATCTGTTATCACAATGTGGGATACTTGACAATAAAAGTGATAAAAACAAAAGCATCAGGAAACTGGATGAAATCAGTGAGACTACATGCCAGATATGCCTAAGAAGGGGAATAATTTTTAAATTTCAACATTCCATCATCTTCAGTGTTTTCAGTTGGTGCATAATTATAACTGACACTTGCATTTTTATATCCTCCTCTTAATAAACATATAATTCCATCAACAAAGACATTACTTTAGCTGATAGTCGTTTTAGAGAACGAAATGTATTATACAGAATTTTTCCCATTTTGTATCTTTTTGTTTTTATATATATATATATAAACACAATACACACATAAAAGAGGGTGTGATGTGTAACTTTTAATTTTGCACTCGTGTGTTTGTTTTTGATTTTGTTGACTGTATAGTCAGTTGGTGCTCTTTTCACACAGACAGTGCCCATGACACAATTCACTCTGCCAGAAATTTGGAAATAGCATGCCATACTGCTTGGCATTTGTGCCAGAAGCTACAGTATGAACATTTCAGAGTGGGTGTTAGTCTGAGGACAGTTCAGAGGATTTGGAAAGTGTTGGATGATATATCCAGTCAGCATGATGATATTTGGCATGATCACTAGTGATGGTGATGCCTCCATTCATCTTCCCACAGAGCCTCAGACTCAAATCAAGTACCGTGAGGAGGTAGTGCTGTCCTGAGTCAATAGGGTGACTATTGGAAGAACTTGTCTGACAAGACTCTGTGCCATGCCCCATTAGTAGAAGAACTCGGTCATAGCTGTCAGACAATTTCTGTTACAACATCACCCCTTAAACGTGGCCACCTAACTCCCCGCTTTGATTATGATGTGTGGGATGCAGTTGAGTTAGAGACCAACAAAATTCTTTGTAATACCAAAGATGAACTGAAGGCAGCATTCGCCAACTTAAACAAGGAGACCATCCATAAGAGTTGCAGGAGATTTCAGTCTACTGGAGGCTGTGGTTGAGACCATTGGCGATTTTATTGAATAAGTTTACTGTTTAGTATTTGAAGATATTTTTGTGTAATTTTGGTAAATATATCTGTTAAAATGAGAGCTGTTATTTTCATTTTTGCATAATTTAGGCAATTTATCCATCATGCCATTTTATATATATATATATATATATATATATATATATATAAAGAAATGGACAAAGTCTGACAATTTATTTTATTAAAGACATTTTTTTATGTTTAACGTTCTTTTTTATAGATACAAGTATTTAAGTAAATGCTCTGTTTATAATAAACAGTATTTCTATGAAAATTTCTCAGACATTCAGGCCGGTAAATGTTATTTAATACTGTTTATTATAAACAGAGCATTTACTTAAATACTTGTATCTATAAAAAAGAACGTTAAACATAAAAAAATGTCTTTAATAAAATAAATTGTCGGACTTTGTCCATTTCTTAATATGTGACGTCATTTGTTTACATTTGATATGCCAGAGCAGTTATGAATATACGAGATTCATGGAAGATTGAAGTTTATAAGCAGTAAATTCGACCTTGCCTACCGAATGCTCCTTTGTGGCCGAGTTGGTTAAGGCACGTCAGCGTAAATGACGGTTCCGTATAGGATGCAGGTTCGAATCCTGTCAAAGGACGAATATTTTCTATGAAAATTTCTCGGACATTCAGGCCGGTAAATGTTATTTAATACTGTTTATTATAAACAGAGCATTTACTTAAATACTTGTATCTATAAAAAAGAACGTTAAACATAAAAAAATGTCTTTAATAAAATATATATATATATATAAGGCAGATGTTATTAAAGCCAGCAGACATTTTGTGTCAATTTTATTGATTAACTGTTCCAAATTATGAATGATCTTTCTCAGATAAGGATTGTCAGAATGTCCAAAGTTCATTTCAGAAGAAATGTGGTCTAAGCTTTTGATGTTTTTAAGTTATCAGTGTAGGTATGTACAAATGGTCTGTATTGTGAGACATATATAAGGATTTCATATTTGTTCCTTATCCTAACATGTTTTCATTCTGTTGGATTTCAATTGATATTTGATCTCTCTCTTTCATATATAAATAAATCATCTTCAAATCATCTGCTTGTCAAAATTTTATTTTTGATTAACTTGAATATTTATTCAAGTTAATCAAAAATAAAATTTTGACAAGCAGGTACAATTACTGTTCACTGGGCAGACTTATGAAAGCAATAGCAATAGTTAAACTTTTTTGTTTTTCTATATTACCAAAACAATTGAATTATTATCAACTCATACTTGAATGAAAAGCCCTAACAACTGAATTAGATTTCCTAAACAACATTTAATATCGTTACTGTTTTTCTAAGCTTGCCTGGTAAACAGTAGTCGAACTACAAAATTGATATCTGAATTTTGAAAATAAAATAATAGTAAATGTATTTTTTTGTTCTCTCCCAGTTTTCTGATCCTTTTGGTTGGCTTGTTCATGGTATCCTTGGTCTCACCATCTTAGGTGTGTTGAAGACAGATCCAACGGTAAAAACATTTATGTATTTATTTGTTATTTGAAGACTATACCTTTTCACTTTTAATTTGAGGAAAGTTACTATTCTCAAATTGAAAGTGAAAAGGCATAGTTTAGCTATAAGCAGTATTTCAGCTCCTATCAATTGCATTATTGCTTATATTTTCAGCTTGAATAATCCACAAGTTTATCTCTACAATTAACTTTATTATTGCATCAAAGAAAGAATTCTGCTCTGTAAAATCACTGAAAGCAAATATGAAACTAAAGAAAAAGCATGAATGTATTAGTAACTTGTTCTGACTATCTACCATAACAGAATATTTCATTATTAATATAAAGTATATTTATTAACAGGTGTTGCGTAATGCTTTACATTATCATAACAATGAAATATCTCATTAACCAGATTGGTTTGCAGCATTATATTTATGAACTATATTGTTTTTTTTTTTGGTTTTTTTTAATGTTATAAGATAGATCATTATTATCACAGTTGCTGCACTAGTCGACTAGATTTGGTCGGGTTTACTCTGTTGTCAGACTTGCCCCATTGCCACACTTGTCGACCAGATTTGGTCAGGCTTGCAGTTCAGTCTTTGGTAGAAGTGAAATGTGAAATTCATCTGTTATGCAGATGTCTTGCTGGTTGTCTATGAATTTATTGTTTAAGTGTCAATTTACTTTAATTCCTCCCTTATAAAGTACTGTAAGTAACCTACAATCAAAAATGTTTCTGCTTTAAATAACTCACAAGGGGTTGATAAACCATAAAAACAATAATTCTGCAAATCAATTCTATATAACAAAGCTCAAGTGCCACTCAAGGTAGAGAGTTAGTAAATGAGGAAGCTGTATTGATGTAGGAGAGAGAAGTAAGTGAAGATCATGAGGATACATACAATAAAATTGCTGTCCTACTGGAACTTCCAATAGAATATGAAGGGAATGAGGATGATTTGACCCTGTGTACATAGCATGACATGCCCGAGCTGTAAATGTCTGAACTGGTGGAACTAAAAAAAAAAAATTAGATAAAACTACCAAAGTAAGTATTGTATTGTAAACATTCTCTAAAAATAACAATTTTTTTGCTTTTGGTGTTTTAGTATCACAATGATGGTTACTTTTGGATGTATGTTCACATTGTTTGCTTAGGTAAGTATTTCTTTTTTTTTTATTTGAATTTTTGTGATGAGGAATTATCATCATCAATATCCTTCACTGATTAAGTTGGATTAGTGACCTTATCATTGTTATTGTCACAAGATTTTGACCATTGCACCTCTTGGCCTTCTTTAGGTGTCTGTTGATAACTGTTATGAAGTGGGATTTCCTTTGTATTTTATCAGTCCAGCAGTAGTATTTATCTTGTATATCGTGAGCTACTCTACCCTTACTGCTTGGACATTTATATAGTCTATATCTTAGCTATACTAATTAGGCAGTCTTTTACATATCATTACAGTAACCTTTCTGAAATTTCAAAGAAAGCCCTTTATTTGATGTGTATTGGGAGACTTATGGTTCTGCTTTCCATATTAGAATTAATTAAAATGAGGTCCTCCATCATTTTAGTATATCTTTATATCGCTTGTTTCTTCTACTGAATCAGAATGTTTTTTTTTGTTTTTTAATCATTTCACCTCAAACAAGTCAATAAAGCCACTAAAATGCAAGGAGTTACTGAGTGTGAAAGAATATGAGAAAAAGAAAAACATTAAGAGAAAAAACTATAAAAGAACAGGAATTTGAAGTAATGATTGATATTGTATTTAAATTTTTGAAGATCAAAGTTGACTAGAAAGCAAGAAACTGAAAGAGTGTGCTAGAGAAGAAACTGTTAGCATAGAACTTACAGTTACATATAGCAATTCCTACTGTAAAATGATGAGACATAGGTGCCAAGCTAGTACTGCACTTTTGGAATGAATTTTGGGAAAGTGACTGAAGCTGAGATGCCAGGTCAGGATCAATAACATTTAAATTCTTAGGATTTTATCAAGAATCTTTAAATATATAGCAGAATTACATGAAATGGCTCTTGTTCATATTGAACATCATGTCCATGTCATCAATCCAGGGCTTGTCTGAAGGCAGTGGTATTGAACCTGAGGTTCTGTGGAAAAAGGTGTGGGTGACATGATTTTGTATGCAATGCCTGTGCACTGTCACCTGTCATTCTTGAGAAAGTTGGTTATTTCTAAGTCACTGGAGTTGACAGATAGTATCATGTCCATGGCATACCACCCCATTTCTTGTGCTGGAATAAAAGTGGCTCTGTTAATGCTGTGATATGTCTGAAAGAGAAATGATATTAACATGGAAGATACTGCATAACAAGTACTTTCCCCTTTATAGCATGCTAAAGGCATTTTTTCAAATAACTGTATCTCCCAAACCATGCTAATAGCTTGGTAGTGAAATTTAGGGTTTGTCGGTTTTCTGTGAATTGATTTTGATAAAACTTTTCCCAGCTGGTTTGCACAATGTGGCAACACTATTGTTAGGTTTTCATTATTCTGTGTCATGTCCTTTATTTTTTATTTCAGATTCAACAGTTTTTGGGCAAATCATCCTAATAGCTTTTGAATGAAAATATCTCATGTAAACATTTTTAGGGAAATGAAGGATAATGATACATATTAAGAACACTTTGAGTATATACTTAGCAGAAAGCCATAATAATATTACATAATTTATTGACATAATGCATTATTTGACCACATGAGTGTCATTTTGACAAAACTTCAAAAACACTATTAGTCATGGAATCTGTCAATTGTTTTTATAGTAGCAGGTTGGATTGCTTCTGGTACAGCTTTGATGGTCACATAAGATATCTTTTGATGTAAATTGACGTCCCTTGGCATAAAACCTTGTTTAATGATGGACCAAAGATGATGGCAACACCATCAACCTTTCACCTTGTATGCTCTAAGAACCTAGGAATGCTTGAGTGGACCTGGCAGAGTGGGAGAAAACATTGTCATGCATGAATACAAGAGTCCTTAAAAGTGACAGCTGTATGTCATCTAGCCAGGGACCCAAGACCTCCTTCAAGAGATTGCAGTAGATGACTGTAGTCACTTTAAACCCTTCAGGAATCCTGATTGGGCCAACAAGTCTGTCCCCAATGATACCAGCTCACAACAGGACTCCTCCACTCTGTCGTTGACATCATAAACATTGGTGACACTCATCTCTGAAATAAACCCAACCATTTGCTCAACGATCATGTCCGTCAAGAGTTTCCTTAGTCTTATCAGTGAGCAGACCACAGCTCATGTCCCATGTCCTGCACTTCCTGACCCCATTGAAGCCTCAAATTCCTGTCATGAGTCATTAAAGGAGGAAATTTCAGGGGAGCTTGCATGAAAGCTACAGCCCTGAGGATGTGATTTCTGGTGATTTTCAGTACATGGGGGAAATCCAGTAGCAGTGAAAAGAGCTTTGCTTGTTTTCCAGGTTTCCCATGTAACTAATGCTCCTAAAATCTGTAGCTGTCATGGTCTTGGAGGTCCCACAGTCAGATAGTTTTCTTCCTGGGAAAAGTGTCCCTCAGGAAATGTCTAACAGTGTCCACATGATGACTAAACTTCTCTGAAATGACATAAAGAGAGGTGCCTTTAGCACTTTCCCTGATGATGACAGATGTTTCTTCATCGTTCAGGTTTTTCCATATCCCATTGTTGTTTGAGAGGAGGTTATTAGCGTGGTTCACCCAAAAACTGTCGTATCTGAAATAAAAAAAAAAATAAAAATAAAGGATGTTACACAGAATAATGAAAACCTAACCATGGTGTTGCCATATTGTGCAAATCAGCTGTGAATAGTTTTATCAAAATGAAAACTGAGAAATCCTAAATTTCACTACCAAGCTATTAGTGTGGTCTAGTATATATATATATATATATATATATATATATATATATATATATATATATATATATATATAGATAATAACAAATTTATTTGCAGGTGCAATATTTATGTTTATTGAAATAAATAAAGATATTCTTAAATTGAGGTGAGTACAAGTTTTCTATATATTTTTTTTTCTTTTGTCAGTTATGTTACAAGTATTTATTAGTGAATTTTATTTTCACTATACTAATGTCGTAATGGTCCTTGAGATGAGTTTACAAATCCCTATTCCATGACAAGAGGCTTTGTATGAAGATATACACCCCCTCCAAAATAACAATAAACCAATTTCATACTTTTGGAAAATCTCAGATCACTGTACATGTAGTTAAATCAAGTCTTGAGTGGCAGCAATATTGGGACTATATTTTGTGTATAATGCCATCTGGTATCAAATTCTTGGAGAATGATATTGACCTGAATTGTCTTCCTAGTTTGAAATTCCTGAAAATGGAATTGGAAGAAATGAGGAAGAGTAAGGAGTGGTATTAATAAGAACTAATATTCAACTCTTAGAATTCTGCCTTGTGTCAGACTTGGCTAAGCTTAATAACTGATATTTTGGTCAGTTTACCCATACTATAAAAAAAATGACATCAAATTTTGTTCAGTCCTTGCTATTATTCAAAGTTTTTTGTATGTGAGCCTTCAAAGAAAAGTTATGAATCCAGTTTCAGGTGTTTGCATTTTATTAAAATTACCCAGGGGAGTATACAGTCTGAGTAGTATCAAAAAAACAAAAAACAAAAAAAAACGCCCCTTTTGACATACTGTTTTTTACTAGCATATCTGTTAAACTTTGCCCATAATTCTATTTGCTTACATAACCTAGGATATCATGGGTAGGATTTAGTGAATAACTACATGAAAATTTCATCCACTCTAATGGTTAAATATTTTATAATCCAAATCAATTCTGATTATAGTCGACCCAGTAGATGAGGTTTTGGCCAATCATTGTCCACTGAATATATTGCTACTTCATCATTTTTAATTAATTTTAGTTGTTTTCTGCACTAACCAACTTTACCTACAGGAAGAAGTTGGATCATTAAGCCATTATTTTTTTAATCTTAAGTGTTGAAATTTTCTCAAGAAAATCTCAACACTTATTTCGTATATTGTCCAACGAAAATCCAGAAGAAAGGGATTGTCAGTAGTTAGGAATTAAGAGAAGTGTTACTGATAGAATAAATAGAGAAAATCAGGAAAAAAAGGGGTATATTTGATGGGATGTTGTAAGATCTCAGGCAACAAACTTTTCTCTTTACTGTTCAGAATGGGTTTCAGATCCGTTAAAAATCTAATTGTATTGACCAAAATCTTGTAATTAGCAGAATCTTTTGTCACTGCTTTTGAAGAAATTAATTTTTATGCCTTTTTCAGTAAGACCAAATTGCTTTTTTACAATTATATATTCAGGTAAGTAGGATTTATTTGTATACCTTGTAAATGTAAGGGAGATAAATCTTCAATAATTTGACAATAATAAAATGAAAACTGATTGAAAAGTGGGCACTATTTAACATTCGTGCTCCCCCCAAAAAAAAACCTGACAAAAACAAACAAACAACATCGGTGTGTCAAAAGGACCATTATTCCCTTGACACCACTATTATTGTATACACATTTGATTCCTTCGGCAATGTTTATTGTTTTAAAAAGCAATGATTAGAATTTTAATAAAACCCAAACATATGTAAGTGGATTTATACATTTTCTTTATTCTTGAGAATTGACAAAGGTATTAAACACTGTTTATTATTTAAATTGCTTATTTAGAAGAAGAATTTTATATTGACAAAATTATAAAAATATGTGACCCAACTATAAAGAAATAAAAATAATTTTTTTTTATTGATAAATTTATAAAATGTCTGAAGAAAAGAACTTAAATAAACACATAACGGTGAGTAATAGTAAATATAAATTTTAAAGAAATGCATTTTCTGAGCATTTCTTTCATTTACTCTCACCCCATAAATTTACTAAAATAGGTTGAGAGCATCCCTTCTGTTTTTATTTTAATGATTTTGTTAAAAAAATTTTTTTTACAAACTTTTGTATAAAAAGATTTTTCAAATCCATTTCTTTATAAAAAGGTAAATAATATTGCATTTTTTTTGGTTCACATATTTTTATAATCTTGTAAATAAATATGAGGGAGTCAAAAGTGTATACCGTAATAGTTGTCCAAAGGGAATAACTGTCCTTTTGACATGCTGTTTTTTTTTTTTTTGATGGGGGGCATGAAGGTTAAACATTACAGAACAGTATTTAATATAGGTATTTTTTTATTTTTTTTATAAATAATGCTGAAAGTTATATTCAAAATTTAAACCACTTTGTAAGTAAGAATTTTAAAACACATATTCACAAAATTAATGCATTACTTTGATATGTAATATAATAATGGCATCAGTAAAAATATGTCTGAGGTTATTTGGCAGTTTTCACACACAGATACAACTAAATATTAATAAGAGAGTTTGCTTTCTGCATATTAAATTAATATACTTTTCTATATGTTGTATCCCTTCAGGACATTGGCAATCGTGGTTCTCCACAATTTCCTGTCCTTTGTAGCTTTTGATGTCTTTTTGCCATCTCTCACAAACCTTGCTCTATCATCCATTCACTGAAGCTTGCCAGATAGGTTGTGTGTTGTTTTCTTCTAGCGGTCTTATCTTGAATCTGTCCTGTGAGTATAAAATTTTCCAAGCCCTCTTTCCTCAATATGTGCCATGGAAATTTCAACTGTCTCTTATGCTTAACATCAGGATGTTAAGCATAAGTGTCTTTTTTGTTGCCAAATGAATACCACTGATTGATTTAGTTAACTTAGAAATAACAATGAAGATTCTTTGAAATTAAAGCTATTGTTTTACAGAAAATGTGTTTTCTTTTTGCTGTTTAGTGTGTTTGTGTTTGCTCCATGTAGCTACCTGCTTGGTAAGTGGAGTCTTTTCTCTACTTTATTAAAGCAGTTAATTCAACACATTTTTGATAGTATTTGTTCTCACTATTTTAAATATGAAAAAGAAATAACTTAAAATATGTTTGCAAGATGAATTTCATGTTGTTTTTAGAAAGCAAATAACAAATAGTCACATTAACTTAATATCTATAGTCATATTTGAATCATCTAAAAGTTTGTTTAATAACTAATTTCAAACCCTGAAACCTATAACCTTGTTTTCAATTTGAGGAGGCAAATACTCTTTCATTTCTGTCGCTTCAGCCTTGTGCAGATAAACAAATTCTTAAGTTTTTTTTATGTATTTTAAAGATTTGCATATATTAAAAGTAATGGATAGAAAATGTTATGAAATAACCCAAATATTTTCAATGTGAAAAATTCATTTAAGAATTAGTTAAAATATGAAGAAATAATTTTTTTCCCACCTACAGGTGATGCAGCTGAGGCTGTAAACTTCCAACATCTATCTTTATATCGTTTTTATTTTGGTTGCCTGTTCAGGTAAGGCTTTTCTATTTAAAAATCAAAAATAAGTTTGAAATCTTGTATGAGTTTTGGACTAAATTTGATTGCAATGTACAAAAAAATGTCCTCATCATTTCAAGGGTTGTTCAAACTTTTGATCAGTAAAGTTTGTCCTTTCTGAAGTTGCATCTCTAATATTCTGGTCCCTGAAAGCCATATTCAAAAATAGAAGGGATTACAATAAACCCTCTCAGAAAATGTCCAAATAAATTGATAAGGATTATTGTAGGAGAGTGAGAAAACTTAAAAATGTGTGTAAATAAAAACCTCAGTCATGTGACCTTTTTTTGTCCTTAACAAGAAAAAAGATTGGAGATCAACCCTGCATATGAAATATACAAATGCTCGTTTCCCATCTGAAAATACAAATTTATTGGCTTCTTTCAAAGAAAGCGGACAAGAATATTTAACTGATTAACTGGGGGAAACATGACTGTCTTATTCTAAATGTTCTGAAAGAATCGACATTAGATCATAATTTTTTCTTTATGCCTGTGGAAACAAGGTTGTCTAGTTTTTTTTTTTCTTCACATCAAACTGCATGATACACAAATAAACAGCCCTATTTGCATTATTTGGACTGTTGTCCGAATCTTTGTCACAATATTACAACGTTTCAGCCGTTGTACGCTCAGGCCTTCTTCAAGTGGTTAGAATGTCAAACTGAACCCTTTATTTCGCTCACTGGGGTAGAATGTTCTAGTTCCATGTGCCATGTTTAATATCAGTTATCTCCTGTTAATTCCCCTCTGCAGGTTCTCCACTTCCTTAACCAGGTATTGAACTCACACACTTTGGGTCCTGTCACTGGATTTAACCAACATCTTTATCCACTGTGCCAGCTTTCTGGTGTTCTTGAAGCCTTATCTTAAGGGGGCAGTCTGTCTCTCCTTTATAACTGATAACTGACATCTATTAAACATGACACATGGAACTAGAACAGTTTACCCCAGTGAATGAAATAAAGGGTTCAGTTTGACACTCCAACCACCTGAAGATGGTCGAAACGTTGTAATAAATATGACGACAAAGATGAGGACAATAGTCCGAATAATGTAAATAGTGTACATAATACCTCATCTCAGAAATATAGATAAATACTAAATTAATAGCTATCATCATCAACTCCATATAAAAACTTTACCTCATAGAAAAGAAATGTTGCCGAACGTTAGCAGGGGAGATAACAATGGCAATATAAAAGTTATCAGGGTAGACAACTCTTCTTAAAACAAAATAGTACATTTATGATATCTTAGTTTTTAAAACAACTGTCAACTTTTCATGTAAAATGGGATTTAAATTATATTCATCATTCTTTTTTATCCTATAGAGATGAATGGTTATATTCGATACAAGATTACTACTATATGTTTGAGTTTTGTTTTAACTGCAACATACTCAGTGACGTGGACTTTGCTTAAATCCATTGCTTAGAAAGTGATAAAAAACATTGAAATAGTGTGGTTGTTTTCTATTCTTTTTTTCAATGGGTTCTTTCCTTTAACATTGCTATTTCAACTAAACTTTGGTTACCATATTGAGATATGATCCAGTGTAATGACCATGTTTATGTATTTTTTAATTTTTTTTTTATTTCAGTGGTGTGTTTGGGGTTTTGCTTAACCTTTATCATATTAAGCTTCAAGATTCCAAATTATCTGCCTATGGAGAATCCATTTGTATTGCACAGGTTAGTAACATTATTTTTTAATCATTATTCTGAATGATCACCATGAAAATAATAAATTTCTCCAAATCATCCCAGTTGTTTATGTACCAATAAAGTTGGGACAGTTATGCCACCTCTGAATATTGAAGACCTTATTAATTCATTAGCATAAAAGAAATTGTTTGTGCAAAAGTTGGATTAGAAGGGTTAATTTTTTTTTTTCATTCATTATTTTACAGATTGCACATACAATAATGATAAATAAAGGAAGAATATTTTCATGTTTTCTTCTTCATTTTATAATTATATATGATTAGGTATATAAGGCAAGGTTAGGGAGGCATCTTAATTGGGTAGGGAATGGAAAATTTGTAGTTTTACCACTATGCAATAAATGTGAGTGGTTTTAATAAAAGGGAGAAGATCATTGAAAGTGTCAAAAATGTTAAATATTAGTGAAGAAACTTGTTTATTTTATGGCATGACTAAAAAAAAAATTCCTAATTAGTTAAAAATATTGAGTAAGACTCAAAAGTTTCATCTTTTATATCACTTGCTAAAAGATTGATACCTTAAGGTTTGGAATAGATGTCAAGGTTCCGTGCCTTGGAAATCAGACTAGTTACATTCCATCATCACTGGTCAGACCCTGAACTTTCACCAGTCATGATGAATAGATGTTCTCTCAGGAAGGTCAAGTGCCTTGAGAAACTATTGGGCCTCAAACTCAACTCGGATCTCAAGTGGAACTTGTTTATACAATCCATCATTAAAGATGCAGGAAAAATGGTCAGTTCCTTGTACTGGTCATAATATCTACACAGAAACCATAGACTACTTACCTAGCTTAACTCTATAATTGTATTATTAAATGGAATGTATGACTCATGTAAGCAAATATGGAATTTATTTAGATACTGCTTACTTTCTCTTCTGTAGATTGTAGCAAGTGTTGTGTCTGTTCCGCTGTTTCATTTTTCCATGACCAAACAACATGCTATGTGGTAAGTGATGTTTCTATTAGGCAGCCATTTTGTAAGTGTTTCAATACCTGACAATGTTCAGGCAAAATGTTTATCTTTTAATCCTGGAATCAGTTAAGATTTGATATGTAATTTAACATTAGATTCATAGCCTGACAATATTTTGGACATTCAGGATTTAAAAAAAAAATATATATATATATCTTCCAGGGTTAGAAAGAAATCCCTCTTCTGTAAAATCTGATTACTATTATTCTACTTGTTTGTATTTCTACTTTGTCTTTAATGAAGAAGGAATTCGTAAAAGAAAGGAAGGCTGACATATGAAAGAGCTTGCTGAATGGTTATCAACATTCAAATTCTTATATGCATGTAGAGAGAAAGAAAGAAAATAAGAGAGCTAAAGTAATTAATAGAGAGTAATGAAGAGTAAGAGAGAGAGTAATGAAGAATGAGAGAAAGTAACTAAAAGAGAGAAGGTAAATAAGAGATAAAATAAGAGACAGAAAAAGAAAGTAAATAATAGCACAATTAAGAGTGAGAGAGAGTTATTAAAGTTGTCTTTCTCTTGTGAGATATATATATAACAAACTTGGTTTGCTTTCATAACAGATTTAACAAATATAAATAAATACAATTGCAAAGTATTTCTTGAGGATTGTAGAAACTTGTGAATAAACTAAAATGAAATTTTCTGCTTAACTAAGGTCATTGGTCATTCAAATATTTTAGGATGTTCTTGGTTGTTGAGAAAATTTCACATTAAATCAATTTATTTCTTAAATAAATTTTATTCCTAAACTTTATGATTGACTATTGAGAATTTAAAAGTGAACAATAATTTTAAGTTATTTGTTCTGACATTAGAACCAAAAATCATGCACAAATTTCTGAGACACTAAAGCACCATCTTTACAAAATTTACAACTAGAGTTTTATTTATACCACTAGGAAGTTGAATTGAAATAGTCAAAAAAATGGTGTATGGATTCAAATAGATAGATGTTATGTTGTGATCTTCATTTCAACTACTGTACCCTTTCAGGATTGGCACATTTGATAAAAGTAAAAACAAATACTTGCTGGCCTTCCTCTGATGCCTGCTATATTTCCTAAGGTAATTACCCAAAAGATCACTTGAATGGAATGTTGACCAATGGTCAAAACTTAGTACTTCCTCTTTGTGGATGCATCAGAGATTAAGGCTGACCCCCACCCCTTTCCTTAAAGGAAGAATCTTCCCTGGGGAGAGAGTGACCTCTAGGACTTGTTAAACAACCCTTATTCTGTCCTCCATGTTAGGAAGTTGTGAATCCCATTGAAACACAGCATATTGATTATACCACATGACTGAGGTATTGTTCCTTATAACCAACAGTTAATATATTCATGGTTATAAGTGAAGATAAAAGCATAATTAAGTAAAGAAATATATTCCAGTGTCAACATTATGAGATGAATGCAGTCTCAAAATTGTGGATTGAACAAAGTGTTCTGTTGTTGGATATAAAGCAGGGTTGAATTTAGGTCTTAGGAGACTCCTGGGCTAATAGGATAGGCATTTTGGGGGTAAAACATGAAACTCTTCAGCTAAAATTATTTCATTAGGAACTTCAACTAAATCAACCAATGTGAGAATAATAGTATTTGAAATTCATGCAAACTAGCAACAAACTTTTTGTTATCAAAATTGACTTGGAATAATGGATGCCTTCACACAGATTTCTAATTTGAATGTTTTCTCTTATTGCAGGATAGTGGCCAACCAGTTATCTGCAGTATTTATTGCCAGTTATTGTAAATCCAAACACACTGAACCCAAACAGACTTCTCAGGGGGAGAAAAGCTAAAAGAAAAGAACTTAAAACTTTACCTATGGGATTGCATTTTAAATTGTAAGCTGTGACTTGTTTACAACAAGATTTGATCAGTTTTATGATCTGAACAATAATTTGAATCCTCCTCATGCAGAAAGAAGTTGACTTAATGTAAGGAAATGAATTTGTCAGTTTCACTTCTCTGGTACTGTTGTATATGCTGCAAATGAAAGCTTCCTACAAGGTAGGCAACCAAACAGATGCCTGTCTACCAAAAATATATTTTCATATATATTTTTTGATCTGAAAGGACCAAATAAAAATACTAATTGTCCAAAACATAGATATGTGTAAATGTATTCCATCAATGTAAAGAAAACCTACTTGTAAATAGTAAGTTTATAATCTTCCTTTACAAAATGTCACTTCAAAGAAGAAACAATTAAACAATTGATAGAAGACCCAAAACATAAGAGTGACGATTTTTCTGGGGGTGTACAATAAGGGGAACCATTATTTGGTTCACTCCACCTTTCAATATAATGGTTAAAACTAAATTAGGGCGTATATTTCTAAACCTCACCAAAAAACATTTCCCCAACCCTGAAACTAACCCACTTAGTAAAATATTTAATCCTAATACCCTTAAATTAAGCTATAGTTGTGCTGATAACCTGGAGATGATAATTAAAAAACATAACAACATAGTCTTTAACAAGTATAGGAATTCAAAAGGCTTGACTACTCAACAGGTTACTAACTGCAATACTAAATATAAGAATACAGATAACAACTTATGTAATTGTAGGAATCCGAATAATTGTCCACTACAAAATAACTGTGGGATTACTTCTGTAGACTATCTTAGTACTATTTCAACAATTGAAAATCCAAGTATAAAGAAGTTTTACATTGGTTCTACCATGAAAACATTCAAGGAACGCTGGCGGGGGCATATGCAATCCTTTAATCACAGTAAATATAATGACTTCATTATCCAAGTATTTTTGGAATCTAAAAGATAAGAACAAAACACCTACGGTTAAATGGAGTCTGGTTAAGAAAGCTCGGACATGTAACTCCCTGTATGCCCCATGTTACCTATTCCTTAATGAAAAATTTGAAATTATTAGATTTAAAAACAAGGCTGATCTCTTAAATCAAAGATATGAACTTACAGTTAATTGTAAACACCGTTATAAATTTAACTTAGTGTAGGGTTGTATACTTTAAATGATAATGATATGTCGCTGTATTTTTAATAGATTAGTATTTTTATTGCATGATGGTCATACTTACGATATAAATGTGTATTGTTTACCTGCATAGTGTTATTAGTGTTGGTGTATATGTGTATATATTTATTTATGTGTTGGTTAGAGTATTTGAACTGAGGAATGTGTAGGTTAGAGTATAAGTGTATTTATAGTTTTTTTTTTTTTATATATGTGTGTGTGTTTGTGTGTGTGTGTTGGTGGGTGGGTGATTGTGTGTATATATATATGTGTGTGTGTGTATATATATATATATATATATATATATAATGTGGGAAGGTATGGTAGATTAGAAGAGAAAAGGTTAATAATTGTTGATGTATATGTGTATGTGTGTGCCTATATGTGTATGTGTGTGTATATGTATGTATATATGTATGTATGTGTATATATATATATATATATATATATATATATATATATATATGTATGTATGTGTGTGTATGTGTATATATATAAATATGTATATGTGTATGTATGATAACATCACGGCGGTATAATGGTTGGCAAGCATAGTTCGCTAGATCAATTGCGACTGAGTAATGAGTTCGTTCCCCACTGGATGCCCCCTAATTTCGGCTTTGTGCCACAATATATTATATTATATGTATATATATGTATGTGTGTGTGTATGTGTGTATGTATATATATATATATCTGTGTGTGTATATATGTATATATCTGTATGTGTCCTATTTTATTGTGTATGTATATTTATATTTAAGTATATTTTGTATAGTTTGTATGAATGTGTTTATATATTTGTATGTTAGGCTATATGTATATTGCTGTGTGTTGGTATTTGAATGTATATTTATGTATCTATATGTTAGTACGTTTATATATGTATTTGGTTGAGTGTTGTATTTTTATGTATGCATGTATATATTGGTAGTTGTTATTGTAGATAGATATATTTATATATATGTTTATTTGTAGATATGTATGTATGTGTATATATATTTATGTATGTTTGTGTATGTATATATATGTGTGTGTTGGCACCTATTATGTATGAGTTTGTTTGTGTGTATGTGTGGGTATGGAAACTTTGGTATATCATGACTGTTTTTATATATGTAAGTATGTGTGCATAAAAATCTGTGTATATATGTGTGTTTAGGTTTATATGTATATGTGTGTGCATGTGTACTTGTTATCATAGATATGTATATGTGTGTATATGTTTATATATTTATTTGTATGTATTTCTGTATGTATATGTATGTATGAGTGTATGTTTATGTGTGTTAATTTGTGTTTGCTGCCGCGTATATATATATATGTATCTGTGGGTTTCTTTATCCTGTTTTTCTTTGCCTAATATATAATGAAACTATTATCAACTTATATGATTAATATATATTTTTATTGATATTTATGGTTTTGGAATTTTCATTTTAATATATTAAATAATATTATTTTTAACCATTTTTATCTTTGTATATTTGCTCCCTTAAGTTATAATTTAATAAGTGGTTAGCATTTATTTAATGATACTTTAAGTCTGAAATATTTATTGGTTGTGATATCTGATTGTCTATGTCATTGTCTGTGGATGTATGTATGTGTATCTATCGGTGTCTATGTGTATGTAGAGTGTATTCACATTTAACTGTGTGTGTGTATAAGTGTTGGTTTCCATGTCTCCTTTTTACATAAAGGGCTGTAGAGATGTTCATGTCTCGCCCCCCTTTTTTTGTGTGTGTTTGTGTGTATGTGGGTGTGTGCGTGTGTGTGTGTGTGTGTGTGTATATCTAATTATGTCTGGGTGCTTATGTATTATAATCTGATTGTGTTTTTGTTGTTTTGCACGTGAGTTTAAGACCACATTCACACACTTTAAAATAAAAAAGGAAAAGAAAGGGAAAAGAAAAAATATATATACATGTATTGTCAAATGACCGGATATATTGTAGCGTCTTGTCGAACGTAATTTCAATGAAGAAATGAATTGAATAAACATATATATTTTTTTCTTTTCTCAATAATTTTGTAGTTTTTAAACTTAATAGTGATTAAATTTGGATTTTAAAATTGCCAGTTTTTAATTTTAATATTAAATTTTATCATATAATTTTATAATTATTGGTTAGTATAAATTATTTTTAATATTACACATATTTTAAAGATCTGAATAGCTATTATAACATGATTTCGTTGTCAAGCTTTTGAATGTTTCTATACTTGGTTTCTGATTGGTTATTCTAGCTTTTGTAACAATGTTTCCCCCTAGTGTAGGATCGTTAATTAATCTGAAACTTTTAAAACCATTTATTTTATTTTCAACATTATCACTTGATAAGACACAGAGTGTGTTGAAACAAAATGGCTATTTTTGTAGTGATTTTATAACATACTTACATTATAATTTTTTTTTTTTTATATAAAAAAAATTATATATATATATATATATATATATATATATATGGATGTCTGTGTAAGTAGCTTGCATATAAATGGGAGTACTATTTTGTTATTTTTATATATATATATATATATATATATATATATATATATATATATATATTGAAATTTTGTTAAAAGCATTCACATCACAAGTAGGATTATTTTTTAAAAAAATGGTTTTATACATTGAGTATATGATTAGAAGAATGAGATAGAAATCCTGCTTCTTTCTTCTCAATGGAAATTTTTGGGATATATCAGATTCTTATGCATTTAGGAATTTTAAAACTGCACCTCTCATTGAGTGCTTACATGGCTTTGAAACTGATCTTCTAAACATAAATGACTTCCCTTTTTATAAAAATATGAGACAGTTTCAGAGGTATTTATATTGTATATTTAAGGATATGAATAAATGCAACCAAATATTTGTTAAATCTGGTAAGACTACAAATTTGTGTTGAAAAAAAAATAACACTACTTCAAGAAATATTGCTGATAAACATAAAAGTCAACAATAGGGTTAGTAAACTCTGTATTAAAGAATGATATATCCTACTTAAAAAATCATCAACCAGATTTTTAGACCAAACTTCCTCTGAGGATCATAAAGCTTACCAGATTGGGAATTGGAAGGATCACCAAAGTTATCCTGGATTGGGTCAACAAACAGATCAAAAAAATGCCTTGGACTTATACATTGGATTGGCACTACAGAAGTCATTAATTGGTTTAGTGGTATTAGTCATAAAAGCAGCTGCACTTTTATCCACTTTTATATAGTAGATTTTTATCGTTTCATCTACAAGGAACTCTTTACTCTGGCTTTGGAATTTGCCAAAGAATATTCAAACAATTCCAGTGAAGAGAAACATAATAATAAACTGTAGGAGATCTGTTCTCATCTAAAATAAAGAACAGTGGGTTAAGAACTCTGATGATTACTTTGATATTTCAATGGGATCATTAGATTCTGTAGAGTCTTCTGATCTGGTGGGTTTATTTATTTTATATAACCTCATTGCCTATGAAGATGTCAATGTTGATAGTATAGCGTTATATACACGTGATGGTCTTATGTTAGTAAAAAATTCCACTAAAATTAAAAATGATTCATAGGGAACTAAAAAGATTAAATCTTAAGGTTAAGATAAATACTAATGTTAAGCAAGTACAGCTTGATGTTCCATTAGATCTTGTTAATGATATATTTCAAACTGATATGAAATATAATGCCACCCTCCACCTGTAATCCAACATATACCTTTGTCTGTAGAACGTAAGATTAGCAACCACTCCTCAAAGATGTGTTTGTTAAATATAGTGGTGTGTATAATAAAGTTTTAAAGAATAGTGGTTATAAGTGCACTGAAATCAAGTTTAGAAAATATGATAGTGGTCCAAAGGAAAGAAATAGGAAGATCATTTGGTACACACCCGCATTTAATCAATTAGTTAGTACTAAGTTAGACCAGAAGTTCCAATTGATTGATAAACATTTCCCTAAAAGTAACCCGCTTTGTAAAATATTTAACAGAAACACATTAAAATTAAGTTATAGCTGCACCAATAATCTTGAGAAGATCATATAGTCACACAATAAAATTTTAAACCAATTTAATAATGTGGATCATAATACAAGTTCCAAGGAGGAAAATATTGTTAATGCTATTACAATGTAATTGTAGGAATTCTGACCAGTGCCAAACAAATGTTTAAATAAACCTCATCTTTGTACTATCTCTACAATAGAGAATCTGATGGTTGAAAAGTTCTATATTGATTGTAGTAAGAATTCTTTCAGGATTAGGTGGTAGCAACATAGCTAGTCCTTAACCAATAGTACTTACAGAAATAATACATCACTTTCTAAATATTTTTGCACTTTAAAAGATAATAAAACTCTTATGGTGAAATAGAAAAATTGAAAAACACCAAGGACATGTTTCTGTGCTGACATGAAAAACTGGAAATTATCAGATTTAATAAAAAATTCTTATTAAATCAAAAGGAATAAATTAACAGTAAATTGTAAACATAGTTTACCTTTTTCCTTACAATTTAGTTAAACTTTGGAATTTGATAATGCTTCGTCTTATATTTTAGTTATACTATGTTGTACTATATATAATTTACCTTTCTATTTGTAAGATTAATCTGGATTTAATATAATTTTTTATTAATTTCCTGGTAGTATTAGTAACATCTTGTATGGATGTATTGGTATTTTTGGCATTTTACATCGATTGGTTATTGTTATTAACATCTTATATGAAGAATCTTTATTCAACAGTTGCATATTAACTTACCAAATAATTCTATATGTTTAAATTATTTACTGGTTTCTTAAAGAAGTGATTTATGTAGGAAACTCATTAAGCATATAACTTGTGTAGCATTTTGTTAAATTACCTCTCCATCCCATTTTTATTTCTTAGGAAATGGCATTGTCTAGTGTGTATAATTTATGTATCGATTAACATCCACCCCTGTTTAATATCTGTGCTATCAATCTACTTTTTAATTTAAATTTAATCAATTTAAAATAAGCGAAGAAGCAAAAATTAATTTTTGCTTCTTCGCTTACTTTAAATTTAACATGTCATATTTGATTGGTTGATCAGAGTAAAGCCCACAAACCTAATAACCCCCTCCTTTCTTTCTTTCTTTTTTTTTTGTAAAAAGAGGTTGTATTTTGCTTTTAAATCTAAATAAATTGTTCACTCACCAGTAATTGCCCAATGAGATACATAGATATTCATTGAAACACAACTGCAATTGTGTAGCAATTTTTATGTGTTTTTGGTGTAATATCCTAAAATATATATAATCATTTATTTGAAAATTATAACATAAAAATGTTATAAAATCACTACAAAAATAGCCAATTTGTTTCAACACTTCTGGTGTCTTCTCAACATACATAAGACACCAGAAGTGTTGAAACAAAATAGCTATTTTTGTAGTGATTTTATAACATTTTTATATTATAAGTTTCGAATAAATTATTATATTTGCTCTACTCTGTATTGGGCACTCTTTTAAGAATAGTATTTGTTGGTTATTGGAATTTATTCCGTATACACCAATCCTATACTTGTGTGTGTATATATGTATTGTGAATGACACACTGAATTCAAGGTGTTCATTTGCAGAGTGGGCTTTTTTTAATAGCAATTACATCTTTGGTAATGAAGCACTTTCAACAACAGTAAGCCTTGTTTTATTTAATTTGGTAAATGAGTTTGAGACAAACTCATTTGTAAAACTTTTGCAACTTTCTTTGAAGACCAAACTAATGCTACTGAAAACTGGTGGTGGTGGGAACAAGAAGAGTTTTATCTATATAAGTTTTGTTTTGTGTCTACATTTTTGATTGATTTTATTTAGAAACTTTTTTTTTTTTAAATGAGTATTTTGCCTGTAGGCATTTAATATATTTATTACAGTAGGTCATGTTGGGGAGGGATAAAAAAAAATAAAACAAGACCAAAAGAAATATAAAAAAAAGGTGAAGAAACAAGATCTCTTTAAGTTGTACTCATTTTAAAGTAAATTTAAGAAAAAAAATCAATTTAGTCTGATTTTTGTGTATACTTTCTGTAGACTAAGAAACTTTAGTTTATTTTATAAGTTTACCCAGTATTTCAATTGCATTGTGCAGATATCAAAACCTTTGATACTTTCTGATTAGTAGACTAAATGAATAACATTCTTGTTAGCGACTTTATCATCAGAAGAGTCCACTACATGAAAATGTGCATTTTATCCATTTTTATGTAGTGGAACATTTCTCTCTCTCTTTTTTTTTTTTTTTTTTTTAAATTACACAAACAGCTGGCTACTTATTTTCCAAGTCTTCCTGCCTGCTAGGATAGCTGCTCAGATATCAACACTCAGACAACCCACCTGGGATTTATACTGCACCAATGCTATCCAAATGCTTAACTTATGCTTTCTGGAAGAGAAAGCAATTAATCTGGCTTGATCAACAATTTGAACAAGGCTAATATGCTTATATGATAAAAACATAGAAGAAGGGAAAATAGAACCTTGCTTGCTGCATTTTTCTCCATGGCCAAGCAGTAAAGTACACTAAATGAAATGGTGGTTTCCCCTACAAAGGGGGACTCCAATTCGTTTCCTGCTGGGGAACACATTTTTCTTTACTAACATTTCTAAAATTATCTCCCTTTTACTGGGCATTTATATTTAAAGACCTGAGTGAAAACTTAAGATTTTACAAAATATGCAGTCTTTCTTGATGGCATCCAGAAAAGAGTCTGTCTGTATTTCTGAGATGAGGTATTATGTACATGATTTACATTATTCGGACTAATTTTACTAGTGCTCATATATCAATTTTGCTATTATCACTTCATGTTTTTACCAGAGCTCATATTGCAACTTTGTTGTTATCATTGCTTTTCTCTGGCACTCCTTATTACTGGTTCCCATATTGTATTTATCACAACGTTTCGGCCGTACATTAGAATGTCGAACTGAACCCTTTATTTGCTCACTGTTCTAGTTCCACGTGCCATATTTGATGGATGTCAGCTATCAGTTATCTCTTGTTAATTCTCCACTGCCTTAACCGGGTACTGAACTCACACTCTTTTGGGTTTGTCATTGGATCTAACCAACGCCTTTATCCACTGTGCCATGTGTCCTTGAGAACATCTGGGTATGAATTTCTGGGTATTATAAACCTAATGTCTTCAGCAACCATTTTTACCAGTGCTCATATTGCAATTTTGCTGTTATCATTCCATGTTTTTTTACCAGAGCTCATATTGCAACTCTTTGTTGTTATTATTGCTTTTCTCTGGCACTCCTTATTACTGGTTTCCATACTGTATTTATTTCTATGCTTGGTCGGCTCAGGAGATTTGTGTGGCCTAGCATATGTGCTGATTCCTTAAGTTTACGAATTTTCCAATGGTGTTGGTTAGATCCAGTGACAAACCCAAAAGAGTGTGAGTTCAATACCCGGTTAAGGCAGTGGAGAACTTTCCGAGGGAAAGAAGAAAACTTAATTAAAGATTTAAGAAGGCCGGAGTGTACAACGGCTGAAGCGTTGTGATAAATATAGCGACAAAGATGAGGACAATAGTCCGAATAATGTAAATAATGTACATAATACCTCATCTCAGAAATATAGACAGACTCTGAAGGATCGGTACGGACCCGATATACCAAAAATATGGAAACAAATTGAAAAATCCTACCAGAAAATGGCACGAATATTGAGCCATCTGACATTCCTACACCGATGCAGAGACCTACAACTCATCCCTTCAGGCTTGGCACCAAGACTTCCCGTCAATTTAAGGAGAACCCATCTGGTCGCAGAGAAAGCGGGACACGCCCTTGTCTGAGAGATAATCCAGTACAATCGTTGGATAAAAAAAGCGACTACAAGCTCATATCTCCCAGACGCTTGAGGATTTCTTCAACAGAATTACTAATGAAGAAAACCAGAGAAGGATCCAAAATGACCTGGATAAATCCTTCAGACATGAATTTGATGTAGTCAAGGCTCGCCAAGTGCAAAAATTAAATAGATTGAATGATCAGAAGGTGAAACGCAAGGTCCATCACCCACTAGTGAAAGCAGTAGTGAACATCAGCCAATATCAGCTGAGTGCCTCTGAGGAGTCAGTATTGAATAAGGGTCTCAACTTCGCCACAACCATCAGGCGAGTGCCATACTTGGACATCATTACCAGAGTCGAGGAGGTGGCCTTGAACATCCCTCAGGCTCAGGCAGATGAACTGAGATGGAAAGCGAGACAGACCTTGGAGAGAGCCAAGCTGCCCAGGTCTAACATAACAAAACTGGAGAGGCTGGTGATTGGATCCCTACAGAGGAACGAATACATCATCATACAAAGGTAATGCGACTGTAGTGATGGACAAATCAGATTATACAAGAAAACCAGAAGACCTCATTAGCAATGGTAGCTACAGCAAAGTGAAAAAGGATCCTACTATGAAAACGGAATGCAAACTATCCTAAGCAAGAACAAGGATCACTTCGCACCTAAGACGTATAGGCAGTTATCACAACGTTACACCAACCTACTTCATATATACGGTCTCCCTAAAATTCACAAAGACGGTATTCCGCTCAGGCTGATTCTTAGTTGCCAAGGCTCTGAGTCACTTCCTTGTAGATATAATTGACCCATTGATCGGAAAGTCTCCTTCATATGTCCGAAACTCCGCCCACTTCGTGGAAATAATCAAAGATGCTACTATCCAACTAGATGGTGAGCTTAGACGTGGTGAGTTTGTTCACCAAGGTACCCACAGAGGAGGCACTCTCAGTAGTCAGAGACAGATTGGCCCCTGACTCTTCTCTAGAAGAACGGACCAGTATTCCAATAGATAATCTGATGGAGATGTTGACTTTCTGTACACAAACAACACACTTCGGAATGGGATCATACATATATCGACAGGATGAGGGCTTAGCAATGGGCTCACCATTATCACCAGCAATGGCGAATATATACATGGAATAATTTGAGGAAATGGCATTAGAATCTATATCTCTAAAGGCAACTATATGTTTAAGGTACATAGATGACACCTTCATACTCTGGCCATACCAGGAAGATGTTCAGGTTCTACTGGACCATGTGAACTCAATAAGACCTTCGAAACAGTTCACAATGGAGAAAGAGAGTAACAACACATTTCCATTCCTGGATGTTCTAATATCTCAAACAGAGCATTGGTTCAAGACATCCGTATACCGTAAACTGACATTCACTGGACAGTACCTCAATTTCAACTCCCACCATCCATACAGCGTAAAGAAAGGGATCGTCCGTTACTTACAACACCAAGCAAAAGTCATAAGTAGCGACCCAGAGACGTTAGATAAAGAATTGGTCAGTATAAGTAGTACCCTACAGCGTAACAACTATCCTGGGTACATGGCAGCAGCCCCCAAAAACTGGGATAGGAGGAGGACAACAACACTCAGAAAACAGTCTGCCTGCCTTATGTGAAGGGGTTATCAGAGAAAATACAAAGGATCTGCGGTCCATATAACATCAGGACAACCTTCAAAAGCTTGATGACACTTTGCAGATATCTCTCCCGAGTAAGACCCCCCATAGATGAGAACATGACTAAAGACTGTGCGTACGCTATCCCGTGCAGCTGCAGAAAGGAATATAATGGAGATACAGGCCGCCCCCTTGAGGTAAGGCTTTCAAGAACACCAGAAAGCTGTAACACGAGGGGAAGTACAAAAATCAGGTGTGGCTGACCACGTATGGAGAGAGAAGGGAGATCACCGCCCTCTGTGGGATCATGTTTAGATCATAGACAGGGGACACCATTGGAAAATTCGTAAACTTAAGGAATCAGCACATATGCTAGGCCACAAAAATCTCCTGAGCCGACCAAGCATAGAAATAAATACAATATGGGAACCAGTAATAAGGAGTGCCAGAGAAAAGCAATGATGACAACAAAGTTGCAATATGAGCTCTGGTAAAAAAACATGGAATGATAACAGCAAAATTGCAATATGAGCACTGGTAAAAATGGTTGCTGAAGACATTAGGTTTATAATACCCAGAAATTCATACCCAGATGTTCTCAAGTGACATGGCGCAGTGGATAAAGCCGTTGGTTAGATCCAGTGACAAACCCAAAAGAGTGTGAGTTCAATACCCAGTTAAGACAGTGGAAAACTTTCTGAGGAAAAATTAACAGGAGATAACTGACATCAAACGTGGTACTAGACCAGTCTACCCCAGTGAGCGAAATAAAGTGTTCAGTTCGACATTCCAACCACCTGAAGAAGAACGGAGCGTACAATGGCCGAAACATTGTGATAAATATAGCGACAAAGATGAGGACAATAGTTTGAATGATGTAGGTAATTTTACTTTGAAATCTTGACACTTTGCTGATGGCAAGGGTACAAAGTTTTAATTTTTATATCAAATCTTGAATTGTTTAAATCATTGAATAAATGGTTTTGTTTGGCTATAGCAATGGCTGTGGTTGTCATTTCTTCTGTGTATGTGAATATGCAAATATTTATTGACGTTATTTTTCGAGAACACATTTTGTGGAAAATGGAACTACAATTTATATATAAAAAAAGATTTACTTGAAATGCCAGGTTTAATAACCAGCTGAGTCTTTCTCATGTCTAAGTTGGTCTCTGAACTTGGTTCCTATTTAACATGTCTTAATCATTTTGGATAATGAAATAAGAAAAAATGTCCAAAATTCATAGTTGAATTAGTTAAAGTGATATTATGTGCAAAAGCAAGCTGCTCAGATAAGTTAGATGAATTCATGTCTCATTTTTTCCACCTTTGATTTTTTTGTTTTTATGCTATGTCTGTTTTAGATGGACGTCATGACCAGGGCTAGTGCAAGGATCTCATGGGCCCTACCCCAAAATCTATGATATTGGCCCCCAGTCTACCACATCTCAATTTTTCATAAGATAGTATTCATATAAAATACAAATTTTATTGTAACCTCAATTATATACAATAATGAATCATATGCAATATAAGTGAACAATTCAACTAGAAAACTTGAAAATAAATACAATGTATCTAAATACAAATTAGAGACATGTATCTAATATAGATCATTCCATCTTAAATCAAGTTTTGTGACAATTTTAACATCAGCTTCAGATTTTCCTTAAAAGTTGAATAATTCTAACACATTCAACATGATGGACAAAAGTAATGGATTTTATTATCCTGTTTTTTTTTTTTTTAGACTTCGCATGAACAAACCAAATTCACGAATTTGGATGAAAACAAATCAACAAAAAATTTTCATCCTTTAATTGTCAATTGTACTCTTAGTATGTAATGTACATAGGAAACAAGCAAATGTTGACAAGTTAGCAAGAGTCACAAAGCACTACTTGGGGCCCCCAATCAGACTTGGCACCTAGCTTAAGAGATTTAAAATTAATGAATTTAATGTAAGTGCTACCTCGATTTTCTTTTCATTTCTATATTAAAATAACTCAACAGTTGATTTTTTTTTACGTTTGAAAATCTATAATAATGAAATCAACATTGTGGCCAAAAAGCTGAGAGAGAGAGAGAGAGAGAGAGAGAGAGAGAGAGAGAGAGAGAGAGAGAGAGAAATGAAATCAACTTTGTGGCCAAAAAGCTTGCCTACAGTATGAATTAAAATGTTGAACAAAATCAATCTAAAGAGAAGTTAAGGATAGTGATCATATAGTTCAATAGTCATTTAGGAAGTTTTCAACTGGATGGAGGCGGTCATGACCTGTGCTGGAGCAAGGTTCTTGTGGGCCTAACTTCTAAATCTCCCACCCCTCTACATCATCTCAATTTTCATAAGGTAGTATTCATATAAAATACAAATTTTATTGTAGAATTTTATGTAGAATAATGGATCATATGCAATATGAGTGAACAATTTAACTAGAAAAATTGAAAATAAATACAATGTATCTAAATTAGAGACATGTCATAACATAGATCATTCCATCTTAAATAAATCGAGTTTTATGACCATTTTTAGCATCAACTTGAGATTTTTCTTGTTAAATTTGAATAATTTTAACAGATTCAATATTATCGATAAAAAAAAAATAGTGAATTTTATGTTCTATAAACATGATATAAAATTCACTATATTTCCCCCAAATACATCCTGGAAATATCTCTCCAGTTTTAGATACAAAACTGACGTATTTGGTCAGATAAAGTTTACCCATACAGTAATGAATACTATATTTCTACTCAACTTAACACGGTAATCTTAAATAAATAGAGCATACTGCTTTCTACAATATGAAATATGATAGAAAATATCTAAAATTAGTGAAACTACTTTACTTGCAGAATTTAGATAACTTAAAACTGTTCGGATGGGTTGGTTAATATAACAACCTCTCAACCCTTGTTAAGTTATTTCATTGTTGTAGAGCACGAAAAGATTTTCTTCCTCCGTATGAGTTCGAATCCCTCGTCGTCAAGTTGTTATAGAGTAGTTTCACAGTGGAGACTTGTATTTCACTAAGTCGGTCCTAAAATAGGTTCGACGTACAAAACGTTAGGAACTTGATATAACAGCAATCTATTTGTGGTGGCTGATACTTTAATATCCGACTAACGGTCGTCCGACATCGACTGACTGACCAACTTCTTCAGTGACTCCCTGAGCAACTGCTACTACTCCTACTTATTATAGGTGGGAGAGTCTATTAACAATAGAATAGGTGTGTTTCACTATAACATTCCCCTAAAACTTTACTCCGTAGGAGTAAAAAGTTTTCTTTATTTATTATTTATTTTTTTTTAGCAACATCGTAGCGTATTTCCTACGTTTTTTAATCCACTTTTAAATGATCAGTTGCCTTTCTTTTTTTCTTCTGGATCGGCGTACCTTTGGTAAAATTGTTGCAGGCGTTCTTAGATCAAACGTATTGAACATCACCTCCATCAGCGTTTTTTCCGCGGGACCGCTGTCAACCGCGTCTGAAAAACGTTGTCTGATCTGGTTACTGCACGTGAATTTTTCCCCTTTCACCAAGTACATCATATAGCCAATCCGCTTTTCTATTTTTTTTATACCTCCATAGTGTTACCAGAAACAACCTTCCGCTTTGAGCTTCTTAAGGATGGCGTCACAGTTTCTGTAGGTTCTTCTTGTGGTTTTATTTGTTCAGCCTCTAGCTTAACTTCTGTTGATCTTGTGCTTCTTAACGTTTTCTGTAGTGACTTCAGTTGACTTAAATCATTTAATAATACTGCATGTCCTTGGCTGCGGGTAACTCGCTCCCCAGTTTTTCTCGGTGTCGGCTTCATTTTTACTTTCTGGAGCTTGTTTTTTACATATATCGTCGGTGTTACCCATTCAACTTTTTTAAATACATCGGTTTTCTCTAATCTGTCCAATTCCTTATTATCTGTTCAATTGAAGCAAACAGCACATTCCTTTTCTTTTTGAAAACCTCCTGAGCGTTTTCTTTTGGCTGTAATTTTGCCTCTATCTTGTTACACGTTCCCAAACCTGGAGAAAAAACACTAGGAACTTCTTTATGATAGACAGGTCGGAACCAGTGTCGAGTTGCATTTTTATTTTTTTATTACTTATTTCGACGGTAACAAATTTTCTGGTTTTTCCATCAT
Source organism: Acanthosepion pharaonis (assembly GCA_903632075.3). Taxonomy (NCBI): domain Eukaryota; kingdom Metazoa; phylum Mollusca; class Cephalopoda; order Sepiida; family Sepiidae; genus Acanthosepion; species Acanthosepion pharaonis. The sequence goes on from CAHIKZ030005507.1 coordinate 320,087, forward strand.
TCACCTCGTCGGACTTTAATTTTCTTATTTTATTGTCTTTATTTTTTGACCTGCAGTGCGAGTTTTATGACCCACTCTTTTTACAGTTGAAACATTTTTATTCCTAAAATTGCAATATCTGTACCAGTGAAGTTCACCGCAAGCAAAACATGGCTTCGGGAGTCTTTGTTTATTTTTCTCTGGTATTTTGTTTTTGTTTGATAATCTGCAATTTTAGAATTCTTTTTGGTAGACTGACTTTCTTCTTTGTAGCGTATTTTCCTTACATACGAAACGCCAGACTGTTCTATCTTTTTCGAATCTTTCTTTACGCTAACATATCTTGTGCAGTCTTCTGCCAAACTCTGTATCGTAATCACCTCTTGTGAAACAAAGATGTCTTTTTACTAAATAATTCACTTAATATATTTACCGCCTCGGTAAATGTCAACTCGTTAGTTTTTTTCGGTAAAATGTAGTTTACCAATTTGTTATGCTCAGCAGTTCCTAACTTGCTTAAAAGAAGTCTAACCTTCTTTCCTTCAGACCACGAATGACAGTCCTCGTTATACACGTCCGTATATTTTTTATAATACTCTTCAAAAGTTATCTCTTCATCGAGAAAAAAAATTCTTTTCTCAGTTGAGTATACGACTGATTTTTTTTTCGTCACTAAGTTGACGTCTTGTCTTTCGAAAAACTTTGCCAAGTTTTTTTTTTTTTTTTTAAACGTGAATCCGAGATGTTGTCGCCGAAAATTTGACGAGCAAGTTTTTTTTCTTTTATGAGTACGAATTTCGTCACCAAATAATGTTGCGAGCAAATTTTTTTTTCTTTCACCGTATGAATCTGAATCCCTCGTACACCAAGTTTGTTATGGCGGGTGAATTTTTTTTTCCTTCCACCGTATGAGTACGAATCTTCGTGGTCAAGTGTTGTATGGTAAACGAAAATTTTTCTTCCTCCGTATGAATCCGAATACGTTCGTCGCCAAGTGTTGTATATGGCGAACAAATTTTTTTTCTTCCGTATAAGTTCGAATCTTGGTCGCCAAGTGTTGTAGAGTACGAAAAGTTTTTCTTCCTCCGCATGAGTTCGAATCCATCGTCGTCAAGTTGTTATAGAGTAGTTTCATAGTGGAGGCTTGTATTTCACTAAGTCGGTCCTAAAATAGGTTTGGCGTACAAAACGTTAGGAACTTGATATAATAGTTAATGACGCAGTAATCTATTTGTGGTGGCTGATACTTATATCTGACGAAAGGTCGTCCAACATCGACTGAGCGACTGCTACTACTCCTACTTATTATAGGTGGGAGAGTCTATTAACAATAGAATAGGTGTGTTTCACTATAACATTAATGTTGAATATAAGACACAAATCCTAATAAATTAATAGATACATGCCTGGTTTATACAAGAGATTTCAAATACCTGACTGGAAGGTGCAAACATTTTTGTGCATCCTCACTTCAGCACTGGAAATGGAGTCAGTGTATTCTTAGCCCTGCTGACAGGGAAATTAAGACTACTGCAAGAACAACTATTATGCAGTTCACAAACATTAAATCTTTGTCAAAAGGAGTCTTGGAGGTACACATGTATAGCACTAGAGTTCATATTTGAGGGTGGGGCTATCTTCTAATGGCAAGGGAATTGTATTGAGTCCCCAGATGATACTTTCATTTCATTTCAACTTTCTTTATTGCACTCTGTCAGCTATCTCTTTTTGTTTTTCCTTTATTGCTCTCCTCCTTCTCAGGATTGTAACATATTACACAAAATATCTGAAAGTATCACTCTCCTTCTCTATCTAAATCAACCTCACTCTATCTATTTTCTCCCTCTCTTTCTGTATCTCTATCTTTATCTATCAATATATATATATATATATATATATATATATATATATATATATATATAAATTTAATTTAAAGAAAAACAGACCACTTTGAGGCTCCATTAATTATAATTTATTTCACCAGAGAATTTTATTTTTCTCTGGATCTTCAGAATTCACTTTTAAAGGTGAAACGAAAAATGAATTTAAAATTTACACTTTTGACGGGCAGTATTAAGCTTATATAAGTTGACATAAAGGGTGGTGAGGAATAGTGTGAGAGACATGGTCGAGTTTAGAGAGGGAAGGGTTTGTTTTAAAAAATTTTTTTATTATAATACTTAATATTGAGGAGTAGGAGGTAAGAATCAGACATTGACCTATTTAATTGGTCAATTCAATGGAAATGATATGGGAAAAAGGGGAAAAAGAAGAGAAAAAAATATACACCCTATGTGTCTCTCACTCTCTATCTATCTATCTCTATGTTGCTCTCTCTCTCTCTCTCTCCACATTTTTGTGTTTGGAAATTTTCATGTTCATCATGTCAAGTGACTTCACCTTCTGTTAGTGTTGCCAGTATTCAAACATAATTTTTCTGTTGCTCAATCTCTCTGTCAACTAGTTGACTTCACTCCTAGTTTCCCTAATAATTCTGATCAACATGCCTCCTTACTTGATTTCTTCCTTACTTCCTCTCCTGACTTATCAGGTATTGCAACTCTGTTCTCATGGCAATTTGGGTCATGAATATCTTTTGACATTTCCTTAGATTCCTCTGTTAAGCATGAGCTCCCTATTTACAAGCCTTCTTTCTTTCTTCTACCAGCATACTGATTGGTATTCATTTAACGATTTTCTTTGCAATGTCTCTTGGAGTAAAATCTTTTGTCTCCCTACTGAAATTTGTGCCTCTGAAGTTTCTTCTGCGTGTGAAAGCCAGAATCAAGGCTTTTGTACCTTATCGTAAATACTAAATAAAACTATAATATTCTCCTTGGCTCAGGCTTATCTATTCAGCAAATATAGCTTACAGAAATCACTTTTTCCAGCTATACCAAAGTGATGCCTCTAATCATAAAAGTCACCTCTTTGTGTCCACTTGTAATGAATACAAGCATTTCCTCAATAAGGCTGTCATCGTCCACTGATAGTGTCACCGTATCGTCTCTAACGTTTGGTTCTCATGACTACTAGTGCTTTTGTAAGAGCATGTTAAATAAGAGGAATTCTTTAATCCCATTTCTCTCCAATCAATTTTAAGTGTTATTATCTTCTGCTGATAAAGCAAAATGCTTCTCTTCCAATTCTATTTATGACTTATTGGGAGTACCTCTGCCTGACTTTCCACTGGTGTTCCCTCAGGCTCTCAACTAGATCCTACACTGTTTCTGATTTTAAACAACCTTCCTGATGTCATCAACTCCCAAGTTGACATCTACACTGATGACACTACTATTTACTCCTGCCTCGATAGTAATCTGGCATCATTGACAAAACTAACCTGGCTGTAGGCCTTGAGAAGGACCTCCAATCTGTGGTTGACTGGGGCAGGAAATGGCTTGTAAACTTTAATGCCTCTAAAATGAAACTGCTCTCATTTACCTACCAAAGAGAACCCTCTCTGATTCCCATCAGGATGGCTCATGCCAACTCCATGAGAGCATCTCTCTGCACCTGATTGGTCTCACACTGACCTGAAGTGGAACACCTACATTGAATCTATAGCTTCATCTACCGCAAGTAAAGTTGATTCTCTGTCGCGCCAGAAGATTTTTCTTACCTGAGTCCATCCTTCAAATCTACAAACCAACCATACATCCTTGCATGTAATACTGCTGCCATATATGGTCTGGTGCTCCCGCTGTTCATCTCAAGGTCCTTGACGAAATCCAGAGACGGGTATGCAATGTAATTGGTCCTGTTCTAGCATCCCGTCTACAATCACTATCTCACAGACATGATGTGGCTTCCCTCTGTCTTTTCTACAAGTACTTTCATGGAAACTGCTCCAATGAGCTACTCTCACTGGTTCCCAAACTGCATGAATTTCAGTGCACTACTAGGTTGTCATCTCAGTCCCACCCTTTCACTGTCAAAATGACTAAATGTAGCCATCTACTCCAGTAGCTTATCCTCCTGTCAGTGGAACTTCCTTCCTATCACTTGCTTCCCTGATAGCTATAATCTTCAAATATAGAAATGTAATATCAATCAACATCTTCTGGTGCCTGTGCATCTCTTTATCCTTTTTCCAAACACTTGTCTTTACTCTTACTCTCACTTTCTGTAACCCCTTGCATGCTAGTGGCTTTCCTGCCTTGCTTGGAGCGATTTGCTTAAAAAAAATACAACAAAAAAAACAAAACAAACCTTAAAACTAAGTCTGTATTATGCAATGTGCCTATGTCTGCACTGTGTGATGTGTATATAACCTCTAAACTTGATCCCCCAACAAAGCATATGAACTTGATAGTATCCCTGCAATTCTTCTGAAGAAATGTCTCCTGAATTGGCTCCTGTTTCCTTCAAACTACAACAAATTCCTTGTTGCTTCTTGCTTTCCAGATTGTTGGAAATCCTCTTCTATAGTTCTTGTCTTTATTAACTCTGGCAAACCCTTTGTATTCTAGTAGCTTTTATTACCTTAAATTAAATGCGGTTAAATGATTTTTTAAAAATTGAAAAGAAGCAGATTGTACATTTGAATTGTATCTAGCTATGAGAACTTCTTAAGGCATTATTAAACAAGTAACAAAAAAAAAGATGAAATTGATGACATTGTGATTAAAAGCGATACTCAGTCAAGGATTAACACCATAAAAAGATTAAGCATTTTTTAAATACTGCATAGTAAAGCTGAAAAGTGATTGGTTACTTAATAACTGAAAGCTGACTGCAATATTCATTGAGGCAGAAAATTAATCAGCCAATAAAAAAAAATAAACAAATTTGATTGGTTAATCAACAAAAAAATAAATTTGATTGGTTAATAAGGATGTAATCAACAGAAAAATGTGATAAATTAAAGATATAAAATGAAGAATATTAATCAAAAACATCAAAGAAAATAAGCAATTTCAGTTTTGAAAAAGAAATGTTGAATAAAAATTCCTGCAAACAAGTTTAAATTGGATGTGAAATGATAAAAATAAAAGTAATTTTGATTTTATGCCAATGAAATTAATTTGATTGGAAACGAAAATTAGATTTAATTGGTCATTGGATTTAAAGTTGGTTGTGAAGGTAGAAATGAAAATTATTGACTGTCTAATCTCTCTTATGTAAACCAATGATTCACAAACAAGGGCAAAATTTTAATTTTGAGGAAAATTGGTTATTAAATCAAATGAAAGTTTTGTGATCTATTGAAACAAGGATTTTTTCTTTATTTGATTGCACTTAATAGAGCAATTTAGTTTTGTAAATTGTGGCAATAATGACAACTTTAAAACGATAATAGAGAAAAATAGTAGAGGACAATTAAAAAAGCTGGTCATGAATTGAAAAAACCTGGAATAACATGGGGAAGAATTGACTGTTTAATCTCTCTCTCTCTCTCTCTCTCTCTCAGCTTTATGGCCACAATGTTGATTTCATTATTATAGATTTTCCAACGTTAGTTGGTGGATTTTGCAACATATCAACTGTTGAGTTATTTTAATATAGAAATGAAAAGAAAATCTAGCATTTTCATTAAATTCATTAATTTTAAATCTCTTAAGCTAGGTGCCAAGTTTGAATGGGGGCCCCAAGTAGTGCTTTGTGACCCTCACTAACTTGTCAACATTTGCTTGTTTCCTATGTACATTACATACTAAGAGTACAATTGACAATTAAAGGATGAAAATTTTTTTGTTGATTTGTTTTCATCCAAATTCGTGAATTTGGTTTGTTCATCTTGAAGTCTAAAAAAAAAAAAACAGGATAATAAAATCCATTACTTTTGTCCATCATGTTGAATGTGTTAGAATTATTCAACTTTTAAGGAAAATCTGAAGCTGATGTTAAAATTGTCACAAAACTTGATTTAAGATGGAATGATCTATATTAGATACATGTCTCTAATTTGTATTTAGATACATTGTATTTATTTTCAAGTTTTCTAGTTGAATTGTTCACTTATATTGCATATGATTCATTATTGTATATTATTAGGTTACAATAAAATTTGTATTTTATATGAATACTATCTTATGAAAAATTGAGATGTGGTAGACTGGGGGCCGCTATCATAGATTTTGGGGTAGGGCCCATGAGATCCTTGCACTAGCCCTGGTCATGACGGCCTCCATCTAAAACAGACATAGCATAAGAAACAAAAAAACAAAGGTGGAAAAATGAGACATGAATTCATCTAACTTATCTGAGCAGCTTGCTTTTGCACATAATATCACTTTAACTAATTCAACTATGAATTTTGGACATTTTTTCTTATTTCATTATCCAAAATGATTAAGACATGTTAAATAGGAACCAAGTTCAGAGACCAACTTAGACATGAGAAAGACTCAGCTGGTTATTAAACCTGGCATTTCAAGTAAATCTTTTTTTATATATAAATTGTAGTTCCATTTTCCACAAAAATGTGTTCTCGAAAAATAACGTCAATAAATATTTGCATATTCACATACACAGAAGAAATGACAACCACAGCCATTGCTATAGCCAAACAAAACCATTTATTCAATGATTTAAACAATTCAAGATTTGATATAAAAATTAAAACTTTGTACCCTTGCCATCAGCAAAGTGTCAAGATTTCAAAGTAAAATTACCTAGACTCTTTTCTGGATGCCATCAAGAAAGACTGCATGTTTTGTTAAATCTTTAATTAAGTTTTCACTCAGGTCTTTAAATATAAATGTCCAGTTAAAGGGAGATAATTTTGAGTAAACTTTACTGACAAAGAACAATATGACATATTTTAGAGTAAAATTTCCTAGATACATCAGTTATTGATTTTTACTTATTTTTTTTTCATCTTATTTTGTTGCTTGTTTACACCTAGTAGTAGTAGATGTAATAGTCTTAAGTTGTCTGAATTTCTTAAATGAAGCATTGTCAATATTATTAATTTTTGATAATTTCTTTTCTTTGTTATGGCTAAATACAGCGGTAAACAAAATTTACACATGTAAATATTAGGTTGTCATTGTTAATAGAGGTGAAATGAAATGGAATAAATCTCAACAAGGTGACGTTTTTATACAACAATTGAACAATTAACAAAGGAGAGAAAATACACTAGGAATTGTGTTTGTGTGTGTGTGTGTGTGTGTGTGTGTGTGTGTGTGTGTGTGCGTGTAAAAGTTCAGTGACTCGGAGGGAAAAGTATCCTCATGCTTGGGGTAGGGTTCCGTGCTGGTGCTACTTCTTCCATATGCATGAAGGTAAAGAGAGAAAAAAATCTTTTTGCTTTTCAGAAAGATGAATTCATATTCAAAACTAGTGCCCTTGAGAAAGACATGATTCCATTTTTTCCACTCTTTCAAGCTATGGATTAAATAGAAGGGTAGACTGGGACCCTTAGACTTGAGTGGATATCAATTAAAGAGAAAGAAATCTCTGAATTCTAAATCATGGAGAAGGCAATGAGAAACCACACTACTTGTCAGAAAGACAATTCACAGATAAATAAAAGTGTTGCAGTTACTACTTCTATCTCACAAAAAAACAATGGCAACCAAAATTTACCATCAAGATGATGAGTCATCATTGTCAGTAGAGGTGAAAGGAAACGGAATGAATATCGACAAGATAATATTTTCATGTGTTTTTATACAACAACTGAGCGATTAACAAAGGAGAGAATATACACGAGTATGTATGCAGATATAGCTGAAAAAAGGAGAGATTAAAAGTTAGCTCTGTGTGCAAAAGAGTTCATTCACTCAAGGGATAAAATATCTTCATGCCTGGGAACAAGTCCCGTGCTGGTGTTGCTTCTACAAGCTGTTTAACAACGCTACCTTACAGTGCCTTGGCGAACCTAGAAGTTCACCCAAGTGGGGGTAATCCACAGTTTCCATATTCTTTTTAAATGAGAAAAATACTTTTCTACTGTATATTTACATTAATTAAAAAGGGTGGGTGTTGGGAATTTCCCTGCACACATAATATATTTTTCTTTTTATCGCAATATTTAAGCATTCTCAATACAATTTTAGTTGCAGGAATCTTAAAAAATAAGCTCCTAGCAATATTAAAACATGCATTCCTTAGCTTTTCATTCTTACACTGAACACCTTATACGCCGCCATCTTTGTTTACATATTACTGCTAATATGGTTCAAATTTCTTAATATTTTGTTTAAGAATGATTATTTACTATCCGAAAATTTGCAAACATTTTTATTAATAAATTTATTTATAAGTAAGAGTGTCTATTTCACTAAAACGGACGTTAAACATTATCTTCTCTTCTTTCTTTCATTGTCCCCCTGAAACCAAGTAATGTCAGTTCCGTTTACGTAGTCAAAACGAAATAGTCCATTATTCTCGAGAATGATGACTGTCATTTCGGACCTATCAATTCTTTGAAAAATTGTATATCATAGAGAAAGACGTTATAGTCAAATATCCATTTAGTAAAATAGATTTTGTCCAGTATTTATTGTTTCATGACTCTGTGGGGGATCATTTTGGAAAGTTCCCGGACTAGGCAAGAAAGCAAAATGTCAGCCATTATTCCTGGAAATAATATGGGACATATTATTTAAATCTACAGATCCTCCTATTAGAAAGGAGCTCTGTTAGGAACGTACACAGAGGTCCCAACGCCTCTTCAGTCGTTTGGTAAAAATTTTCCGTTATTTTCCGACTTCATAAACTGATTCCCGTGATGCAAGTTGGTCGATTGTTTCGTTGACGATCCACATGGAAGAGCTCATAATTTGTTTTTCCCACATTTTCTGATTTTTTGCCCTTAACAAAAAATAGGATGCAGGCATCTCGCCTGAATTTGGTTGTCATCGTTGTAAAGACCGTAGAACCATTAAAAAAATCTTGTCCAGTAATTGAACCATGTTGAATTAACGCCATCCTCGTCCTGACGATAATCACAGGCGGCGCAATATTTGAAAGGCTCTTACTCTCCCCATCTCTGACTTTTGGAGCGGCAAAACAAGTTTCCTTTTGCTCTGATAGACAAGAGACACAGACTGAAGATTGTAATGAACTGTTCATAACATCTTTTCTTCATCTTTCTGTATCAGATCCTCTTAATACATTTATTAATTGCTATTTCATTGAATTCTATCTTGTAACAACTTTTACGCAGACTCACATTATCATAGGGCACTGACCCTATAAATGTTTAATTGCATGAAATTGCAGGATGGTTATTCGGAGGGACAACTAATTGGATAATAATTATTAAAATTCTCAAGAGTGTAGGTTGAATGGTTAAGAAAAAAAGAAAAGAAAACAGAAACTGAGTAAACATGTTTGAACCTAATAAAACAATTTTTAACAGTTCCAAGGAGAATCGAACCAATAATTAGTTATCCAAGATTCAGTAAAACTGAGCAAAATCAAGGTCTCCAACCCTATCCACTTTGCGCCCATAAGATGACATGGTTAATATGTTGTCCGAATTTCTTCGGTCCTGAGAAATTAAATTAAGATGTTTGTTTACATTATACTATCTGTTCAAAACGTGTGTGATCTTAAGGAAAATAATGATCCAAATTCTTTTAAAAAAAGGAATAAGAATCTGTTTTTGTTAAAGTTCCAGGCTTAGGGTTTGCTTACATTATATTATCTGTCCAAAACGTGTGCGTTCTTACAAATTATTCTAGACAAAGAAGAATTTTAATTGTTTTAAATTCCAATCTGGTGATTTGTTTATGCTGATCACCCAAGAACACAATTATCTTTACAGAAAGATTTTTAGGGAAATTCAAAACCAAGAGAGATATGGTTAATTAACAAGATCTAAGATCACGAGGGTATGGTTGTAGAAATAAGATATATGTTTTTTTTTGGTGATGGTGGTGGGGGGCTGTTTACGTAAACGAAAGTCTTCCCCAGGTCGCTAGAGATTCGCTCAGATCGCATTTCTAGTGGCCGGAGCGAAAACAAAACAGTCACACACAGTCAAACGGAGACCCGCCCAGGAGAAGTCGTCACGGAGCGGCAACTCACTCACTCACTCACTCACTCACTCAAAACAGTATACTTGAGTGAGAATCAACAGACTGATTATTACTTCAGCGTTTGTGACGAGATTCCCTAATCACTCTCCTACAGTAGGGGATTTGTTTTTGCAGTAGATAACAGACATTTTATTCAACCAGTTTTTCTTTATATTCAATAAACCTTTTGTTAGAGTTATCAATAGTGTGGTGTATTTTATTGAAGGAGTTCTTATTCCAGTTTCCCCAAACAAGAGAGTATTGATAGATTCGTGTACTTGGTTGTAGAGAGACAAAAGTTACCACGGACACAGACAGGAATTGTGCAATCTTGTCTATGGTACACAACGTATATAGAGGGGTCCACACTAAACTTCGCCGTCAATCCCCAATATCATAAGATTTGGGAGAAACCCGAATCAACCCTATCGAAACGACACACCGGCCCCCAGCCGAGGAGGGAAAAGGAAAACCGGATGAGCCGTAAGGTCGGTATTACCCAAAGCTAACGGAGCTAGCGAGTGGGCGACCGCAAGAAGGAGAGACAGAACGGGAAAGTGTGTGTGTATGTGTAGGGAAGGGATTGATGTGGGTGAGATACAACATCAGTCCGACAAATATTGTTTACGGGACAAACGTACCAGTAGGAAAAATGTGATAAACTTTCCATTCTTGCAACAACTTAGACAGCATGGAGATTACTGGCAGACTGACTCAGTATACTGGGAACAAATGAGCATTAGCGGTAAGTGTATTTCTATTGAACAGTAGAACCAAAGTTAATATATTCCGCTGTCTGATTCGATTTAATATTCTTTTAAATTGGCATTTTTCTTTCTCCACATTTTTTCCAAAAATGGTTTGAATGACCAGTGCCGTAAATGTCTTTAAGGAAGACAAACAATTTTACCGTTTCTCTTAAACGGAAGCACATTATTGCTTCTCTTTGGAATAGTCAAATTGTCAGCACGATTACAGCTTAGATTTAGGACCATTAAAGTTAAACTCATGATTTATTTTATTTCTTTTAATTATTTCACCCCAAGCAAGGCAATAAAGATACTAAGACGCAAAGGGTTACTGAGTGTTATAGAATATGAGAAAAATAAACATTATTAAGGAGAAAGGACAATAAAACAAGAATTAAAAAGATAGAAGATAGCGATTAACATTGCATTTAAATTTTTCAAGATCAAAGTTGACTAGCCAGCAAGAAACTGTGATTTCCACAAACGAGAATGGTGAGAGAAGAAACTGTTAGCATAGAACTTACAGTTACATCGAGCCATTTCTACTGTAAAATGATGGAACTTTCTAGTATTGCGCTTAAATTCGTGAAGTCTAAGTATCAAAGAGGAAAGTTTATCGGAACAATTACCACAAAAGAAATTCGTTTATAGAAAAGTTACCGGGAATCTACGTTACGGCGGTGAGAAAGTGAATGAAGACGTGATGCCAAGCCAGAACCAAAAGCATTGCAGATTCTTCTTTGGATTTCATCAAGAATCTCTAAATAGGAGCACTAGACCAGATGTGGCAAAAATATTCAAAGCAAGGACTAATAGTAGACTTATAAATATGTAAGATAGAATCTGGTGAAAAAAAATGTCTAGCACGACACAGTGAACCAACTTTGCAGACTTAGCAATTGATTCAATATACTCTTTCCTCTTCTTCATATCAGCGGAAAACGTTAGTCGGAGAAGGCGCAAGGAGTCACTCTCCATTTTTATTTTTGAGGTTGACTGTCGGTAGCTGAAACTGTGGAAAGTGAAATCTCAGATAAAGACGGATCACTTCAGTATACAATATTAAGTAACACTATCATAATGTCTGTATAAAAAATAAAATATAAAATAAAGTCATTATCGCACTATAAAATATTCAGTAACACTCAATATAATAATAACTTGAAAAATATTGTAGCTCTAAAATAATAACAGATCGCGACATCTATTAGGGAGATATGATTAAATATACTTTAATGTTTAAAAAATATTCAGTATTATTATTGTTTAGGTAATAAGCATTATAACATAGCACAAATTGTGGAAAAAGGAATTTTCAACAATATACGCATTTTTTTACGTATTTATGGTTATTTTTTAATTTTCATCAAAGACGACATTCTTGTACATTTAATTATGGATAATATTATACATTAATTACTAACTTGTTTAATTAATAACGATTTATGTTGACATTAACAGTAGATGTGTTAAAATTTTGGAATAATTTAAATTTCATCTCTCTGATAGATGTCAATAAAATATTTTTCTGTTTAGAGAGTGGCAAAGAATACAGTCAATATTTTACACATTTCTACAGCATTCTGTTTTCATATTTTGCATGAGGCAGACGACAAAGTCACTCGTTTTTATTTACATTATTCGGACTATTGTCCACATCTTTCTCGCCATATTTATTACAACGTTTCGGCCGTTGTACGTTCCGGCCTTCTTCAGGTGGTTGGAATGTCGAACTGAACCCTTTATTTCGCCCACTGGGGTAGACTGTTCTAGTTCCACGTGCCATGTTTAATGGATGTCAGTTATCTCCTGTTAATTACACTCTGCAACTTCTCCGCTGCCTTAACCGGGTATTGAACTCACACTCTTTGGGCCCTGTCACTGGATCTATCCACTGCAAACCTTTATAGACTGTGCCATGTGTCCTTTCATAGTGTTTTGAGTCAGGTTGTGGGGTCAACTATTTGCCCATAGCTGGGACCCTAACAGGTGCTACCACTCCGGGTCAGGGTGGACCTGGGAACACTAGCGATTAAGAGGTGGTTTCACGCTCCTCAGAACCTCCTGACCTCCTTGCTGTTGGACGTAGTTTATCGTCTTACCCAGGACGCGGATGCAGTTTATCGTCATAGCCAGGGCGCCAGCGTGTTTTATTGCCTTAGCAAACTAAATAGAAATAACACAAACGGTGTTAAGAAGATGCGTATGTAGATATTTCCTTTTTCGTATTTACATATGTATGAAGTTGTTATGATAGATTTTGAGAGAGATTTGAAAAGAGGGTATTTTAAAATCTTTATGTTCGAGTGTAGTCGAGTAAGATTAGCATATTGTATGCGGTATGAGGTTTGCTAGGGGATCAAAACGTTCCCCAAAAAGAAAGGAGACACATTTCATCACTAAGACCTTCCACGAGGAAAAGAAAAAAAAAAGAAAAAAGAAGGAAGCACTGCGGTCGTTAGCAGAAATTCTTTGGTAGACAAGTGGGGTAATCAGCAACTAGCAACATAAAACTAGATCAACGGCACACCCAGAAGCAAATGGAAATATCACGTCACACTTAGCAAACATTTTTTAAAAAAGTGAAATAAAACCATAGATTTAAAAAAGATACACACACAAATATGGACTTGCTTTATTTCAATGTTTCTATTCAACTATTTGTGCAGCTTATGTGAAACCTATGCCTGCTAATTTTGTTCGCAATTTCTTCAATTTTTGGTCGAATGTGCAATAAGCAGATCCCCATTTCTTCTTCAGTTGAGCGTAGTCTTTCTCGCTTCTTATTTTTGATTTTATTTAGGATTGAGAAGTCTAAGTTGACATAAATGAGAAGTAGAAAATTGCAATAAAACTAATAAAGCCTTTTTAGCTAATGTGGGATATTTCTTTTGTATTGAAATCTAAAATGTATCAATGGGTACTGTCGAATATTGCATATCGACCCCTTAATCACTAGAAATGGTGACAAATTAGTAATAACATAGTGAAGAGAATTATTTGAAAAAAAGTTTAATACTAACGCTGTACTATTACACACACACACACACACACACACACACACACACACACACACACACACACACACACACACTCACTCTCTCTCTCTCATATATATCTTTTAGGTATGTCTGATTAAGTAAATTACAGAAATTATATCTGCTTATTTTTTAATAAAATTCGTTCATACTCACGGATAAATTTCTATGCATTGCAGTTAAATGATATGAAAAACGTGCTATAACTGAAAATCATTTTTATTTCCAAAGTACTTTCGATCTTCTTCCGAGATCATCTTCAAGGGTGTACGGAGTAATACAAAAATATGTGCTGTTCACGGGTGCAAGTGTGGCAGAGAGCAATGGCCACCCTTGAAATATTAATAATCATAGTAATATAGAGTTTTGTTTATAGATGGGAAAAATATATGTTGTGAAGTTTGTACCCAGAGAATCTGTGCTTCGTCAGAATTATTAATATAAAATGTCAAAACAATAATGTTTATATGAACTATGGAATACCAATTGAGAAGAAGAGACTTCACTTAATTGTGACGGGGGAGAAGTCAGTAATCGGGTTGTATTCTAAGTTTACCAACACCCCGGGTTTTTGTCGCTACCACCGCGTTTATTTAAGTGTGTGTTTGTACGGAAACAGTCAGTGTCAATCGAGTCGAGGTCGACCAGAGAGAGAGAGAGAGAGAGAGAGAGAGAGGGGGGGGGAAGTGAACTGAAGTTATCTGCAATATTGGCGCAATACTGCCAGTGAACCCCTTTATATCCTGATAGTGAAAGAATTACAGCAACTACTAAGAACAAAAAAGATGAACCCGAAAACTACTCTCCTTTCAGAATTATTTGCAATATTTCTTTTCTGGACTTTATTTCATATACACTACTTTCTTGTAAAGGAAGCATAATTCTTTTTGTACCAATTTCTTATATACATAAATTTTTTCTTTGGACTCGAATCGTCTTGTTCATATTTGATTTTTTTTGCTTAGCCCGATTCTCATCCCACAGAACTTGCAGGTAGACCAGCTGAATCTTCCGGGATCTACGAATTGTTATTTGCTTTCCAGGATCAAAAAAATCACAACGTGGCTGGAATCGAATCGACATAGTGAACCGGAGACTTTGATTGAACCTGTAATACTGGATCAGGACAGGACCAACGGCCGGTCTTGTAGACTACATCGATCCAGTAAGGTCAGGATAGGTGTTACACAAGTAGTAATACAATTCTGTTTTTTGATATCCATTACTATGATTTTTTTTTTTTTGCTTTTAAATGCAACATTTGACAGTCATATTTAGCGTTCATCAGAACTTGAAAAATTTCAGTTATAGCACATTTCTCAATTCATTTAATTGCAATACACGGAAGATTATCCGAGAGTATGAACGGATTTTATTAAAAATAAGCAGATATAATGCCTCTAATTTAGTGAATCAGACATGCCTAAAATAGAATTTGCTTCCTAAATGCACAAATATATATGTCGTGACAATATTTCGTGGCATGGCGGTTGACATTCACTGCACTCGACTGTATATATTACTTTGGCTAAAAATGAAATTGCCACCTCCTGAAGGACAATTTTGGCTGTGCGTGCTAGTGTAGTAGAAGAAAGTTTGAAAAAAATTGATAGTCTATAGCCACTGTGTGACGTGGTAAAACACGCAGTAGTTCACGGCTTATTTCTCAGTCTTAGACGATTACGAATGGTGTGATAGTATAGTAAAAGAGTTCAATGCAAGTAGGTATCATGCCAAGAATAACAGGTTCCTTTTGGCCAATTAGAGCCGTTTGAGAAGGTCGGGTTGCTGGCTTCGGAGAGGTTGCGTGGCCATTTCGAAGAATTGTCGTAGTTGACAGACGTGAAGCGTCTGGAGTTTTTCAGCATTGCAACAGTGGTCGAAACCCGACTCCCAGAAGTGTTAACATGGACAAATTACAAAGTTGATACAAATTACAAATTTGATAGTTATTTTTAAGGAAAACAAAGTGAATATCTCAGCCAAAAATCAATTTATTGGAAAATAGAAAAGTGACATACATGTTATAATAATCAAAAGGCAAAATTCACTCAAAGAAGCCACTCTCATCATGATGCAGGTTAACCGTTTCCAATATTCAAGTGGATTCTACTCGTTCAGTTAACTTTGTACACGTCTAAAACTGTAGTGACTAGGTTTCACACTGCCGTTCACTGTTTATAGATATTTCAAACCACTTTGAAAAAAATAAAATAAAATAAAAAGATTAAACTATCAAATTTAGCCTGAACACCCTGTAGGTATAGTTTACACGCAGCAAGTCAATAGACATGCGTACATATAGCCAGATGTCCACTAACGCCATTGATGATAACTATAGTGGTGTCGCTAGAGGTTCATCTCGGAGACATAATGGCGCTGTGTAATATTCAGTGATGAGAGCAGGTTCAGTTTTTATGCACCTGATAGTTGCTTGCATATGCGATATAGAACCGTGGCACTATCCTTCCAAGATGTAGTTGCCAGGTCTAACCCCTAACAGCATAGTGGCGGATGCGCCCGCTTTTGTTGTTTTGAGAGGAAAAGTTAAACTATATTATGTACGCCCAAATTCTATGAGACGTTACAGGATAACCATACTACTTAACATACCCTGCAAGATGTTTGACAATTGTAAGCACGATTATTAGATCTGTCTTCCATTGAATAATAATAATAATAATATATATATATATATACATACATACATATATATATATATATATATATATATATATATATATATATATATATATATATATATATATATATGGGTTATGATGGGACTATGCTTGACTCGTTCAGTTAACTCACCTACACCTGTACGATCGGATGCACCCGATAGCACAGTCATGTGTTAATATCCAAGGAGATACAGAGGAATAGGATGCTTTATAGATCATTAATTTTAAAAACCTTTTTCATTTGTACATGTATTCGTTTACTGAAATACAACTGCATTGTCATCGCATTTGATCTTGAATAAACTGAAACATTTAGGATGTTTGCATGTTCAGTGTATATTAGGGAGGAGCAAAAAGAATTAAGAAGCGATCGCTAGAAATGTAGTGCTGTGCCAAAATATGCTTGTCTTCAAGTTCACACCAGACGGGTGAGTGGCCCCAGCCATCGAATACAAAAATAACGTCACAAGCATTGCACTGTTCTATCGTTATTTGCATAGAAAGTGTTCAGACGAATTACATTCCTTAGATCCATCAGTTCTAACCTTCACGAGTAGGACCCGCTATGCCACGCCCATCGTAGCGAACCACCCTCATTCCCTTCGTATACCATTGGTGAGATGTAAGTTCTACTCGAGCAGCTTCTTCCCATGAACCGCTGCTTTGTGAAACAGACTCCCATGAGGATGTTTCACTGATTACTACAATCTTAACCTGATTAAGTCTAGGGTTAACCATTACCTTCCCCAAATGTCCCCCATAATTTTACCTCTTACTCTATAGCCCTATACCTAGTGTGGCTCTTGTACAGGGTGAACGTTGTTGTAAAAAAAAAAAAAAAAAAAAAAAAATAGAAAACAAGTATCCGATATTGTAAGCGTGACAATGTTGGTCAGACAGATATGTAAACAACCTCCCTAGGGATGTTTCTCACACACCGCAAACGGAGAATGTAAGGTCGATATATCGGACTAGTGTTGCATGTAATAGAGGAAGAAAATCTCTTCGTCTTATATGACCTTATAAGTAAGGTGCCGAGGAGAGAAAATAAAAAAGGAGGGAATTCAAAAAGCGGCGCAAAGAACAGGACTTTAACTGATTGAAGCACTCCGGCCATCCGGCAGATATTGTTGGTCTGCGGCGAGACCAGATCGATCTTACTTCTCTGCTCATTCCGCGACAGTCGTTTTATGAGTACTGTTCTGATAAGCCAGGTAATAATAGTGTTTGACCAATGGCATTGGCTAGCCAATGATAACGCTTGACCAATGGTCTTGTGCCGTACGCGCCGAACGAGAGGAAGGAAATCTCCCAAGAACCCAATATGACCAAAATAATAGCCCCGTGTCGTAAATATCGGAGGGGAGACGAGAAGCCCCATTCCATGCCTTCTCTCATTGGCAGGCCAATCGAAAATGGTGGCCTTGTATCGTCCATATCCACCTTCAGTAGAAAATTTTACATTTCCAAAATCTCACCCTCATTTGACCAGATTATCACAGGTCTCATCGTCACTTCTATCTGAAAGTGTGTTATATTCCTGATCAAAACAAACCTGGCCTATTAAGATCTTTGTGCCAATCATTCCAACGAATAATTCCTTTATCAAAATTATCACTTAAGTTAAACAGACCTCATACCTAAATACCAATCCCACCCAAGCTTACAATTTCGCCCCTCTCACTCTACTCCATAAGTAACACAAACCAGATAATTCATGGTATCATATTGTTTTAATTTTTTTTCTTTAGAAATAAAAACTAAATCTCCAATCAGCGTTTGATTGATCCTTGAATAAAAGAACAGTAATGAAGGACAGTTAATTAATGAAATATACTTTTTAAAATCAATATACAAATTAGTTAAACCTGAAGAGTAATATCACTTAGAAGTACATAAAATATAATACAGATATATTGAGATTATTTATCCTCTCTCAGTTGGCATAGAGGCGCTCAGGGACGGCTCTGTCGAAGTACAGAGTCGCAACTGAGAAAAATTATACTGAGAGGTGCTCAGCCCTGGGGAAAAGCTGCCTGAGGCCGCATCCTCTCATTACATTAGAGAAAGGGATCGATGCTCGCACCGAGGCCAGCGCAACCAACGGTTGTGTGGGCTCTGGTAATTTTTGTTCCTTGCCCGAGTGTACGCGCTCGGGCTCCACACATTAAACGACCTTGTGTCACAACGCTTATTCCATGGGATCAAGTAAATACCAAGTTACTATAAAGTAGAGTTTGGGCTTTTTAACCCCAGAATTCGATGGATAATTGTGCTCCAATTTCGCATTTATTCATATAGATTTCATAAGATAGAGAAAGATAATAACTAATTAAGTAAAACCTAACTCTCCAAATGTCGAATGTATAACTAATTCTAATTTCTATTTTCCCATCTTTACACTATATTAATTTTATCTTATAAATTGTCTCCTGTTCTGTCACCCATGAAATAAAAATAATTGTTTGTGCGGAAAATAAGGATCTACGTACATCGTCTTTAAATCAAATGGCAGCAGACAAATTATCGTTGAACTTTTAAAAGATAAGCTTAAACATTAATTCAATACTTAAATGCAGCGATCAGCTTTGAGTTCTTCTGTAGTTTATTGTTGCCTATCGCATCTACTCCTCCCTAGCTATTGTGATGATGGCCAAACCAAGAATCCTCCACAGAGGTTAACTTAAATGCCGCCCGATAGGGAGGTTTTAAGTTAGTTTATAATTAAACGTGCACTGCAATTTTGGATACAAATGGAAAATAAGAGTTATCTCCCTACCCCTTGAACCATGAAGCAACGATAATGGCTAGTACAATAATATATATTTTTAACCTCGCATAATCTGGCAATCCTGAATCTAAGCTCAACGAAAATCGTCTCCTGTGCCGAACTTTTCTAGGGCTTTTGAATGAGCTATGAATCATTGAAATTGGACCAGTAGGAGCGGAAGAGTTGCTTGGACACACACGCGCACAAACACACACATACACTGGACTTTATATACAAGATAAACAACATATATTAAATATATTTTCTCACAACAGACGGTATCTATCTATCTATATATATATATAGTTAAAATGATTCTGTGTAATAATGATAACCATAATCGACGAATTCTTTCGTGTTCTACCTCACTTCATTTAACAGTTAGACATGACGTCACTCTGGACCGATTTGAACGTTGAGCTCTCAATAAAATACCCGAATGTAAACAAATGAACCTTGTCTACCAGACTGACAGTACATGGTCCTTGATAATGACTGAGATGGTCTAAATACTTGAATAGAAACTCCCGAATAAACTTCGAAGAATTTATCCACAATTTTGATCCTGATATAGAATTTATTTGAAAATTGGAAAAAAAAAAAAAATTATAATAATAAATGTATAAATATTTTTACCTATATATATATATATATATATATATATATATATATATATATATATATATATATATATATATATATAAACCGTCTCATTTTGGGGGAAGTGGTTAATAATAGATTAATGAACAGAATGGACCCCCACCAACAAAAAAAGACAAAAAAAAAACAAAACATTTTTTATATTTTGTAAGCAGATGATAGAATTCAAGTATATCGGAACTTATTATTTGTTGCGGGAATCACCACTTTTGTTGCGAAGTGTGGACGTTTTTAATAAATGTTTAATGGCTCCTTGTACATTTTTCTCTCAAACATTATTGGTGGACTCATGTGAGGCCGGGCAAATTAAGTAAAAAAAAAAAAAAAAGAATAAACGACAATTAAATGCAAGTTATTAACAAAAGAAATTACGTGTGTACACAACTGAAAGTAAAGGAAAATATATTAAAAAACGAGCTACTAAGTGTGCGAGTGTAATAGTGAATCAAGGAAACGAATGCTTTTCAGCGCGAAATTATCTACGTCCGACTACATCGGGAAGCAAGAGGAAAAAAAAAATGAAAATGCTTATTTAGCGCCGCCAAATAAGCGTTTTTGGCAAAGACAAGTGGAGTAACCTACATATTTTAAACTTCTCCAAATCTTCGCTTTAGCAGCGTTTCGTTAGAACCTGTTTTCTTTGATTGAGTATGTTTAGCACCTAAGTGTTGGACTGGAGATTGCAAGTCAGAGAGTTCAAAAGAAAAAAGCGGTTAGATTTGTTGCTTGAAATTTGGCCCCGTAGAACAATCTCACAGCAATAAAATTAAAAGATAAAAAGACGTAGGTGATAACAAATGACTTGACTTTGTAGCGAGTGCCGGTAAATATAGAATATATAAACAAAAATACAAAGAATTAAAATATGGCATTTACACTTTCTTTTAAAAGTTTTATATCTTTCTTTCTCTCTCTCTCTCTCTCTGAACTTCTCTTTCTATGCTTCTTTCAACTAACGAGAAGGCAACCTTCAGCTAAAAAGAAGAAAAGACTCAACCCGGCCAAAAAATACCGAAAGTTTGTAGGATCACAGACTACTTATTTGTGACTGAAAAATACCAAAAAGCAGGTAGGCTCCACGCATAACTTCCGTTATAAAGAAAAATGAAATAGAAAGGAACGCCGGTAAATAAAATAATTTTGGGCAATAAAGAATGATCACAAAGAGACTTTTGATGTTAGTCGAAACCAATGTTCGCGTCAGAGTCTCGGAGCATGGTCAAAAGGATATATGTGACACTGTGGCCATGAGGTGGTTAAATGCTAAATCTGAGTAGAAAAGGGTTAAGCCCAAAATATATATCTGTGAGTGAGTGAGTGAGTGAGTGAGTGAGTGAGTGAGTGAGATTGATTACTGGGAACCGTCTGGATTTCTTCTCTCCTATTTTTCTTTTCTATTGAGAGTCTGGTATGCAGACGAAAACAGATTTGGAGAATTTTATTGCTTTGAGAATTTAGGTAAACAAATATTTTCGTTGACGAAAACGAATTCGGGAAATGAAAAGGAGTGAACCTGTTGTGAAGTTATGGAAGCAGATTCTCTAATTGTCGAGAGGGTGATCTGGTTTGTGTTTTCTCTGGACGTGGATAAGTTCGAGAAGGGAGAGATAATTTTATCCCTGCCTTGAAGAGGCAGGAGAATTAATGATTAGAATAAACTATGCCTTTCACTCACACGATTTGAAAATTAGATTTGTCACAAAGACAGTTGGACCGCCTGACAGATGAGCCGAGGAAGAATGCTGAGAAGGAAGTAGGAAGTGTGGAGTGGTGGTGCGAGATATGAATTGAAGCAGGTTGGAGTTGGGGAGGAGAAATCCTTCTATTTCGGAGAAGGTGGATGATTCTCCAAAGTTGATTAACAAAGCAGAAATAGGAAACCAAAAACTCTTATTGGGATTAATGTGAAAATTAAAGAATCAACGAATCCCAACAATCCTTTGGCCCAACGCCAGTTTTGGACCGAAGTGCATATAAGCAGATGGTTTTGGGAGCTGGAGGAGTTGGGCTGAGAACCCTCGTATTGAGTGCCTCTGAAATCCAAGCCACTAGGTTTCTCGATTCCGAAGAACTTTGAACACAAATTATTAGGCAAGGCACAGTGTCCCTATAGAGATTGCTGTGGGAAGGGTTAAAAAGACTATATAAAGCAATTTAAGATTAACCACATGAATCTTTCATTCTATTTTTTCGTTGTGAAGATATTTCTCAATATAGCACTTGGCACGGCTTGAACCGGCGCTGAAATTACTACGACAGTCGATCTTCCACTGCTCTGAGATCAAGAACACAACCAGCTTAGACTAGCGTCAGCATTGAGCAGCGCAGAGTTAGGCCTGTGGTTAAAAACGTCGTTCTAAGACCCCGAGGACCAGAGCACTAAATACAGTCACACTACCGGATGTAGGCGGTGGCAGGAGGTATATAAACTCACACCTCCGAGCAAGAAGCAGAAGGGACGATGTGAGTGACGAACATAGATGTATAACGCGTAAAGAAGTAGTTAGGTCATCTGCTGATGATATTTCTGCCTTGCTTTAGGGCCGAGAAAAAACACAGTTCGTGATTGACACTAATTTCTAAAATTACAACTACCCTACCATGGTCTGACTTCAAAACATCACTACCAGATTGTTACCAATATCACCCTTATAAACGGACATTTTGCTACACCGAATACCAAAGGTCCCATTCTAAAGAAAATAAAAATATATTATTTATTTTATACTATTGAGTCTTATTTTATTCCAAAGTTTCTAGTAAAGAAAATCTTAAAACGCTCATCCACATTGGTGACCTTCTGATGTGAATACACTATCCACAACTTTATATAACGACAACAATACAATAAGTTGGTCGAAAGAGTTGAATCAAATATTTTGTTTGTTAATAGTTTTCATAGAAATTGGGGGAACTGAATTGTGTAGTTATGTAATAATGATTAAATTCGGTAATATGGACGTGTGCGTGATAAAGTGTTTGCATGAAATATTAACGTAAATGAAATGAATATGATTTTTTTAAATTAATTTAATTTTTTAAAAGATTAATGAATAGAGCAACACGAATCGCTGAACACAATCCGACTTTTGTCATAACCTGAAAACTAAAGCCATTCTTTAAAATCATTTCACACAATGCGACGCGATAATGTCACTAGGTCGTAGGTCATTACAGAGAGTGAAAGAGAATGTGAAGTCTTTAGTGAGGAGAAGTGAGGAAAAGACAATAAAGGAAGAGAATTTAGGAAGATAGAAAATGGCGATTGGTGTTGCATTTAAATTTTTGAAGATTGTAGGTGGTAAGGAAACAAAAAATCGGGAGGAAGTGCCACTGGTGAGAAGCAAAGAAAAACTATTAGAATACAGCTGACAGTTGCGTAAAACGGTGAGACCTAATTGCTAATCTAGTAGAACACTTAAATTCATGCAGTCAAGACACAGTTAATCAGAAATATTCTTAAATAGCCTTGTCAAATCTAGACATTCATGTGGATGTCATGCATAGCACCAAACCTGTACAGAAATATCTAAACTGTCAACTGTATATAATCGCTTTCTAAGAACAGTGGTTGAAAATGTGTTTGAGAGTGAAGACTGTGGGCCTTGGCGAAGACCACACTTCTTCGAACCTTGTGAAATTGCGTTACAGAATCACACAAAAACAGTATTATATAACAAAAAACAAAACAAAACAAAACACACATTGCTTGAGGGTTTTCAACAGCAGCAACAGCTAAAATGAATATCACATGTAACTTGAAGAGAAAATAATGGAATAAGTTTTTAAATTCCACACTAATAAAAGGTTACGAAGGAAATCTCCGTTAATACTGGAAAGAGGGATAACAGCGACTGGACACGAGAAAACTATTTTTCTGAAAACATTTTTTACGAGAAATATTTTACACATTTCAACTGAAAGCAGTACTGGTTGCTCGGTCAATGAATGACCTATGGTTCCTTATAAGGAAACGGCTAATATTACCATTGCAAAAAACATTACCATTTTTTCGAAGGTTTTTTTGTGTGAATATATTGCTATAGATACAGAAAATATATTAAAATAATTGTCAAACTTAGTCCATTTCATAATGCATGATATCATTTGTTTACGTTAAAATATTGTTGTGTATGATACACCTAATTTACATAAGTGGAGTACCGACCATATAAATATGGGTTGGTACCGGAAGACGAGGGAAGATTAAGAGATCGAATCCAGAGACTCTGCCCGACTGCGACTTAGTCAACCCATTCTGCAGGAACAGTCTTCCCAAGAATATACCAAAACTACCTGTAAATATTGTGTACCTTTTTTCATTGTTTCAATACATTTTGTTACGTACATTTTGTGTTGTATTATTATTATTCCATGCTTATTCAAGCTTCAACAAATATGCTTTGAGTAGATATGAGCGTTCGAGAGAAATTATGGGAAATTTGTAGTTTAAAAGCAGCAATTTGACCTTGCTTAACCAGACGCTTCCTCTGTAGCTATATGGTATAGCATATTAGGCTATATGACGGTTCCGTGAGATCCGACAGATTCGATTCCTGTCGGAGGACATATAGTTTCTATGAAAGTTCTCGGACGTTCAGGCCGGTAAATGTTGTTAATATTGTTTATTATGAACAGAGCATTTACTTAAATATTTTATCTATAAAATAACGTATAAATAGAAAATATATTAAAATATTGCTATTGATATATTTAGAGTTCACCTCCTATCTGAGGAGGAAAAAATTTAGCAGTGGCACATGTTGGTACCGTATGATCAGAACTTTCTTATCTCAGCGCTGTCCGTATCGGTTCCCCTCTCCTCAACCAGCCCTACATGGGCCCCATCCTTATTGATCAATGCAAATTGTGCAGGTCAGTCTCGTATAAATGCTCTCAGCCTACAGCATGAATCAGTCAATACCACTTTGGTTCTCGGACTGGTCCGAATAACAATCGTATTCTTATCACTGGCCAGTGTTTGTCGAATTGGACGCCATCACATACTGCTTCTATATATAGAAATAAGTATGTAGAAGAAATTGGTAACAAGGCAAATTTACACACCTAGCTCTATTCTGTTCGTGATACTTGCATTAATTGCAAAAAAACATTGACAATCCTTGAGATTTGCAATGTACTTTCAACGTAGAGTCATTAGCAATATAATATATATATATATATATATATATATATATATATATATATATATATATATATATATATATATCCACTGTTCTCTAAGTAACGCTTGTATTAATTCTTGACCATTGACAATCCTTTTCTTCCTCATTGGCAATGTCTTTCTAAGATAGTTCTATTTTATTATACATCTGCAAATGACATTGTCACAATATGGTCTCTGAAAAGTTTGGGTTACACTTGATTATTTTCATATCGTAGACCAGAGTTCGCTCATCGTATACATAAAAAGAAATTAAAGATTTTGTTTTATTTACAATTGCACACTGCAGTCTCCTTCAGGAACTCGTATTTGGTTACTTGGGAAATTCGAAGGAAACACTACATTTAATATATATATATATATATATATATATATATATATATATATATATATATATATATATATATGAGAGAGAGAGAGAGAGAGAGAGAGAGAGAGAGAGAGAGAGAGAGAGATTATTTGCGATTCAGGACGCTCGGGAATTCCACAGTTCTCCGTGGTAAGCTGAGCAGTAACTGGTTATTTTTCACCAAAGAGCGATCGCGTAACTCTCCTGTGCCCACTTAAGATATCAATCAATTCTCTCTGTCAGAAGGGAGATAAAACGCGTTCTACATCTTTTACTTTGAGTATCTCTAGAACCTTGTATTGGTTGAACATTTATATAATATAAAGGCTGCACGTGTGAAAGATTACAGTGAATACAGAATCTACTGAATTGCTAAAAAAAAAACTACATCGCTTAGTTGCAAGCTCACAATTTCTGTTGCATTCATTTACTGCGTAATACAGGAGGAACACAGAAAATGTCTTGCGAGTATATGAATGAAAGGAGAAAAACATGTATTAGGAGCGAATTTTATCTACAAAGTGTGATGCTTATTGTCTATACAGTTACTTAGTTGAACATCGCACAATAAATGCTACATTGTGGAACAGACTCCAGCATGGATGTTTCCATCAACAGCAATATTAATCTCTTCAAGTCATAGGTCCATCGTTACCTATCCTCATAATCTACCACCTCTTTCATTCATCAAGCCTCGGATTGTGTGACCCCCCCCCCCGCACACACAATAGTAGCGTAATTTCTAGTTGAGAAAGTAGAAATCAGATTTCGAATACCAGTTGGGATCGTTACATTCAGTTACGTGCAAATACCTATGGGAAAGGTTATAAATCCATCTCATCTCCCATCCAGCTATGAGTAAATAGACTGACTGGGTCCTGTAACTTTGGGTGCCAACAGGTATAGAAGAAAGACAACACTGACTACGAAACCTGACGAGGGTCTTTTGGGGGAACTTATGGCATATTACGTGTTCAGCTCTTTCAAAAAACGTGGTTGGTTATGCACAAGAAAAATCATATGTACGAGTAGCCTGGTTGTTCCCTTCTAAGAACTGAATTGCTGTATTCCCAAAAGTTGAAAATGAGGAGTAGGTTTTGAATTCAGAGTTGTCCTTGTAGACTAATTTGCTATCCAAGGCTATAGAACCCAGTCTGTCTTGCTATTTACCCATAGCTGGAGGGAGAAAAGGATTAATACCTTTCCCAAGTTTATTAGCACGTAAGTGAATGAATATATATATATATATATATATATATATATATATATATATATATATATATATATATATATATATATAAAGTTCTTATTTAATTTTTCTTGTCTTTTTATAATTTTCTTTTCTGGACATCAAATTACAGAACATTCGGAAATTTTTACATAATTTATATCGGGTAAAAAGAAAATTATAAGAACACAAGAAAATTAAATAAAAAAACCTTAACCACAGTACCTTGTCTGTCGTTTTTAATGAAAGTTGTATATCTCTCTCATATATATATATATATATATATATATATATATATATATATATATATATATATGTGCGTAACTGACAGCGAGGATCGAATTTATTAGCTTACTAACAATAAGGTGAAACGTCATTTCGTTGTAAGCTCAATGTTTTACTTACATCAATTTTTGCTTGTGGAAAAAGTCACGCTAGTGTATAAATAATAGAAAATAAAAAGACAGTGTTCGGCATTCAGAAGAACGAAGAACTCTCATATCAATATGCAACTAAGCAAACAAAAACATCCGATCAACCAATAACAGCCGGTCCATGTCTGGACAGCAAGTCTACAATGAATAGTTGACCTTATTTCGCAAAGTGGTCAGTGTTGCAATTGATTGCTGGCAGGATAATTGTACTCGAACAGGATTAATATAAATGACGTCTGATTTGTATCGTAGCCTAGTTCACGTTGCTTTTTCAGACAAGACAACAGATATGTATGGTTGGGTTGATATCACCGAAATTGAGCAGCATCCAAGTATTGTTTTGTTTGAGGCAATATTTATATATTATTTGAGTTTATATATGAGGCACACATACACTATAGCATTATAAATATTGATTCTTTCGGAGCAGATTCCTTGTTTATGTTATCTTTCTTCTCGATCACTCTACCCACTGTCTTTCTAGAATTTCATATAATTCTATTTTGTTATTCATCGACGAAAGACATTGACAGAATATGGCCTACATTACATACAAAAGTTTGCGTTCCAACTGAACTTTTTTTATCGAATAGAACTGTGTATTGCACAACAGTACATTTTCATTTTTAGTCATTTCACCCCAAGCAAGGCGATAATGCCACTAGGATGCAAGTGGTTACAGAGAGTGAAAAAGAAAACTTTAGCGAGGAGAAAGAGCAATAAAAAAAGAAGAGAGTCCTGGAAGACAGAAGATGGCGATTGGTGTTGCATTTAAATTTTTTGAAGATTATAGGTACCGGAGGGGCAAGAAATCGGAAGGGAGTTACAGAGGCGAGAAAAGGAACGATTAGAAATAGAACGTACGGCGGCCTCTAAGCTAGTTCAATGGTAAAACGGAGATACCACGTCCTCAATCAAATAGTACGCTCTAAATTCATGGAGTCGAGTAAAAGAAGGTAATCTTATATATATATATATATATATATATATATATATATATATATATATATATATATATATATGTAAGTGCGCAGGTGTGCAGAAAATAGAAAAGAACACGTTGGGTGCATAATCCGAAGTTCCTTAGTATTTTTGTTTTTATTTTTAAGAAGACAGTGCTTCATACAGAAGTAGAGCTTTATTATATCTCATCCATTGAGAGTCCTAACGCTGATAGGATATACATAGGCTCAACGAAGAATAATTTTAAAATTAGATGGAGGCAACACAAGAGCTCCTTCAACAATATTCAAAATAGAAATCAGACATCTCTATCCCAATACTTCTGGCATCTAAAAGAAACGAATAAAACATCAAAAGTAAAATGGAAAATAGTAAATAAAACAAGAACTTGCAAAACATGGGATGACCCATGTCTTTTATGCCTACACGAAAAACTACACATTGTTAAGTTTATAAATAATGAAAAATTATTAAACCATAGGCAGGAGTTAACGGTTTTTTGCAGACATCAACAAATTTTCGTATTAAATAATTAGCATAAAAAAAATCTCATAGTTTAATAAAAGTCTTAATAGCATAGCCAAATCATTAAATAAGAAAAACCCTTTCTGTAGTCGTCAAAAAGCAAATTGAAACTCAGTGCAATACGGTTTGTATACAACACACCCACTTGAATAAACAAATAAATAAATAGATAATCAGATAAACAATAATAAAAAACAATCCTCCCGACACATAACGACTTGTAGACGCGCCATAAAAGTACCCACCACTGGGAACTAACTAGAGAATGACCGCCAACATTGGCCGTGAAATGGACACCCTACCCAACCTTAGCAAAACCTTGTGGTGTAGTGGGAAGTGTATATTCGTTGGTAATTGTTGCTTGTATAAGAAGGTAGGTAAGCAGTAGCAGTCACTTATGGACAGCTGCTAGTTTGGCCTAAAGGTTCAACAAGCAATCAAATTGAGGTCACCATAACATAAACAAACAAAATATAAAAGAGAAGGGTATATCAGAAACACTTTATATTTAAATACACATCAATGATAAGTATAATGTTTCTTGATTAACACGCACAAAGTCCGTTATTAAAATGTTCATTCAAAGAAAAGAAATCAGATTATGAAAGGAATTAAAGTGTCATTTTGTGAATACTTAAGTTTAGGCGTGCGGGTCCCAGGAGATGAAAGGTGAGGTCAATGGGTTGGTAGGTGTCATTTGATATCTCCGTTGGTGAAGGAAAACTGGAGGCGTCGGTTTAATGGGTGAGAAAAGCGTAGCGACATTCTATGACGGTAACTTCAAGGCTTTCTGACCAGAAGTGAATTCATCGTTCTATTTATGTGTGTCCATCGGATCTGAGTCAGTATGCTGAAACAAACTGTTGGATATGGCGCGGGGCCGTTTAATTGGTGGAAATTGCTTATTATATTCTTTTTATTTCTTTTTGATTTTCCACCGGAACTTATGCGTCGAGCCTGGTGCGCAAAGACCAGTATTGGTCATTTGCTATCTAGACCTCTGAGGGTTAACATCCGGTCCTTCGCTTACTCAGTACCACCACATAACTTTCGCCCCAGTAAACGGAGTTGTTGTTTTTTTTTTTTTTTTTTGTTATATCAGTAATAAAAATATGTGTTTTCTTTCTTCCATTTAACCGTTCTACCGGACTTCGTTTTAGTTTCTGGTTTGTTATCATTAGTTTCTTCGGAACAAGATAGGGAGTTATCCAAATCCGGTCTTGATCCAATGGAATCTTTTGATTTTATATTTTCAGAAATATATGCAGGTTTTAGTCTATCTATTGAAACATTACTATGTACGTCATCCGATCTTTTAATAGTAAAAT
This sequence comes from Acanthosepion pharaonis, assembly GCA_903632075.3. Lineage (NCBI taxonomy): Eukaryota > Metazoa > Mollusca > Cephalopoda > Sepiida > Sepiidae > Acanthosepion > Acanthosepion pharaonis. Next base: position 349,956 of record CAHIKZ030005507.1, read on the forward strand.
ATTTTTCATGACGACTTAATACTTGGAATGGACCTGTATGGAGCTTCCAATGGCTTTCTTACTCTGTCTGTTCTTAGCCAGATACTTTTACATGTTTGTAAATCTTTTGGAATGTAAGAATTAGGTATTGTATGCAGGTGTCCCCTGGATAATTTGTCCATGTCAAATTTTTGCATCTCGTCGGCTAGAATTTTAACGTGCGAGTTTGTCATTTCACTATTCTCGTTCTTGATAGAGTCAATTAATAATCGGGGGACTTGTGCATGACTCCCTGTTACTGCAGTAAATGAAGAATAGTTTGATTCGTTAGGTGTTATCCTCATTCCCAAAAGGACGATAGGAAGAGCTGATAACCACGATTCTTTCCTGGCTATAATAGCCGTTTTTAAAGTTCTGTGTGCTCGCTCAACTAATCCATTCGTTTGCGGATGGTACGCCGTTGTTCGTAATATGTGGAAGCCTATTATTTTTGATAGTTCTGAGAATAATTCGGATTCAAATTGGCTTCCTCTGTCCGTAACGACATGAAGAGGAACCCCGAATCGGGAGATCCACAGATTGACAAAAGCCGTTGATATTGATTTTGCGGTAATTTCTGTTATTGGGCATGTTTCTATCCATCTCGTATTTCTATCAACGCATGTTAATAAATATCGATATGGTGAAAAATAAGGGTCAGTTTGGTTCTTTACTGGTGGTAAGGGACCGACAATATCCACATGCATCGTTTCAAAACGACTGGAAGGTAATTCAAATGGATTTACTTTGCTCTTTGTGTGTTTTATTATTTTTGCTTGTTGGCAATGCTGGCATTCTGTGCACCAGGTTTTTTATTGACTTGTCCATCTTCGGCCAATAGTATCTGGATTTTATTATTTTTCTTGAAGATGTTATTCCTGGATGTGATAGATTATGCAGACTGTCAAATACCGATTTTCTGAGCTTCTCAGTCACAAAAGGTCGTGGAAAAGGTAATGTCGTGTCACATAATATGGTTTCATTTTGATTTATTGTGTATGGTTTCAGTTGATCTTTGAATGCCTGAATTTCATTGTCAGTAGCTTGATGCTTCATTATTTCTTGTAAGTCACATACATCAATAGTGATCGCGTTGACAGGTCGTGATAAACAATCAGCTACTATATTTTGTGAACCTCTTATATGTGAAATGTCATTCACATATTCGCTGATAAAACAGAGGTGACGCTGTTGTCTATCTGATTTTAAGGAAGACTGGCTTTTAAAAGCACTGCAAAGTGGTTTGTGATCCGTCAGTAACATTACATTTCTGCCTTCTATTAAATGTTTAAAATGGAGTACTGCTAGATAGGCAGCTCGTAGTTCTCTGTCAAAAGTAGAATATTTTTGTTGGGTTTGGGATAATTTCTTTGAAAAGAAACCTATGGGGATGGGTTGATTATCAATCATTTGATGAAGTGCTGCACCCACCGCATAATTCGAACTGTCTGTTACAAGTTGATAGTTGTTAGCTTTCGAGCTGGGGAAAGCCAAAACAGTTACATTTGATAAAGACTTTTTCATATTTTCGAAATATTCAATTTCTTCCTTTGTTAGGGTTAATGACTTGGAATTTTGGTTTAAACGTATTTTTTCCGTGAGAGGTAGTATGATATCGCTGAAATTTGGCACAAGTTTTCTGTAAAATTTGCCATTCGAGGAATCGGCGTAGTGATTTAGAATCGTTTTGTTGAGGAAATTCACTTAATTCATTCAACTTTTTAGCACTGGGTTTGAGACCACTAGCAGAAATGTGAAATCCTAAAAGTCTAATTCATTAGCACTAAATATGCATTTGGAGAGACAAATTTTAAAATCGTACTCACTCAGTTTTTGTAGTACTAGGTCGATATGCTTGGAATGAGTTTCTTCATCTTCTGAGAATATAAGGATATCGTCGATATATACAAAGGTATAATCAGTATCACGAAAGATATTGTCCATCATTCTCTGAAAAGTACATGATGCGTTCCGTAGTCCGAAAGGCATATAGTTATATTCAAATAACCCAAAAGGGGTAGAGATGGCTGTCTTGCAAACATCCTCCGGGTGTACTGGTATCTGATGATAAGCAGACGACAGGTCTATCTTTGAAAAGAACTTCTTATTATGAAGCTTCGAAGACAAGGAATTTATATTTGGGACTTGATATCGATCGGCTTTTGTTATGGTATTTAAATGTCTGTAATCGCCAACAGGTCTATATGTGCCGTCTGACTTCGGTACCCTGTGTAAGGCTGAACTCCATTCAGAGTTTGAAGGGGAAATTATTCCTGCCTTTAGGAGTTTCTTGAATTCCTCATTTGCAATTTCACATCTCTGAGCTGATAATTGTCTGGCTCTGGAAAAAGTAGGAGGGTTGCTACCAGTTTCTATTCTGTGGAATATCTTTGGTTTTGTTGCATTCGTGTCGCGATGAGGAGAAATTAAGTTTGGGTATTTCTCCAGAATTGCTCGTACCATTTTGTTAGCATCTTTATTCGGTACTAAATCTATATTCATGATAATAGACGATGGATGTGCATCGGATTGTCTATTAGTCATTTTATCAATTAGCTTATTGTTTGTGCAGTCCACCATTAGCCCGAAATGGTTTAGGAAATCGTATCCTAGGAGTGGCTGAGCAGTTTCGGCTATTATAAATGTCCAGGTAAATTCTCGTCTGAGGTTCCGTAGTGTTAGATTCAGTACTGTTTGTCCTGAGCATTCAATCTTTTGACCGTTGGCAGACACTAAAGAGATATTGGTTGGGTATGTTACAGCTCCGCTTAAATATCTCTTCGGAAGTATAGATACGGCAGCTCCTGTATCCACAATAAAATTTAAACTTTGAGCTCCCTAACCGTGCGGCTACAATGAGAAGCGGCGAGGAATGGAAGCTAACACCTCTCGCCTAGTTAGTTTTCCGAAGTCTCACGAGGAACTGGTGAATTTGGGCGAGAGTTGGGTTGCATTTGAACATTCCGTTTATTTGGCCATCTGCACCACGGCTTACAAAATTTTGCACGTTCCGCAAAGTATAAATGCGCTCGGCAAATTTGAGGTTTTGGTCCTTGTTAAAAAGGGCGAACACTGGTAGGGAATTTATTTTCACTGTGGGAACAGCCATGTATCCTTTTAGTTTCATTTTTATTTTGCTGTTCATCCTTTTGCTTCCCCGAAATCTGTCGAATATGTGCGGTGTCTTGTTTGTTAAAATATAATAATAAGTCGTCCGCCATTTTTCCAAGACGATCTGTGTCTAAATCGACTTGTGCAGCTACCACTGGTTTAATGGGTGAGGTAGGGCTTGAATAAATTTGTGACGTACGATATCGTCCCCTACGCCAATTCGGCTTGCTAATGACATAAGTTCATTCAGGTATACTGAGGGACGACCTGTTACAGTCGATGACGACATTAATTTGTCCAGCATCTCTGGTTTTGTTTTCTCGTAAGCGCCCGTCACTGCTTCTTTTAGTGCGTCATAATCTTTTGATTGCAGTATAGTTGGCTGTATATTTCCTACTATGTCCACAGGGAGAGCTGCCAATGTTTTAAAAAATTTTTGACTGGTCTGTCTTATATTTGCAATATTAAATTGCGCCTCCATTATCGCAAACCAAGCTATTACGTTTGATTCAATGAAGTTTGGTGGTTTTATCGCAACAGCTTGGATTGGTTGGTTTTGATTAATTGTAGTTTCTTCAGCGTCAGCTGCCAAATTTTTGGTTTGTGTTGAATAAAAATTCTAATTTTGTGACAGTTCAATTTTTTTGTTGTTGTGCGTGTGTGTATATATATGTGTTAAAATCACGTCGGCGGTCAACACTTGTGGTGTAGTGGGAAGTGTATATTCGTTGGTAATTGTTGCTTGTATAAGAAGGTAGGTAAGCAGTAGCAGTCACTTATGGACAGCTGCTAGTTTGGCCTAAAGGTTCAACAAGCAATCAAATTGAGGTCACCATAACATAAACAAACAAAATATAAAAGAGAAGGGTATATCAGAAACACTTTATATTTAAATACACATCAATGATAAGTATAATGTTTCTTGATTAACACGCACAAAGTCCGTTATTAAAATGTTCATTCAAAGAAAAGAAATCAGATTATGAAAGGAATTAAAGTGTCATTTTGTGAATACTTAAGTTTAGGCGTGCGGGTCCCAGGAGATGAAAGGTGAGGTCAATGGGTTGGTAGGTGTCATTTGATATCTCCGTTGGTGAAGGAAAACTGGAGGCGTCGGTTTAATGGGTGAGAAAAGCGTAGCGACATTCTATGACGGTAACTTCAAGGCTTTCTGACCAGAAGTGAATTCATCGTTCTATTTATGTGTGTCCATCGGATCTGAGTCAGTATGCTGAAACAAACTGTTGGATATGGCGCGGGGCCGTTTAATAGGTGGAAATTGCTTATTATATTTTTTTAATTTCTTTTTGATTTTCTACCGGAACTTATGCGTCGAGCCTGGTGCGCAAAGACCAGTATTGGTCATTTGCTATCTAGACCTCTGAGGGTTAACATCCGGTCCTTCGCTTACTCAGTACCACCACAACCTCTCAGAAGATGGTGAATCTATTGATAAGAATTAACTCTCTGACCACTTAACGAAGAAAACAAGCCTAGACACTCCCACAATAACCAATTTTACAACGGACCATGCCTAAAAACACCACGTAAACCAAGAGATAGCTTATTCCTAAAATTTCGCTTGAAGATGAAACGGGACTAAGCACCTAAATTCAACTTAATTTTAATAATTATTTGGATGGTTTCGGCTCTCGTTTTTGAAACATGAGAACTCTTATGTAGCGAAGGAATCATATCATATTTTTAAACAAAAAATTATATATATATATATATATATATATATATATATATATATATATATATATAAGTAAGAAAAAGAAATGAAAGCTATTGGTTCAATTGCAATGTTTCGGCCGTTGCACGTTCTGGTAATCTTCGAGTGCTTGCTTTTAGTAACATGAAATTTCGAATTGAACACTATTCAATTCTCAACTCAAGAGAGAGAGAGAGAGAGAGAAAGAGAGAGAGAGAAAGAGAGAGAGGGGGAAGAAGGAAAGAGAGAGAGAGGAGAGAGAGACGGGTGTTCCGAAGTGGATGGCAATAAACATCAAAATATCAACAAAACTTACCAATTTATTATTCGAGCATATTCTATGTGGATTCATTCGGGCCCGTCTCATCGTCGGAGTTGTCTCCCCACATCGTTTCAATCATTGTACGGTATGTCTCTCTTCAGGTGTTTCTTGCATTCAATAACTTTCCGAGAAGGTCGACTGTAATAGTGAGGTCAATTTGTAGATATGATTTGACACTGTGTGTGTGTGTGTGTGTGTGTGTGTGTGTGTGTGTGTGTGTGTGTGTGTGCGTATATATATATATATATATATATATATATGTGAATAAAAGCAGACCACTTTAAGGTTCCATGTAATAAGTTATTTCACCACAACCCTTTTTAAGGGGCTCTGGACTTTACTTCCAAAAGTTGAAATGAAAAATGAAAAGAAACTTACACATTTTTGACGGACCGCACCAAGCATATGTAAAATTAACGAAGTGAGGAAGTGAGGTGGGAGAGAAGATATGAGTGAGTTAGATGTACCATTTTCAATTCCTTATCCTTAACCCCACTCTGTGTAGGCTAGACGCCGCTTAACTTAACGTATGTTATCTCTAGATATAGATGGGTAAGGGGTGAGGGGGAAGACCGACTTAAAAGGGAGAAGAGACAGCAAACAATAAATAATAAATCATGTCCATGAGAGCAGGTTTCACTCAAATTCTTAGACGCTGTTATTTCGCATTACTTTAAAGGGTTAAAGTTTGATATAAATCTAAATGTCTAAAAAATCTACGAAGAATTTAATTTGAATTTTGTTGGAGTTTTGGGTATCTTCTATGAAATAGTCGATTGGAAAAAAATCATAGAAAGTACATTGAAAGAATAATCCATTTTATATCTAGTAATCTTTTTTTATTTTCCTAAACTTTTTTCTTATAGATTGTTAAGTTGACATCTATTCGTTTGATTTTTGTTCGTAAATTAAATTCGTGACTGTTTTTAGATACCTAATTATCAAAGGTTATTCCAATTTAAATAATTTTATCATCAATAATGATTATTAAAGGGTAATATATTTCAGTTTAAATTAAATTATCAATTTCAAATTTACCTCCATATTCTTTATTTAAACTCACTTCCAATTGGAGAATATTACAGGAGAGAATTGGATTACTAACAGAAAATTAGGTCCTTCTTTTATAATATTCTATATATCCGTACACATACTTTTTCTTGTTGATTATTCAGTTGACATCTATTCGTTTGAGTTTTGTTCATAAATTAAACTCGTGACTGTTTTTAGATACCTACCTAATTATTATCAAAGGTTCTTCCAATTTAAATAATTTTATAATCAATAATGATTATTAAAGGGTAATATATTTCCATTTAAATTAAATTACCAATTTAAAATTTACCTCCGTATTATTTAAACTCACTTCCAACTGGAGAATATTAAAGGAGAAATTTGGATAAAACATTACTAAGAGAAAATTAGGCCCTTCTTTTACAACCCACTACACATATATTACCCGCTATCCCATATCTATGGCAAGACATATAAGTACCCATCTAGTTATATACATTCACACTCACAAAAAAAACAACAACCTTGTATGCCTCTCTTTCCATATAAAAGCATATACATGTACGTATCAAAAAGTGTATCAGTGTTCAAGTACAATACCATAGTTATATACATACAGTCATGTGTTCGCGCTCATGCGTGCATAGTAACATTTCCAACAGCAAAAAGACCAAAGGTCATTCAATATTATTCTTCCTATATAGTTATTTTTCAATGTATTTACTTAGGTTTAGGTTGTTCTTGTGTCTGCATTTAAAAACTAGTTCATTGTGTCTATTTAGTAATAAGTCTGGATCTTTATGTTTGATTATGAGGATTTTCTTTTTTATATATATATATATATATATATATATATATATATATATATATATATATATATATGCATGCATTTTGTGAGTAGCGAGTGATGGGAAGAAATCGGTTATCCTCCGAGACCACGATTACTAACAAGCCGAGCTGAGGGTTCTATTTTCATAGGGCTAAAATTTTCATTTGACTTCCGGTTTTGAATGAGTGAAGATCATTTCATCGCCTGAAGAAACACACTGTATTAAATTTAATTTCCAGCTAACACCGCACCAATTTTCATTTTAACCTTTTTTAAATGATTATTTTCATCTTTTCTGATCACTTCATCAAACGATGCGATCAGGTCATCGGCTAACAATTACTGCAATTGCACACAGACAGAAATGTAGATGTCTTTTCTGCAAATTCTAATATTAGCCGTTTCCTTATGACTGAGCAACTGTCGGCTGAAGTTTATAAAATCTTTCTATTAAAATAATTTTTCAGGAAAATAGGTCCGTCAGTCCAGTAGTTGTTATTGCTCTTTTCAGTATTGTTTCCTTCGTCGCCTTTTGTTTAAATCAGTGTGAAACGTCAATATCATTTTCTCTCATTTTCTCAGTTACATGTAATATCCATTTTAGTTGTTACCGTTGTTGAGAGTTTTCAAGTGGGGTAGTTGATGTTATTTGGTACAGTTCGTTGTGAACTTTGAGATTGAAACTAGTGAAAATCGAAACCCGTGTTTCTAATTTAAAAATATGTCTAAGTGACAGAATCTTCGAATGACTGAGCGAGCGAAAATTATCCGAATATTTTCTTATTCACTCAAAATAGATGTATTTCACTTCGCTTGGCATTACTCTGAGAAAATGAATAAAAAAAATAATGAAGAGATATATTTATGGGTTTGTCTAGTGGCCTCAAATCAAGGTATTTGGTTTTTGTCAAGAGAATCTTCTTTGTCCGAAGAAAAGGTCTACGTACGTGACAAATTCCAGTCTAAGACTTTATAAACAGAAAGGTCCATACAGGCATGCATTCGGAGCGACAATCTCCTGTCAGTCAGTAAGGCCAGTTTTGTCCCCTGTCCGTTAGAGATACGGAAATGAGTTTATAACGGAGATGAGTTTAAAAAGAAAAAATACACGAAAAAACTAACTTAAAAGAAGCAACAGAGATAAAAATAGAAATCGCTACTATTGTCAGACTAACCATTCGTAATAAAAGGCATGAAAGGAAAGGGCACCTTGTGTAGAGACTGGCGTTCCCTTCAGCTACAAACAAAAACACTAAAAGAAAGACGGAATTGTGTAGCAATTGCTAATAATAGTTATTATCAAAACGGCTTTGTGATTTAAATTCGTTTTCAGCTGAAAAGATTTACCACGGACCTGTTAGCTATCCAATTCGACAGTTGAAATTCATTAAGAATTTTGTCACAGAAACTTAATTTAAATTATTCTTTATGCTCTTATTGTTTATAATAAAGAATATTTTGATTATAAAATTCATATTTTAATGAATAATTTGTGTTTTCTATATACCGCGTGAAGCTTATTGATACCGTCTTATATGAAAACAAAACAAACAAAAAATAATGAATGAAATTTTTTGCACTGCTAATTTTACTATACAGAAATTTGCTCATTTCAAAAAAATCGAATAACAATTTAATAATTTAATATAATATTTTGTCTATGATATTATTCTTCATAATTAATATATTGACTTAAGAATTAAAAAAAAAATAATTACGGGTATTTGGACAAAATATATGTTGAATTTTACTATCATTGATAAAAATGTAAAACAAAAGTAACTAGCTTAATATTTTTACAGTAAATTTAAAATATATATATATATACTGTAAAAATATTAAACTGGTTAATTTTGTTTAGATAATCGTATTTTATCGGGGAGGAGATAATTGATCCACTCTCCCTCCCGTAAAATACAATTATCCAAAATTTAATTTTCAAAACTCTAAAATTCCCATGTCTGAATCTCAAATTCCTTCATCCTAGAATTTCTTAATCCATATTAGTCTGTTGCAGCAATGTTGGTTGTGTTTAGGTAGAAAGCACGTGTCTCCAGGTATATATCCCCCCCACCCCCAGCGATTATTGCGGACTCGAATGTGAGTCCACGTAATTATATATATATATATAAAAGTGAACATTGAAGTCAACACTTAGAGGCGACAGGCTGTTTCATGCTAGATGCAATCATCAGGCCTGACGATTTCTAGCATGAAACAGCCTGTCGCCTCTAAGTGTTGACTTCAATGTTCACTTTTATATTTACACACGCTCTATCTCTGATATTGAGCACTTTATCCCATAAATTTCCATCGTTTGTAATATTGAATTAAAAGAGGGCTCAATACATAGAGCAATATTATTTCTTTTATGATATTACAACAGAGGCATCTAAGGATCGCTACGCAATTGCAGTCGTGTTTCAACACATAACGATGCGTCTCCTCAGGGGATTGTAAATTACTGGCGAGTTAACGATTAATTTGGTTTCAAAAACAAAATACATCCACATTTTTGAAAAAAATAAAATAAAATAAAAAAATAAAGTCTTGAGGGCTTTACCTTGATCAACCAATTGAATATGACCTAATTTAATTTCTAACTAAGTGAAAAAGAAAAAAATAGAAATTATTATCTTAGAAATGTGTCAAGGCAAAGATGTGACATCTAACAGCAGCTAGTCATTAACTCGGACTGATACAAATGGCTGCAATAGATGTGTACACACGTCAAACAGTCAACTCTTTTGAGCAATAAAAGCGGTGAGGAGACTATAGAGATATAAATAATAAAATTTTAAACTAATAATCTGGATCATAATACACGCTCCAAGATAAATATTACTAATGATAATGTAACTGTAGGAATTCAGACCAATGCCCATTGCTAAACAAATGTTAAGTATTATTAACATTAAGATGTTAATAATACTTAACATTTGTTTAGCGGATGTATTGATATTTAGTTAGTATTTTTGACATTTTACATTGATTGGTTGATATTATTAACATGATGATATTTTATTTAATGTTTGCATATTATTTACCAAATAATTCTATAGATTTAGATTATTTACTAGTGTCTTAAAGAGGCCTCTTATTTTTCAACTACAAAACAAAATTTTATGTTCGGAAATCCACAAAGCTTATAACAAATTGGGCATTCGGTTAAATTACCCCTCTACATCTCGCCTTTCTTTCTTCTGAGTGTTGACTGTTTGACATGTGTACATTTATTGTAGCTATTTGTATCAGTCCGAGTTAGATGTCAAATCTTTGCCTTGACACATTTCTAAGATAATAATTTCTAATTTGTCTTTTTCACTTAGAATTTAAATTAGGTCATATTCAATTGGTTGATCAAGTTAAAGCCCTCAAGACTTTATTTTTTTATTTTATAATCCCCGCCCCCCCAAAATGAGGATGTATTTTGCTTTTGAAACCAAATTAATAGTTTACTCGCCGGTAATTTACAATCGTCTGAGGAGACGCATCATTATGTGTTGAATCACGACTGCAATTGCGTACCGATCCTTACATGTTTTTGTTGTAATATCCTAATATATATATATATATATATATATATATATATATATATATATATATATATATATATATATGTAAAAAACAATCGACAATGTATGTATTAACAAAAGCTATACATAGAAAATAATAGAAGATTGTTGCGTGTGATAAAACACTGAATATGAAAGAAAACATTTAAACTAGGAGAATATGTGTATGAAGTTTGTGTAAGAGAAAGTCATAAAGAAAAGTAAATGAAAGTGAAGTGAAAGGTGCGTGTGTTCGTTCCCCGGTGGGGGACGCTTTTCTCCACGTGTGACCTACATCTTACCGTCACTGAGAAAATAGGAAAGAGACTATGACAGAGAATGTCAATGTTTATTTAAGGGAAATATGTGTCAAACGAGAGTTGGGTCAATAATTGACAGAATTCTGGTATATTTGTGTTTGTTTTAAAATTTGTTTTAAGTGCGGCATGTGTGTGAGTTAGTTATACGAAAATTAGTTTGTAGTTAAAGATATATATTTTCTATGAATTGTATAAATTTGGCTTTAATTTGTTATCTCTGTGTGTAAATTGTGTTTTTCTGCTACAAGTCTCTAAGACTCTCACATTCGTAAAAACTTTAAATTTAAATTCTGAAACCTAAATTCCGAAGTCCAAATCCTCCAGACCTTAGAATAAGTTTCATACACATTTTAGAAGCACCATGTAACTATTACAAAATAATTCTTTTTAAATTTCAGTACCCACAAACCTTTCCCAAATGGTCAAAAAGTGCTGTGTAACAGGTTGTCGTGGTAACGAAGATGACCAAAATAAGGTTAGTGTAGTTCGTCTCTCCAAAAATCAGACTGAGCAAGAACGATGGTTAAATGCTATACCTCGAGACCTAACAAACCAAACACCGTGAAAGGCATTTTTCATTTGATTATGAAACAATGGTTATTAGAGGAAATGTACGACCCAGAAATCTACCATCAGTATTTGATTATTTGCCATCAAGTCTATTACCTAGTCCTCAATCAAAACCAAGAACATCAAATAAAACTTACGATTCTTTGCGAAATGCGCAAAATGATGAATTGGCACAGTTTCTAGAAAAGGACAAAATCCTCACTTTTGAAAATTTGTATCAGAATATTGATCAAAAGAATTTTGTGTCAGCAGTTACATGCTATATATCAGACAATTAGTTATTCATCCAATCTATTGATTTTTTTTTCACTGGAAGTATTCCAATATTTTTAATTATTTTTTTTTAAAACTTGAGATTCGAATGTTGCTATACATAAAATTTTTTCTCTTTCAAAAAATCGAATATCAATGTTTCAACACTGGTCACAAATCAATGAAGCCATTCGTTATCTTAGTAACTTTAAAATTGAGAAGAAATTTTTTTTAAAAGAAGATATTATGTCACCACAAAGGATTGGGACAAAACATTATGATTCTGATATTCTTATCAGATCATTTGAATATTTTCCTACATCTCGCTCATTATATAACAGACTGCAGGATGATTTTAAGTTACTCAGTCTAAGAACATTATTAGCTTTGGCATCAAAAATCTCAAAATTAGATGACTTTAATTTTCTTGGTGATATTTTTAGTAAAATTTCTGAAAATCAGAAAAAAAGTTTATTCTTTTAGTTGATGTAGTGTATGTCAAAGCTGCTCTATAATATCATGGAGGAAATTTATTTGGTTTGGTTGAAAATTCTGAGGGATTATCAAAAACGGTATTGGGTATCATGGTAAAATGTTTAAATGGTGGACAAAATTTTTTTACTTAAAATGATCCAAGTTGCGAAGTTAGACGCAACTTTTTTATACGAAAAAGTTGTATATATTGTTGATGCAATCAAACAATTAAATGGCCAAGTAATTGCAATTGTGTGTGACAACAGGACCTATCAATCTTTAAAAAAATTGACATAGTTTTTGATAAGACTTGGATAACTAAAAATGGCTTGTATTTACATTTTGATTATGTCCACCTTTTTAAAAA